>JAKSZT010054335.1:23561730-23827029 GCA_026826555.1 Tolypeutes matacus
GAGAGAGAGAGAGAGAGAGAGAGAGAGAGAGAGAGAGAGAGAGAGAGAGAGAATGAGCTTAAATCAGAATCTCTTTGGAGCTCATAATTGGAAAGAAACCCTGCCTGCAATAAGATAAGATCTCAGAAACAGTGAAGTAAAACCTTATTACTTTGGAATCTACTAAATTTGACTTCAGATTATTTAGAAAAGAAGCTGTCCTTTGTATTAATAGAGATGGTTTGCTAAAGTCTTCTTTTGAAAGTGGCAGAAATATGATGGTCTGCTTGGAAGAACACTCACTTGGATGTGGATGGAACTACCTCTGCCTTTTATTAGCTTTGGGATACGACACTCGGTTCCTTTATCAAGAAACTGGCAAAACAACATTTACCTACAGAGAGTTGTTTCGAAATGAATATCTCATTACATTCTCACCGATGATGGACTCTTGTTTAACATTGGGTTTATCAACCTCTGCCACCTCCCTCCCTAGTTGAGGCAATGTACTCTTGCCATATACTTTAAGAATCCATCCCGTTTGTTTTAGTTTTCCAGCACTGCTATCACAAAGACCACAAACTGGTTTGGCTTAAACAAGAAACTTTATAGTTTCAGAGGCCAGAAGTCCAAATCAAGGTGTTTTCTTCATTTATAAGTTTCTTCATTTGTAAGGTCTCCAGTAATCTGGATTAAGACCTACCTGCTTCAGTTGTCCACATCTTAACTAAAACTAATGTCTTCAAAAGGGCCTATTTACAATGGGCCCTACCCATAGAGATGGGGATTAAAATTAAGAACATGACTAAATTGGGGCATATAATTCAATCTGCCATGCTAGTCAATAGGCTATTGGCCAACTATTTATTAAAGGGCCATTTCCTATTAACTCTGAAACTCCTGTGTATTAGTCAGTCAAAGTGGTGCTTTGAACTCTGCTGGCTTTTATAAAGGGTATTTATTTGGGGTAGAAGCTTACAGTTACCAGACCCTGAAGAGTCCAACCCAAGGTACTAAAAGAGGTACTTTCTCACCCAAAGTCTGTTGCCACATGTTGATGCAAGATGGCGGGCAATGTCTGCATGAGTTCAGACTTCTTCCTTCCTCTTAAGGCTCCGTGTCCCAGCTTCTTGCGACCTCAGCTGTAGGCTGGCATAAGGCTTGTCACTCTCCCCGGGGCTCATTTCTTTCCGGGCTCAGCTGCTTTGGTTTCTCCACAAGGTCAGCTGTAGGCTATCAGGCTCATCTCTCTTCCTGGCACGTGTCTATGGAGTACTCTCTCTTCCTGCATATCTGCTTCTGTGTGTTTACTTCCCTGTCTTTGACTGAGCATCCGTTTATATAGCCCACAGCTGTAGTTGGGGACTCAAACTGAGCCACCCTAATGAAAGCCCTAATCTTGATTTAATAAGTTAAAAGTGAAACTTCTGAGTCTAATACAATCTAATATACCCAGAGGAACAGACTGGTTTACAAACACAATCCAATATCTATTTTTGGAATTCATAAACGATACCAAACTGCCACATCCTGGAAAATATATATTGGATATAAAAATGATTAGACAGAAACAAAGTTCTATAATATAAACTGGCTTTCTGGATAATCTAAGTATTTTATCTTATTTTCTTTAATTACCTGCATTGTGCGTGGTGGGTGAAAAAACCAAAATAGATTTTAAAATAAAATATTTAAAACTCTTACTAAAGCTAAGATTGGGAAGAACACAATTTTTTTCCTCTTCAATTATACCAGTAGGTATGAAATGACAAAATAGTTCATGGCACAGTGTTACTATTTTATGGACTTTGCATTTCACAGCTATAATTATGACAGTACAAAAACAGTGAAAATGTTCCTCCCAGATACATTGTTTGGACTGACTCTCTGATTGCTGTTTTATCTCAAAAATATGCACAACAGTTTTTCCCAAGTTGGCATGTGATAAAGTTTCAATAACGTTTAGATAACAGTATTTAAGACATGCTGTTACCGCCATTGGCTTGGCCCTATGCTATTGGCTTACCAGGGCAAAGCATAGGCGCTGAAGCTGGAATGGAGTTAGGGAGCTTCATTCATTTGGATAGGTGGTTGGTTTTATGGAAGAAATTAATTTTGAAATTATAGAGTAGTAAAGCTAGAGAAGGAGGCAATGTGAACAGCAATTTATGAATAATTTAATCTTGATGGCAAAGAAAGAGTAAAAGAAGGTAAAATGAAAATCAGTTTTTTTGGTTGGGGAAATCAAAACAACAACATAAAACTAAACTCTAATGGGATGAAATATGAGAATGCTTTGAATTGTGGTTTCATAAATGGGATTTTATAACTCATCAAATTTAATATCAAATCAAAGAACACATGGCTTAGTAAAGTTTGAAGCTTTAAGTGAAGCTTTCAGGACAAAGAGAAAAATGGTGTTAATACACTATTGTATTATGGTTGTGGGACTTTCTTATTTAAGAGACCTCTAAAACAGGCTTAGCAGTATGGAAAGTACATCACGAGGAATTTTCCTTTAATGTCACAATGAGACTTTTTACCTTTGCTCAGGAATAAAAAATGTCCAGGAATTTTTTTGAGTGAGAAGGAGGGGGGGGGGGGGGTGGGCTGGGGGAACCCTCATTCTCACCTTTCTGGAAATTATTTTCAATCCAATTATTTGTAGAAATTTTGAGCTGAAAATGATCTTTCAATCTAACTACCTTATTTTATAATGAGGAGATTGAGGTACAATGACATTGCCTTACTTCTTTCAAGAAGGGCTGAAACCTCACAACCTTAGAGTTGAATAACTAGCTTCTTTGAAGTGATTGAGAAGGGCCGGAGAGGGACAATTTGATTCTTAGGGCCGTTGAGGGGTGGGGGTAAGTTCACATCAGAGTAAACTGCCTATCCAGAGACCTCTGAGGATGAGGGAGAAAAGGCCAGAAAGAATGCCAGGAGTTAGGAGAGGGTGTTACTGAAACTTAGAATGTGATGAAAAGAAACTCACTTCCTTTGCTGGAGAAGGAGATGGTAAAAGCTTTATTAAAAATGACTTAATATTCTGAATAATTCAGTCCCTCAATTACAGCTTTCCTTTCATTGATCCCTTGGGCCCCATTCTGAATCCTTTTATCATCATATACCCTTTTCCTGCAAAGCTCATCCACTCTCAAGGCTTGAACTGCCACCTCTGTGTTGGCGACCCCCCAGTCTATATGGCCAGATCATTTCTCTTGTCTTAGTTTGCCAAGGCTGCTATGACAAACACCACACACTTGGTGTGGCGTATGCTACAGGAATTTTTGCCTCACAGTTTTGGAGGCTGCTTCTTCCTGGGGTCAGTAGCATTCTGGCTGGCTGGCAATCCTGGGGATCCTTGAATTTCTGGTCATATAGCAATGTTTTTTCCTTTTCCGTCTGGTTCCCGCTGACTTTTGGCTCCTTCCCATGGATTTCTTCATAAGGTCCTCAGTAATAGGTTTAAGACCCATCCTGATTCAGGTGACCACAACTTAACTAAATAACATCTTCAAAAGTCCTATTTACAATGGGTTCACATCCACAGGAATGGATGAAGCGTACATAATTCAGCCTACCACATCTCGCTGCTGAAATTTAGACTCACTCAATACACCGTCAGCTGGCTTTCCAGCCAGATAGCACCTAAGCACAGAACCCCCATGTGCCCCAAACACAAGTTGTTCTTCCCCATCCCTGACTTAAATAAGTCCCTATCCCAGGTGAAGCAACCTCCTTTGAGCCACCTGGATGACATCCTTGGCATTGCCTTTCCTTTCTATCCCCATGGGTCAGCAGGACTCACAGATTCAGTCTCCACATCTCTTAAATACCACGTCCCACTTCATTCTTGTGGTTGAATCCAGTTCCTCATATTCTCTACTTGGATAGACTCCCTGTTTCTAGTCTTATCCTTGTTTGGCTCCAACCCATCCTCAATACTGAGACCAGAGAAATCTTTCTCAAACTCAAATCTAGTCATTTTACTCTCCTGTTTCAATCTGAAGACTTTCTGTATACCTCTCTAGCTTCAGTTCTCCTCCTCACCTTTACAGTTCATTAATTTTTTTTAAATGTTTATTGAAAAACTTCTAAGTGCTTGGCACAATTCTAGGCTCATAAGATATAAGGAAGGAGTGAATGGCACCTTCTAAAATTGTATGTAATTTTTGCCATCCATGATGCTTACTAAGTTTTATAACCTAAGTTCCTAAGTTAGTCTTGTAAAAAAATGTTGTTCACTAAAAATTAAAAGCAGTGGGGGATTGACCTATCTGATTAGGAACAGCTTAAACTTTAGAAGTAAAGGACTAATAAAACTAGCTTTTTACAACCTCCTTCTCTGTATTTTTTTCTCAGGCCACTAGCAAAACAGGTCTGTTTCTATTTTCTGATATACAATTAATCCTCCCTTTCCCCTCTAATCCTTTTTCTGAGCCTAGAACACCCTGACCCTTCATAGAAATATGATGAAAACAGAATCATTAAAATTGCAATCTTTATAAAGCATGCAACCTGGCACAGGTAACACCCACCCACGAAAGACAGGGAACCACAGAGGTAAGAAAATAAGCAAGAATAACCAGAGGGATGAAATACTGTTTAAACAACTTAGATGTCGTCAAAGCTTGCTGACTTGGTGACCTACTATGGTATTACAAGCAAGGAGTGTAAACCCTCTCTGATGATGAAGATTTTCATGATAATTAATATATTCAAGACAAAATAGTCTATCATCAAAAAATAAATTAAAAATAATATAACCAAGTCATCGTTTCTACCTGTTGATATATAATAAGGTCAGCCTACCTAATGGATGATGAAGGCTTTCTCAAGCATTTCCTAGAAATTCTACTTTAATGAGGCTTCCTAGTTGACATTTAAAAACAAAGCAAAAATAAACAAGAGGAAAAACCAAAGGTTCTTCAAGAAATAGACAGCCTAAGCCAGGCAGTATCATCACCATATCTCCTCTTCCCTCTTACCAAAGCTCCTTCTAGACAAACTCTGTCCCTCTGTGTGTCTCATAAGTTGCGGAGAATTAAGCCTTATCAACTTTTACATGAGAAATGTGATTACGAAACTTTTTGGACATTATGAATAATGCTGCTGTAAAGATTTGTGTACATGTTTTGGTGTGAACATATATTTTCATTTCTCTTAGGTATAGATCTAGGAGTAGAATTGCTGGGCTCTGTGGAAATGCTATATTTAACATTTTCAGGAACTGCCAAACTGTTTTCCAAAGAGCCTGCACTGCTTTTCATTCCCACAAGCAAAAGATGAAGGCTCCAGGTTTTCCAGAATCTCCCGACACTGTCTTTTTTATTATGGCCATGCTAGTGTGTGTGAAGTGGTATCGTGTTCTGGTTTTGATTTGTATTTCCCTGGTGAATAAAATGCCTATTAACTGATGAATGAATAAACAAATGTGATAGGTCCATACAGTGGAATACTATTTGGCAGTGATCAAGAATGAAGTACTGACACGTGCTCTAACATGGACCTTGAAAACATTATGCTAACTGAATGAAGTCAGGCACAGAAAACCACACATTGTATGAGTCCATTTACATGAAATGTCCAGAATAGGCAAATCTATAGAGGCAGAAAGATTAGTTATCACCTAGGTCTGGGGTCAGGGGTGGGGAGTGGCTCCTAATAGCTGTGGGGTTTCTTTTAGGGGTGATGAAAATGTTCTCAAATTAGATTATGGTGATAGTTGCACAACTCTGTAAATATACTAAAAGTCCCTGATTTTTTAAAAAAGTATGTGAAATGCCCAGTTTTCTTGAGTTAGTGCATTTATCCATGAGAGTTAATATTTCCTCTGTCTCTGGCAGCTTGGAATTGAGACCTGAATTTTAACCTTAAATTATTTAGGTGCTACTATCTTGGCCAAATATGGGTTTTTGGTCTCAATTAGAAATTGCTCCAAATTAAGAGCTTGCATATCAAATAATTTTTATCCAGGACAGGGAATCCTGAAGAATCCTCTTTTCACTTTTAATTATAGAGTTAATAGACCAGTGAGTTCTTTGTTTGCTAAAGAGATGAAAATTGGAAATCAAATGGAGACCAACATCTTAGATTAAATTTACAGTCCATAGCAATGATATCTATGCTAGAATTGATGCAAATATGAGTTCATTATATTATTTCAGATTTCTTTGCCAAACCAATTTCACATGCATTTATCTTGTTGGGTCTGGACAGAGTGGTGTGATAAGCACTGAAGGTATTTAACAACAACTTTGACACTAGAAAGTTTTAATAACAAGGTTTAGTATTAGTTTGCTATTGGGTGGTGGCACTAAATTCTCTGATATACTGTCATTTTCATCATGCCACTCCATCGGCCCTCATATTCGAGTCCAGACTGTGGTTATATAGATATCAAAAGCAAACCGCTGAAACTGATTGTTCACTCAGGGTGGCAAGTGGAAAAAGAATCCCTTCTTAGAATCATAATGCATTTTAGGAACAAAAAAAGCTTTACCCCCATGCCGATTTGACTGAATAATCATTTGTGGAATTTAAGTCCAACTTTGTTAACAGTTAAGATTCCTGTCCTCAATGCTGACCTTCAAGAAGTGACTTTCAGGGCCTTTCAATTTTATTTCAAAAGAGGATCGTTTCACTTTACCTGATGAAGCCTTATCTTAATTCCATTGGATGCTCAGTTCCAAAGCTTGCAAAGACTAGCTCGGAGATGTGCTTTTGATTCCCAGCTTCATGGCTCTTTTCAGTTATGAGTGGCTGGCTTTTAAAGCTTGCAATTTAATAAGCCCAAACTAATAAAATAACTAGAAATACAAGCCGGACTTCTCTACTGGTTGCATTGTTCACTTTTAATCCTTCCTCATTTACGGGGCCCAGGATGTATAGAGGTCTTTGTGAGGTTTGAGAAATTGCCGAAGATCCCTTCAAAGCAAAACGAACCTTACAGAACTCTCCCCCTTCCCCTCTCCGCCAGTCACAAGATCAGGTAATGCATTTGATTCATACAAACAGGTAATCCACAAGGCTCTGCCCCAGACAGTTAAGTGGCTTTAACATAAACTCTTATTGCCAGGAAGGAGAAGGCAAGATAAAAGTGTCATTTGTCTTTTGAGCCGTGGCTGAAAATCTACCCATTATACAGTGCAGGCCTGCATGGAGGTTGCTAGTGCTTTCTGATGGGGGAGAAATCCCCTCCTTCCATGAGGAGTCAGTGACCCAGCTTTTCTCCTTCCTTGGCAGAATGTGGATATTTACTTGCTGCACATTCCAGTGCCTTGATAGATGACTGAGCTGAACTTGGCTCGCGCTGAGCTAAGGGATCAAAACTTGGACAGATTCTTTGTTCTGTCCCGTGGGGTCAGCAACTTGCAGTAGCCAGTCTGCCGACTCAGGGGCCTTTCAATGGGAGGACAGATCCCTCAGTTCGCAGATAGAGCAACAAAGGTTTGCTTATGGTGCATTGGCCTCCCCTAAAAAATAGCTTTTTTGTGTCAGGATATTTATCATTTGCACATGTCATCTTTTCAGGGTTTACTGTGGCAGTCCTAGCTCGGACCCTGCCTGAAGCCTTTTATCTGTGAATATGAAAATTGCTTTGAAGCCTGCACAAGGAGTATATTACAAGTTTCGTGATAGAGAAGCTTAAATGGCTGAGTAAGAAGTGAGAGAGGATGGAGAGAGATACAGAGCTGCTAATGGGAAAACAGGGGGGAAAGTTAATCTAATCATTCTTTAGTTAGAGAAATAAATCCTTTGTTCTCCCACCTTACCCAAAATATCTCAAGTATTTAGGGTCATGTCAGGGTAGTTTCATCCTATTCCTTATCTAGTTTTATGAGTTGCAATAAAGAAAACATTTCAAGGCATTACAATTCATGAGATATGTATTTTTTCCCCTTAATGCTCATAGGCTACTAGGATTACAGTATTTGGAGCATTCACAGGGGCCATCTCTTTAAGACCTCTGCTGGTGGGGGCAGCTCTGGGACTTAGAACTAATTAGAGGCCTAAACCGAATTAAAACCCTCTTCTCCAATCTCATGTTGAAATTTTATTTTATTTCCATTTTCTTCATTCAGAAAAGCCATGAGGCAGATTGTCTTGGAGATCTGTTTTATCAAAATTAGATTTCCTCAAGTTTGTTTTCAGCTAATTTAAAAATAATCTAAAAGAGAAGTGCATTTATTTCTGATTTACTTTACTTGTTTGTTTTTTTTTTCAAATCAAAACCCAAAAGCAACTGCAGATTTTCTTTAAATTGTCTTTTTGTGGCAAAGAGTATCAATGTGGTGAAAATGCCTAAGATGGAATTCACAGTTAAGACACTTCACATTTTTATGGCCTGGGTGATGGCTGACAAAGTTGAAGAAAACTAAACTACAGGCTAGACCTCAGGCCTCTTCATTCACTGCCCGTGCTTTAAGATAAAAAATCAGATAAAATTTCCTGGAGAGAAATTAAACCTTCTGGGATAGGAAACTAGTTTTGCCACTAAATTTAGTTAAATATTTAGTGATTTTTATACATGGAACATTATGACCAAACTTGCCAGTGTTTTCATTAATATTCAAGTTTTATTTATGGGCCATTTATATGTTCACTTAAGGGAAACAAGATGTACAGACTGATCTTAGCTCTATGCTAAAATGTATGGTAATTTTAGGACAGAGTCATATGTAGCAATCCTTTTCCTCTATTACTTATAGTGTAAAAATCTAATGAGAGACAGGACAGGACTTCATCTGAGTGGACAGTGTCATTTCTTTTTGTTTTGATTATCCCACTTCCCATGAAAAGCTCTTTATTGTCTATCATGTGTGAGCTGCTGACTCTCAGCCAAAGCCCACACCAAATAAAAAATGTTTATGTAATATATGTATTTAGTTTACTCCCTAAACTTTTCCCCCTTCTATACAGATTTCATTGTCTATTTACCTATTTTTCCAAATCTTATA
Organism: Tolypeutes matacus; assembly: GCA_026826555.1. Taxonomy (NCBI): domain Eukaryota; kingdom Metazoa; phylum Chordata; class Mammalia; order Cingulata; family Chlamyphoridae; genus Tolypeutes; species Tolypeutes matacus. The sequence goes on from JAKSZT010054335.1 coordinate 23,570,673, forward strand.
TTTGTGTGTGTATATATACAATATATATAAGACCTTCAATTATTCTTTTGAATGAACCAGCTGTAAAAAATAATCAAGTATCCTTTTTAAGGAGCACTGTGGTTTTAAAACAGAAATGTGCTCTTTTTATCTTAAGTAGTCAAATTGTAATCAGCATTTAAAACTATAAACTATATTTTTACTAATATTAATGTGATTAAATATGAATTCAATATTCCATTCACAATAGCATATAAATGTCCAACTGAAGTAACAAAGAACCAGACCAACTGGCCTAATTAACCACAATGACATTTGTATTTATTTTTCAAGGATTCAGGACGTGGGCGGGCTTACGGTTTTTGGCTGCTCAATGATGTTATTAAGGTTCTTTATAATTTTTGTTCCACTATTCAAAGTATGTTGATTTTTAGTCTTTATAGTTGTCACACCTTTTCTTTTTATTATAACAAATTTCAATTATACACAAGAATGAAGAAAGAACCCAGAGTCAACAATTAACAAAATTTTACTTAGTGTATTCTTTTCCTTTTTCTCTTTTGTTGAATTATTATTTTTTTTAAATCTCATGCTTCAATATGTACTGCTAAAAATTATGAGTATTTTCTTACATAAGCATGACATTTTCACATCTCAAAATTAACAGTAATTCTTTCGTGTCATCTGATATCAAGTCTATATTCAAATTCTCTGAAGCTAACTCTCAGCAAGCAAAAATGGCCTGCCTTTCTCACGCAGCTGTAAGGGATCTCCCTTTTCAGTTTCTTCAGCACCAAGCCTGCATGTAGGAATTAAAAAGAAATAATGTCAGCAAAGGAGCTAACAAGTTCCATGAGGTAATAGTGATGACAGAGGATTTATTCACTCATTGAACAAATACTCCATGAATCTTTCTATTTTGAAGGAAAGACTCTTTGATTACAGATTCTCCCTGCATTTGTCTCAGTTTTCCATTCACATTCAATTAGATTTCATGTAAGAAAACTTATTGAACCTTAACTTCCACTTAATGGCAGCATCAAAGTGCTGCTTATTCTGGTTCAAAAATCTTGGGGTAACCTATGACTCCTCCTTTTCCCTTGCCCACCTTTCCAAAATGTTAGCGAGTCCTCTGAAACTTGATTTTTTTTTCTTATCTCTTCCCTAATTTCCATTTCCTCTGCCATTACTCTAGTTAAGAAGCGGACTTCATCTGTCCTGAACTACAACAGTCCCTGCTCCACTCTCACTAACAGCTGCCAGATTATCTTTCCTTTTTTCTTCTCTTTATTGTAATAATAATAATAATAGAACTAAACTTTTTAAAACAAGATATTATGTGGTAGGAACTGTGCTCTGATAATCTTTTACATGCTTTATTTCATTTATTCATCACCATAATCTACTAAAGAAGCACCTTTATCATCCCATTTTACTCACAAGAAAATCTACCTTCAGACACTTTAAGTCATGCCTAAGAGATATCCTTCTCACCTAGATCTCTCTGGTTCCCAAGTCCATGCACTTAGTCAAGGCACTCAAATTAATATTAAAATGATGCATTAGGAAATTGCATCCAAAGTGTTCCAAAAAGGTTGGAATATGCTTCAGATGTTTGTAACATTTCTTAAAGGATTGAACCTTTGGCCTATCTCAATAGTTTCTTGAGCACTTGCAAATAAGAGCAAAGTAAGTTATTAATAGGTGCCCTCCAAGTTCAATAATATATGGGATTGAAATTCATCTCAACCTGATTGAACAGTTGCATAGTATCTACAAGGAACCAGAAGTGAAATAACGGACAAAATTATCCATTTAAGAGCCCCCTTAGGCCACAAACTCTTCTAATACTTTGGGGAGCAGCAAGAGGAGGTACTGAAAACCTAGGAGCTAGGGTTCATATGTTTTCACACTAACTAGCCTAATCAATTGGAGTCACATGCCCTGTCAGTATAAAATGAGATGATTAATAATAGACCATATTGGAAGCCTCGAATAGGACAACGTAAATAATATAAAATGCACTGTATAAAAGCAAACAATTTATTTTCCAATGTGTATATTTGAATGGTTTTCAGCACAGAGTTGATCAACCATCATTACAATCTAATATTAGAATATTTTTATCACCTCAAAAAGAAACTCCACACCCACTAGCAGTTACACTTCCCATCTTCATTTCCCTAGCCCACCCTTAGGCAACCACTAATCTGCATTTTGTCTCTATGGTTTTGCTATTTTGAGCATTTCAAATAAATGGAATCATACTATAATTTGCCTTTTGTGTCTGGCTTCTTTGAGTTAATATATTTTCAAGGTTCATCCATATTGTAGCTTGTGCTAGTACTTCATTCCTTTTCATTGCTGAATAATATTCCATTGTATGGATATACCACACCTTGTTATTCAAGTCAACAGTTGATGGACATTTTGCTATTATGAATAATGCTGCTATGAACATCCCTGTACAGGTTTCTGTGTGGACGTTGTTTTCATTTCTCTTGGCTACATTCCTAGGAATTGCTGGGGTATATGGCAACTCTGACTTTAAAATTTCGAGGAATTTCCAAACTGCTTTCCAAATAACACTATTTTAAATCCCTACCTGTAATATATGATAGTCTCTCATTATATGAAGGTATCTCCATATCCTGTCATCAAATCTTACCATCACTTGTCATTGTCTTTTTGATAATAAACATCTCATTGGCTCTGAAGTGGTAAATCTTGATTTTGATTTGCATTTCCCTAATGCCTAATGATGTTGAGCATCTTTTCATGGCTTTATCGATCATTTATAGGTCTTTCTTGTAGAAATGTCTATTCCTTTGCCTGTTTTAAAAATGGGATTATTTACCCTTCTATTACTGATTTATAAGTGTTCTTCTTACATTCTGGAAACAAGTCATTATCAAATACATGATTTGCAAATATTTTATCCTAGTCAAAAAAATTTTTACAGCCCCAAATGTTTAAAGTTTGATGAAGACTAACACTTATTTTTTATTTCTGCATTTGGGTTTTTGATGTTGTACCTAAGGAAACATTTCCTAGTCAAAAGTCATGAAATGTATTCCTTTGTATTCTCCTAAGAGTTTTATAGTTTTAGATTTTGCATTTAAGACTGTAATCCATTTTGAGTTAAAATTATTGTGTATGGTGTGAGGGAAGGGTCCATCTTCACTCTTTTGCATGTGGATTTCCAGTTTTCCCAACACCTTTTATTGAAAAGACTATTCTTTCCCTCATTGAATTGTCTTATCATCCTGTTCATAATCAATTAACCATAAATGTGAGAGTTGTTTTCTGGACTTTAATTTATATTCTATTGATCAATATATTTATATTTATGCTACTACACAGTGACTTCAGTACTGTAGCTTTATAGCAAGTTTGGTATTATAGTAATGCTGGCCTGATAGAATGAGTTAGGAAGTATTACCTTCTCTTTTATTTTTTGGATGAATTTGAGATGGATTGTTGGTAATTATTCTTTAAATGTTTTGAAGAATTCATCAGTGGCGACATCTGGTATGGACTTTTCTCTGTTGAGAGGTTTTTGATTACTAAACAAACATCTTTACTTGTTATAGAATAAGTTATGATTTTCTATTTCTCTTTGAATCAGTTTTGTTAATTTGTGTCTTGCTCCAAAATCTTCCATTTCATCTATGTTATCTAATTTTTTTGGTGTAAAACTGTTCCCAGTATTCTTTTATAATTCCTCTTCATATTTTAAGCTCAGTAATAATAGCCTATATTTTATTGTTTTTGTTATTCACATCTCTTTTCTTTCATTCTTAGTCAGTCTTGACAAAGGTTTGTTAATTTTGTTGATCTTTGCAAGGAATTAACATTATTTTCATTGATTATCTTTATTATTTTTTGTTTTTTTATTTCATTTATCTCTGCTCTAATCTTCACTATTTCCATTATTTTGCCTGCTTTGGGTTTCCCTCAAGAACTGGTTTTTCAGCATCCCGTTAACTTTGGTATGTTGTACTTTAATTTTCATTCATCTCTATATTTTTTCTAATTCCCCTTATAATTTCTTATTTGACCCTTTGGTGATTTAAGGGTGTGTTATTTAATTCACATATTTGTGAATTTTCCAGTTTTCCTTTTGTAGTATTATATCTAGGTTCATCCCATTGTGGTCAGAAAAGACAAATCATCCTCTCTAAATTTATTGAGACTTTTTTGTCACCTAACATATGCTGGAGAATATTCCATGTTCCATGTAGACTTGAGAAGAACATGTGTTCTCTGTCACTGGGTGGAGTCTGTATATGTGTCTGTTAGGTTTAGATTGGGTGTGAGAAGAAGATGGATGGAGCAAGGACAAGAAATGAAGTGGCCCTTGGTTTTTCCCACCTCACCAGGACATCTCTTTAGTGATGATTACTGAGGAAACAACCTGCTAAGTGCAGAGGACCTCATTAACATTGGAGGAGTGCAACCACTTCCTGTCAGCCAAGCTTTAAGGCTTTAGGAGCAAATTCCTATTCTACCTGGCATCACAATATGCTGCAATAATATGTGTCATTAACAATGTCAAGTGCCTAGATAGATTCCCTGGGATGATACCTTTTACATTTGATGGGCTTACACTTCCTGGCTTGGGTCCAGGTGTATAGAAGTTCATGTTTGGCAAGGGCAGAGAAAAGTAAATGCTGGACCTGCAGGGCCTGGAGGGTCAGCTTTATGGATATACAATCTATGCAGTTGCACAGAGCCCAGGCTTAGACGGGTCCCATGCTTTGTTAGTGTTCTTCTCTTGCTGTCTGGACATTCTTAATGACTTTTGAGCAAGGAGTCCCTCATGTTTCTTTTGCACTCCACTTCACATGTAGACATGCCCACATGGATTCATGAACAAAGAGTATGGAGGATTGAATCATGTCTCCCGCAAAAGGTATGTTCAGCTCCCAACCTCTGGTCCTGTGGGTGTGAACCCATTTGTAAATAGAACCTTTAAAGATGTTATTAGTTAAGTTGGTTGTCCCCAAATTTAATGAGGGTGGGCTTTAACTCAATATGGCTGATGTTCTCATAAGCAAAGGAAATTGGTCAAAGAGAGAAGCCACAGGGAGAAGCTAAAAACTGGAAGTCAACAGAACCTGGAAGAGAAAGAAGATGCCTCCAGGTGCATTGCCTTGTGCAGGAAAAGTCAGGAAACCCCAAAGATTGCCAGATAGCCAGAAGATACTGACCTCAGGAAGAAGCAAGACTTCTGTCCTCTGAAACTGAGAGCCAACAAATTTTTGTGTCAAGCCAACACATTGCATGGTATTTGTTTTAGCAGATGAGAAACTAAAACAGGAGGTCAAGACCAGAGTTTTTGCTTGCAAGACATACTGTCAGGGTAATTGGGAAGCAGATGTGGGTGCCAGCAGATATCCAGCAGGTGGGACAAGTGATATCAACACCAGATTCAAACGGGCAAGTTGGATGAGGCAATATTATATAGGGGGCAGTGGAGCTATTCCACCTGCATTTGAATCCCAAATCAAACACACATTAGCAAATTTATTTAGACTCTCTGTACGTTGTAAAGCGATTATACTTAGATTTTTCTCATGGGATTGTTGTGGCAGTTGAATGAGGTAATATATGCAAAATGCTTAGTGTAATCCTGGAACATAAAATCACTCAAAATATGTTAATAATAATAATTATTATTATTGCTTCAATCAAGGGAAATGCAGAAAGACAGTGTCCACAGCTAGGACTCTTAACCTAATTTTCTTTAACTCTGGTAACATTTTAATAAAAAGGAAAGGAGAGAGAAGAACAGGGCTTAGAAGGAAGAACAGGACTGAAGTTGCACTTTAATGGACTAAATATATACTCTCAATACACTGTTTAAATAAAAGTTTCATAACATTAATTCCTAAGTTTAAGTCCTCATCTGCTTTCCCTAGCACTTGTATAGGGCTCATGAGAAAGTGAAGTTTAGTTGTAGAAAATGAAGAAGTCACATATTCTTTCTATATTTGAGTAGAGCTGTGAGTCGATTTGCTGCTCTGCTAAACTCATCTTGGTCATACTCATCTGCCAAAATCCTACCCATCCTTTTAAGAGAATGTCAGATCTACTACTTTCTTCTTGAGGATCTCCCTGGCCTGTCTCGGAGCCCCCTGCTAAGCACTGAGGACAAAATGTGGGCAAGATAATCATGATCTTTATCCTCATTACACTTATGGTCAGCCAAAGAAATTTAAATAATAGAGGATCTTTTCCTTCCTATTTACCCCGTATCACTCATTCGTAGCACTTAGACTATGTTGATATTTTCATAAAAATTCTAATTCTAGCTTATCTTCCATACCAAATGATAGGCTCGATGAGGTCAGGAGCTTGGTTTCATTCAATTTTTTATCCTCCTTTTTTTTTTTCTTCTCTATTTGATATAGTTCCTTATACCTCAGTCAGTAATGGGTGGATGAAAAAATGAATGTATGAGTTGTAGTGTAGGAGTACGTAGTAATCCACTCTCAGGCCAATAGTAACTGATTATATACAACACACCTGTTATTTCGTGGGAGTTGTCTGTCTTGCATACACTGCAGACATCTTTGAAATGATGCAATTTCTGAAAAATAATTGTGATTTTTAGTTCTGCAGCAAATATCTTAAAACATATATGTAGCCTACATATAAGGATTTGCTCAAGGAAATGGAGTGTATATAATGAAACTGTTCTCCATAGAACGTTAGTAAGGACTCTTTCTTAGGGGTTTCGTTTGTTTAAAGAGAAATAAAATGTACTGCAAAAGTCCTCCTTCCTATCTAGTCTGAGCCCATTCCCTCTTTTACACATGCACACATGCACACACATACACACAGTTAGATATCAGGAAATGTCTAGTCTAATTTACGCTCTTTATTTCTTCACTTAAAGCAGTAGTTTTAAGGTAGCAATAAGCACTAACAGGTTAGATGGTTTACAGTCGTCTTAGGTCTTAATTTCAGTTAACTCTAAACAGGACTCTCTACCTCCAGGTTCAGTGTAAGTGATTTCTCTAAGGAATGTATATAAGCTTCTTGGACTTTCTGGGTCTGGTGGAGTAACTGGGCATCGATTCTGGTCAAGAGACAGAGGAGGGGATTTGAGTCCCTTCAATTTAAGGTATTAGCACACAGTTGTTTATGTGGGTGGGTTCAAGAAAGAAAGTAGCTCTGAGGCAGACAAGTGCATGGATTTTAAGACTATCAAAAAGACCCAGGAGCACAGTCTTTGCCAGATGAAATTCCTTTTAAGATATTCCCCCTGCACAATTTCATCTCTCCCATTAGATGTGCTTGACATTAAAAGAGTATTATGTTAGTTCTAGTCATTGTTTCCAACAATCTATTGTTTGTTTAATATTGAAGGGAAGGGGAAACCTACCTTTGGATTTTGGGCATGGAGCTCCTTCATTAAGACCAGGAGGTACCCAGTTACTCAGTTTGAGGCCAAATGAGAGCCTCTGTTTGCCAGCTAAGGGAACACAATAGAATTTTGCACCTGCATAGTTTTCTGCCAAATCTGAGCTCACACAACTGTTGATCTTGATTGAATGCATTTGGGAAAAATGGATTTCTCTGTGTCACACTGTACTTGTTTTATTGGTTATGCTCATGGGTGGAATATAAAGTGAAATTGTGCAGAAGACAGTAGGAAAATTGTGCTGACCTGGAGCTGGTTTTCAATTCAACAAATTTAGCAGAAAACCTTTGCCAGAATTTCTTTTGGATTTAAGTTCAACTATATAATAGTTTCTGTACATTTAAAGGAACATCAGTGAATTTGTATGTATTTTAGATCCCATTCTTCGCAGTTTCCCCCTGAAATGGTGAAGCAGAAACTCTATTGGTGGTTCTGGTGTGTTATAACACCTAAACTGAAGCCACACAATTAGAAAACTGCTCACAAAACGAGAACTAATTCAGCATCTTTGCGATATCTTTCTTTCCTTTCTCTTTTGTTTTTCTAAGTTTTATGTCACAGATTTGAAAACACACAATTACGGTTTCCTAAATGTGGAAAATGAATGGTAGAGCTCTCAATAATTTAATACTAGGTAGACGCAGCCACGTGTGTTTGCTTTATCTGTTTGGTTGCTTTGGTGTTCCTTATACAAACCCATGCACTCTACTATTTCCTTTCTTTGTGATGACATCACACTAAAGTGGTTTTTCTGGAGTTCATCATCCCAGTGCCTGGCAGACAACGGGGGAGCTCACGTGTACTGTAATGACGCAACCTTGCTGAACTGAGACCTTTCCTATTTGGACTTGTTGAGGGACTCATGGGAAGTAAGCTAATGACCTTGGGGAAGTACCATAAAACTTTGTCTTCACATAAAGAAAGTGATCATTTCAAGTTGCCAATAGCAATTGTGACACAGAAGTATGGTTATGTGGTGGTTTGAAGCTGTATGTACCCCAGAAAAACATGTTCTTACATTTAATCCATTCCTGTGGTGTGAACCTATTGTAAGTAGGACCTTTTAATGGTGCTTCTTCAGTTGAGGTTTGACCCGCCTCAATCAAGATGGGTCTTAATCCTATTACTGGAATCCTTTATAAGAGAATGAAATTCAGTCAGAGAGAGAGAAAGCCATTGAAACAAGAAGTTGAAAGCAATGAATCCCAGAAGAGAAGGGAGAGACCAGCAGGCTCCATCGTGGGCTTTGCCATGTGGAAGAGGAGACAAGGATCATTGACAGCCAGTCTTCCACAAGAAAGCATCACCTTGATGATACCTTGATTTTGGATATTTTCCTGGCCTCAAAACCATGAATAAATAAATTCCAATTTCATGGTATTTGCCTAGACTGCTTGAAATGGCCTGTAGAAACGAGTTTTGTTTTTTTTTTGTCATACATGACTTGGAGTCCATTGGGTAGCTGGGTAAGGCACTGGTTCAGCTTCACTAAGAGATTCTTTTTATTTGTCTTTTCTCAAAATGATTTTTTTTTCCCATTTTTCACATATAGAGAGAATGGAAATATTCACAAACTTTTGATTTAATTTAATGGTTAATACATTACTAAATCCAATGGTTAATTTCAGTCTTTATTTTACTTTACATTTTATTCTATCAGCAGCATTTGGCAAAGATAATTCCTCACTCTTCCTTTCACCCCTTTGTTCCATTATGTTCTGGGACATCATCCGCTTGTGTCCCTTCTACTTCACTGGCTGTTCTTTTCAGCCTCCTTCCCTGGTTCCTCTGCATCTCCCTAACATCAGAATCATCTAATCTCATCTCTTATTCAGCTACACTTACTCCCTAGGTATTTCAGATTACTAAAAGCTGCTGGGAGCAATATACCAGAAATGGGTTGGCTTTTGCAATGGGAATTATTAGGTTAAAAGCTTTTGTTTCTGAGGCTGTGTGTGTCCAAATTAAGGCATCAACAGGAGATCCTTTGTTCACAAGCTGCAGCTGTGGGTGTTCAGGCACATGGCAGCATCCACTTTTCTCTCCCCTCTCCTCTGAGCCTCGTTGCTATCAGCTTTGGGCTTCTCCATCTGTGGCTTTACTCTCTCCAGAGTTCATTAATTTGAATTTCTGAAGGTTTCTCTCCTCTCTGTGGCTCTTTCTGCATCTGCGGCTTTTTATTACTCTGTTTTCAAAGGACTCCAGTAAGAAGATTAAGACCCACCCCGACTCACACAATCTAATCAAAGGGCCTTAACTGGAGTAGTTTTAATCAACAGGTCCCATCTATATTGGGATTACATGCACAGGTTGGATTAGCTTTAAAAACAGGCATCCACAAAAGCTTCAGACTGCCTCACTAAATGATTTCATTTTATCTTATAACTTTTAATCTTTCCTATAAGATTTCCAAATATTTACCTTCAGCTCTGTCTCCTCCCTTCAACTCTAGACTTGCATATCCAAGTGGCATCTCAGCATCTCTATTTGCAAAAGGCATCTCAAAGTTAACATAAACTAAATCCATCCCTAAAGAAACCCTGTTTCTTCCACAATCCATTCCATTTTTGCAAATGACAGTGGTCTCTTCTAATTGCTTAGGCCACAACTTATCCCTGATACCTCTTCTCTCACACCCCACTCTAATCCGCCAGAAAATTCCTTGGTCTCTTCCTTCAAAACATATAAAAATTTTGACCACTTCTCAGCACTTCCACAACTTCTGCAGTGGTCTACAGCCTTCTGGATGGATACAAGAGCCTTCTACCTGATTCCTTGTTTCCATCCTGCCAGAGCCATCGAATGCTGCCACTCTGCCACTCAAAACCCAATAGCATATGGCCTTTCACATTACTCAGAGTAAGAGTCAAGCCCCTTAGGCCCTGGCTGCTTCTCTCGCATCACCACTCCTCTTTTCCCATTCACTTTCGCACTATGCTCTAGCTCAGTTTTGCACTGGAACGGAAAGTTCTTCTTCCAGGTATCCACATGGTTTGTACCCACACCTCCTTCAGATCTAGGCTCAATGCTACCTTTCCAGAGAGACTTTTGTTGACCATGATATGTTAAATATCAACTCACTCCACCACATATCCTCTCCCCCTTACTCTGATTTGATATTTTATCACTTATATCCACCTAGTATTTTATATATTTATTTGCTTATTTGATATTGTCTGTCTCTCCCAACCCCCATAAAAATGTAAGCTTTATTATGCAGAGATTTTGTATATTTTGTTCACAGCAGTGTCCCCAGAATATAGAAGTGCACCTAGAATTAGTAGTCCTTAAAAACTATTCATTGAATGAATTGGAAATTCTAAAAATGGGAAAATAATATGACATTGGAAACAGGTATATTCACAAACGAAATGATCGGTAATGCTTCAAGGTGGTCATGTTTCTTTGTGTTTGTGGGGAGTGGAGAAAGCTTTTAAATCATGACAGTGCTGAAAATGCTGTGTGACAATGTGTGTGCACCCACGCATGGCAAGCTCACTTCTGTGTGTGTGGTAGTGGTGGTGGTGGGGGGGTTGTGGCAGACTTGAATCTTCTACTGTCTTTATGCAAATGTGGTCAAGTGCTCCTCCAACAACCAGCCAGGATGGGGACTGCAATTTTCAAACCCTATATGAACAACCTGAACTAGTTTAAAACCTCAATTTTGGGCTAAATGGGGGAAGCTATGGTCACATCCTTAACTTCTAGAATCAAATAACTACTTCTATTGGATCTTGCAAAAAAGAATTATAGAGCTGGTAAAAAGAACTTCCTTTGCATTTTTCTGGAGAACCACTCTTATTTTGGAGATTCTTTAGGTTCATGTTATATCCAAATTATTCATGATATAGTGTTGGGAAAAATGAACTATTCTCATCCCTGCTGTGGTGGTTTGAAGTTGTATATACCCCTGAAAATAATGTTCTTAAACCTGATCCATTCCTGTGGGTGTGAACCCATTGTAAGTAGGTCTTTTTGATTAGGTTACTTCAGTTAAGGTGTGACCCAGCTTGTTCAGCAGGGATCTTAATCCTGTTACTGGGGTCCTTTATAAATAAAATAAACACAGAGAGAAAGATAGAAAGCCATGGAAGCAAGAAGCTGAAAGCAATGAAACCCAGAAGAGAAGGAAGAGACCCCAGACACTGCCATGTGCCTTGCCACGTGGCAGAGGAGCTAAGGATCACTGACTGCCAGTCTTCTGGGAGAAAGCATCGCCTTCATGATGCCTTGATTTGAACATTTTCTTGACCTCAAACTGTAAGCTAATAAGTTCCCATTAATTAAGCCAACCCAATTCATGACATCTGTTCTCAGCAGCCTAGGAAACTAAAACACCTACTTTAAAGAAGAGAGTAACTATTCATATGATAGTAAAATTCTTTGTAGGTATAGGAAAGTTGCTTATAGAAAATATTTTCATTGCCTTATTAAAGGCTCTTTTCCTTTAACTTAAAGAGGAACAAATATATGCTATCTTACTGCTACATGTGTTTTCCTATATTTAGTCTATACAAAGATTTTCTCACCTTTAGAACAGAACAGATGCTCTTTTTGAACAACTTTTAAAACAGGTAGTTATGTGTCCTCATTCAATCTCAAAAAAGGAAATGTATATAGGTCAAGAAAGCAACTGGAGCTTGCTGCCTCTTCCCACCTTCCCTTTTACCTCCTTCACCTACCCCACCCTCCCCAAGTCCCTCTGCACCCACACACCCCTCTAATGAACAACTAGAGGTTCTTGTCACAGCTAGTAATTGCTTAGGCAGACTGCTAATAAAATCACACTGGAAAAAAAAAACAAGGGGGCTTTCTGATGCTTTCTATACTGTCTTAGCTAAAAATGATCAAACTGCCCCACTTCACTGCTACTTTCAACTAAATGGAAGATTATTATTATTCAGAGGTTCCAGATAAGTAGAAACTCCTTTAAAGAGTATGGGAAATGTAAATGTCAGAATGCCAAAGCACAAGGGTGATAAAAACTACTTGTTGAGTGTAATTAAATACTGTTCACCATGACCAGACTTCATCAATCTAGAATTGTCTGCTGTATCTGCTGCCATTTCATTCAGCTATTCTTAGTTTTATAACATTTGTGTTATAGGAAATAAGAGCAATTTCTACAATGCTTTTGATTTTTCTCCCTAATAAACAAAGTACGTTTTTTTGAGGGTACAATACTCTCTTGTTGTAATCTACTGTTGACTGCATTCTTCCTAGACCCTTAGCCTGGATCAAGAATCTCTCTACTTTCCCATCACAACAGCCATTTGTTCCTGTCTTTCCACTCATTCCATTGTGTATTGTCCAATATCGTATATGTTCCTTTCAGAGTTTGGGGTGGGGGTTGGTAGAGGGGATGCCAACATGCCATGTAAAGACCTTTGGAGAGTTAACCTAGATTAGATGAATATATTAAACTACCCAGATTTAAGTAGCCTTGAATGGGAGATTGTTTCTCTTTGTAATCAACACTTGAATTGTAATTGATAGGAGACATACATCTTTAAGGAATGTTTTTTATTCCAACAGCAGAACTATGTCTTTCCTTCTTACATAGCACTGTCTTTGAATCTTGTAGTGGCTTAGATTGGAAGGGCCAACCAGGACGTGCAATGGCCACAGTCAAACCTCAGAGGCAGGGAAACTCAAGAAATCCTGGTTTTAGAAAATCTGAGTTCCAATTCTGATTCTTTGTTCATTTTTTATTTGATTAGGCTGATTGTGACTCTCCAAGGGGATCTGAGAGAAATTCTGGTTTTGATAAATGTGTCAAGAGAGATATTGTTCTTGTATTAAACTTTTAAATTAAAATCTGAGATTTTATTGGGCCCAGAACCAGAAATCTTATGGAATTAGTGAAAGTATTTATGAGTCTGTTTCCAAGGACTGAAACATATTCCCTTATAGCCTTAGCCTTGACTCTGCACAGTGTTATTTGCTATATTACATCACCCAATTGATTCTCTACTTCCTTTCTATAAATTAATTCATCAAGGAAATGTAAGTTCATGCATATTTTTTCACTGAAGTGATTAAAAAATTTATCGAGGTTCCAAAAAGGAAAACTGGCATTTATTTAATGCATACTATATAGGTGCCACAAACTGTAATACATATAATTTCCTTTAAATGTCAAAGCAGCCCCATGAGTGAACTTATAATAATTACCTTTTATGGAGGAGAAAATGATGATGTTAGAAGTTTAAGAATCTTCCACAACATCACACAGATGGTAAGTGAAAGAAATGTATTTTAAACAAGGTCTGACATTAAGACTAACTCTCTTGCCAATATAACAATTCATGCTAATTTGAATACTTTAGTATTCTGCAATTCATACCGTTTTACTTTTTGTAAAAACAAGGCTCATTTTATATTAATTAGACTTACATATTCAATTTAAAGCATTTACTGAAAGCCTCGAAGCTAGGTAGACTCTGCAGATATAAACAGGAGATACACCAGAACATAATTATAGGTTAAGGTAAATGTAGTTAATGGTAAAGTTTTGTTATGATACACTAATTCTTTTTTTTCTATTTAATGAAATTATTTTTAAAGTTTTAAATCAAAGCAGTATACATACAAATAAATACAAACTTCAGACACAACAGTAGTGCACCCCTTCACTTCCCAATCCCCAAGTTCCACTCCCCTGATGCAGTCACTTTCAACTTTTTACTGGATTTATTTTCATGTTTTAAATAAAAGGCTTAAATAACTTTCTTAATTTCTCAATTATGAATTTTAAGTGCCCCTGTATTCTCCACCCTCTCAGCTACAACTCCAAACACACACACACAGAGGCACACTTCTAATCTCCCTACTGAATTCATGACAATTTTTGGCTAAGTTGGTCTTTAGCGTTTACAACTTATGTTTGGATACATTTTTTTCATGGATGACATATAGTATATTTTGAATATATGTCTTTTTTATTTTCTTAGAGTTAATTATGCCCTTTAAAAATGTGCTTGGCTTTCTAAGTACCTATTGCTAAATTTCCCCCTTAGATGAAATTCCTGTCAATTTAGTCTGAGGCACCAGGCAAGCTGTTGTCTAGTTTTGTTCTTGGCGACATCCCTCCTGTACCCTGGGGCCTCCAGCTGTAACTGTGCCGGCGGCTTTTGAGGTTTGCAGCTCAGCTTTCATCCTAGGCCTTCCTTTCATCCTAATCCAGGGGTTCCCTTGTCTCTCGCCCTTTCAAAATGGATTCCTTCAGTCTCTGGTACGGAAGTCTCGTTACCCACGTTGTGAGAACCCACGGAGGGAAAAGGGCTGGAGGGAAGGCAGTGGGGCTTAGTATCTTAGCCCCAGCCTTCCCTGTGCAGCTTCTAAAAAGAGCGAACCTCCTGTCCTCTGCCGCCAGCGAGGATAGGGTAGCCACTGGCTGCACTTAATGGAGGACCTGTGTGTCTAACTACTTCTCATACACACAAACTCCATTCTCTCACTTCCAGCAGCTTCTTCATCCTCTTCATCTATGCCTTGAGAGATGCCCGGTGCTTCCAATTCCTGAGCCTTTCTGGAGTTCTCCAGTGCAAACCAGATTTTTCTTTTTGTTGGTTTGTTTTGTCTGATATTTACTTTTTCACTACAAGAAGTTAGTTTAAACGTTCGCCACCATGCTAAGTCTATTGACCCTCTCCGTCAGTATTCCCTGGTTTGCTGCCACATTATCTGGTGATAGCTCTTCTCCTGTTTGCCTTTTCTACTAGTGGAACACAAGGTGGGAAAGTAGCTGCTGGTTTTAAAAATGGATTTATTGGTGAGGGACAATAGAGATTGTTCTGGGATGGGGGAAATTTCTGTCTTGCTGGAGTAATGGTTTATTAAGGATTGAATCATGTGCTCTGAAAAGACATGTTCAAATCTAAATCCCAGGCCTTGGGGATGGGAGCCCATCTGTAAATAGGGTATTTGAAGATGTTATTAGTTAAGGTGAGGTAAACTGGATTAGGGTGGGTCCTAATCCAATATGACTACAGTCCTCCTAAGGAGAGGAAATTTAGAGACACAGATGCCTTAGCAGAGAGAGATGGCCATGCGACAGTCAACAAGCCACTGCCAGAATCCTACAGATGTGAAGAATAAGGCAATGCTCTAATCACTGTATAAAAGAGACCCACTTTTCCCTAAATTGATGATACATTAAAGAGGCTTTATAATGTAGAATTAAGATTCCTCTGTTATGATTAGAAAACTAAAGCCCAAACAGGTTAGGTAAAACACACATGTTCATGAGGATTCTGAGGCCCAGAATGCTTTAGTGACTTATTGGCCCAGGTGTATATGGAAAAAAAGACTAGAATTCAGGTTTCTTGCTTTCCCAAGTTCAGAATTCAAGGGACAGGAAGACACTTCATGGAGCTTGAAACTATGACAAAATTGTACAGAACTTCGAATCTTAACGAATAGCCAACTGACACAGTCTATCACATTAGGAAGGCAGTAAGAAGACACTATGAGGCATTCAAGGGCTCAGAAGATCTTAAAACGATGTATTCTTCCTGATAAATATATATTTTTTAACTATTCTTAAAAGCAGGAACTTACAAATGGAAAAGGAACTGTATGAAGAGTAAACAAGCATTCTCAAAAAGAGACAAGTACAAATCTTGTGCCTCTTGATGGAAGACCACATGTGTTCAAATTAGCTTGCATATTGCCCCCAACCTCAAAAACACATTTTTTTCAAACTGAAATCTGATCAAATCTCTCCATCCAAATTCCCTTTTATAGGGAGACAGAGGGCAAAGGAATTGTTACTTGCACCATGCACATGCAATAAAGTAAAATCCAGATTATGGGGAGCTCTACAGGACAAATAACTTTGTTTCTTAAAATTATCAGGTAAGAAAAGAGATAACTGGTGAACTTATTGATTAAAGGAGATTAAAAGACATAGTAAATGTTCACAATGTGTGAGTCTTATTTTTATCCTTATTCAACCTTATTCCAAGAAAATTAAAATTTTTATAATGATAATTTATGAGATAATTGGAAATTTGAACACTGACTGCATTGTTTATCATATTAAAGTGTTTTTTCGCATTTGTGTGTTATCAGTGTTTATAGTTTTAAAGATACACAGTGAAATATATATGAATGAAAAGTAAACAAATATAGAATAGAATACACAATTATTAACCATTCTTCACAGAGATGGTATATAATATAAAAAAGGGATAACTCAGAAAGGATAATCTGAATATAAAAATCTCAGTTTTTATTTCCAAAAATTATGATGATATAAGGAAATGATTAAAAAATTAAAGTGTAATAAATTCCTTATCTCCACGGGGAGGGCAGGATTAAAAGTTAGATTTTAATATTGAATTTAATAAATGGATAAAAACGATTTCAAATACAATTTTACAATCAAAAAATTAAAAAAAAAAATTTTTTTTTTTTTTTTGAGGTACCAGGGTGGGGGACCTCATATGTGAAAAGCTAGCATTCAACCACTGAGCCACATTGGCTCGATTTGGACTTTTTGTTTGCTTGCTTGTTGTTCATTGTTGTTTTTTCAAGGAGGCACCAGGAACCAAATCTGGGATCTCCCATGTGGGAAGCAGGTGCTCAATTACTTGAGCCACATCCACTCTCCACAATCAAAATTAAAAACAATTTGAGTACCATCAAAATCACTGATAAAGTGAAAACCAAAAAGGCATTTCATATATTTTATATTGTATAAAATAAAGAAATAAGGAAAAATGGATTTAAAATTTGATTTCAGTTCAATTTTGCTATCAATTGATTTCAATTCAATTTTGATATCATTCAAGACAATTTGATAAATGAGAAAATGAGAATAATTTTATGTTAATTAAAAGAGTAAGTCAAAATAAAAATGTATTAGAAATTTCATGCAAAAAGATCAAAGTGATGTCTTTAATATAACAAATACAGAAAATTCAAAAGAAATATTGATCTCTATTTGTTCTTTATAGATCATATCTAAAAACACAGACCATTAATAAGGCAAATAATATGCTTGGCTTAAATTACTAAGCTTTATACTATATAGAGAATACACATTCATTTCACAAGATCATAAAACATTTACAAATACTGTTCACACGTTAGGATTCAAAACCTGAAAATAAATTCTAAACCCCCCAAATCTTACAATGCAAAGTTTTATGTTTTCTGATCACACATCCTATAAAATTCACAAAAATTAATAAGAAAAACTTATACTCAATTATTTGAAAAATTTTAAAAAACACATTTAAACCTATGTTGGGTAAAAAGAAGGGAATAATAAAGTTGTAGACTATTTGAAAATACTAGAAGAAATGGCTACTTATAACAATGTATGGAAGTTAGAAACAGCCACACACATACAGGAAGATTCATATTAAATGCCTCACTTTATATATTAAAAAAAGAAAGACTTGACGATTCACTAAGAAAGTCAAATAATCATTGAAATAAAACCAGAAAAATCAGAAGCAAGGTTATAATAAACATAACAATTAGAAATAAGAAAATTAGAAAAGAGATATGAGACAATCTTAAACATGTTAGCAAATGCAAGATTACTTTTCCTTTCATAAAGAAGTTACTCCCAAAATAAAGCAGGCAAGCTGTTAGAAAATTCACTACACACAACCGCAAACTCAATGACAATTGGAGATAATTCTACAGATACAAATGATATTATGAATATATATATTATTACTGTATGCTGAAAAATGGGCATTATTTTTAATCAATGAAAACCTGAAGAGAGTTTTCAAAGATTTACCTCTGTTAAAGTTTCTAGCACTAGGGTCTAGCAATACATTTCCCCAAATATTAAGAAACAGATCATTCTGAGATTCATGATTTATTCTAGAGAATGATTAATTTTTTAAAATTTAAAAATCTGATACTGAAAGCATTTTATAATATATGCTATTACAGAGAAAAACACCAAATGAAAATATCTCAGAAAAGTATAAATAAATCTCACTCTTCTGTTTGTCAAATATTATTCCAATCACTGACAATACCTTTCTCACTTATTCCTGGTTAGTGTCATGCACTGAACTAAGCAATCCGATGAACTAGATAAAATTGTTCTCATTTTATAGATGAAGAGTCTGAGGGTCATAAAGTTTAAGTAACGTTTCTCATGGTCACATAGCTAATTAGCTGCAGAACTGGACTATACATCTATTTTGAGCACAAAGCTATAGGCATAAACTAGTCTACTATATTGCCTCCTCATAAGCAATTAAAAAAAAAACCTGAGTAAAATGCCAGAAAATTGTATACAACCAAAAATTAGAAGAATCATCCACTTTGACTACATAGGTATTATCATAGGAATGCAAAGAAAGCATACAATACCCATTACTGATTTCAAAATAAATATATAGCAGAAAATAGGGCAATGATGATATTGTTTCAATGTTAAGTCTATCTCAGAAAACAGCATTTATGAACAATGAGATACTATCAGAATTTCCATTGATATGCACAAATGCACCATGCAGCTAATTAGCATTGTTCTGGACATTTGTATCAATGTAATGAACAAGACATAAAATAGAAGAAGGACCTATCACTATTGCAAGGTTGACAAATTTTCCATTACTTAGAATTGCACAATTATATGCTTAAGAAATGCAAGAGAATCAACTGAATCAAAAGCTGGCAATAAATATGAATATTCAGTAAAGTAGATGGATGCTAAGTAAATGCACAAACTAAAATTTTTGCTATACATAATCAATAATAAGTTTGATGATATAGGGATGGGGGAAGATTTCAATCATAATAGCAACTGAAAACTAGAAGAAACAAAATAAATAAAATCCAATAAATCCATGAGGAATCTTTCTAAACAGAATCATGCTGGACATATATGAAGAAAATCAGAAAACTTGCTAAGAAACTTAAAAGTGAATTGTATGAAATTGAGAAATGTGTCATGAACCTGAATGTAAATAAATGATGTTGATGAAGTTAACTCTTCCCAAACAAGCTCATAGTTTTCATATAATTAGCTATTAGATCAAGGGAACAAAGTTTGGTGAGGATGCTAATGGTGAGGACTTAAATTTATTTAGGAGAAAATGTTAGAGTGAATGGGAACGTAAAGAAGAAAAAGAATGTGGGCAGTTCAGCCATATCAGATATAAACTGATATTTTATAGTTAAACATTGTGGTTTAACTATAAATGAGAATAAGAATGAGATATAATGCAGATTCGCTCTCTCTCTCTCTCTTATTATCCCTTTCTTGGTGTGTAAAAAAGAACACATAACAAACTAACGGAAGAATGGATTATTTGATTAATGGGATTGGGAAGACCATCTAATTATTTGGAGAAAGATCAATTTCTGTTCTCATCTCACACCATATACCAAAACAAAAACATATTAAGATTAAAGTTAAGCACTAAATCTTCAATACATGAAAAGAATTGTGGTCATAAAGGAAATATGAGTAAGTTATATTTAACAAGCTTTTAGTTGACAATATAAAATTAAGGCTAAGAAAACAATTATCTAAATAATTGCCAGCCAAAATATTAATTACTGTAATATATAACAGGTTTTTATAAATAAAAAGAAGTAAATGAAAGTACTAAGAAAAATGCATTAAGATCAATTTACAAATTTCAATTTACAAATGGAAAATCAATACAAAATCTAATAAAATGTGCAATTGAGTTGTAATACACAAAAAGTGAACTATGTGCATGAAATGTTTTAACCTATGAAATCAGAAACAAAATCTGACTAATTTAAGGTCAGGAGGGTGTGGAGTTGGTGTGGTTCGTATATGGATAATAACTTTCTAGACTACACATTGCAGTATGTTCCAAGAGTTTTTAAATATTTTAAATTTCAACCCAACAATTACATATTTCAGAATCTAAGATCATGATCAGAGATCTGATTTAGGATTCATGTACAAGAAATGATGATGTCAAAGACAGATATAATATTGCAAAAATTTGGAAGAATGTAAGTGGTTAATGTGGTGTATTGTAGTAATTGATTTTCTTATGTTGAACCAACCTTGTATACCAGGAATAAATCCCACTTGATCATAGCATATAATTCTTTTAATATGCTGTTGGATTCTGTTTGCTAGTATTTTATTGAGGATTTTTGCATCTATGTTCATAACAGATATTGGTCTGTAGTTTTCTTTTCTTAAGGTATCTTTATCCAGCTTTGGTATGAGGAAATGATGCTGGCCTCATAGAATGAGTTAGGGAGTGTTCCTCCTCTTCAGTTTTTGGGAAGAATTTGAGCAGAATAGGAGTTAGATCTTCTTAGAATGTTTGGTAGAATTCCCCTGTGAAACCATCTGGTTCTGGGTTTTTCCTTTTTGGGAGGTTTTTGGTGACTGATTCAATCTTTTAACTAGTAACTGGTTTGTTGAGAACTTTTATTTCTTCTTGAGTCAATGTCAGTAGTTTGTGTATTTCTAAGAATTTGCCCGTTTAATCTAGGTTATCTAATTCATTGTCATACAGTTGTTCTTATCCACTTATAGTTCTTTTTTTTATCAGTGGGGTCAGTAGCAATGTCTACCTTTTTGTTTCTGATTTTCATTATTTGTATCCTCTCTCTCTCTTTTTTCTTCATCAGTCTAGCTAAAGGTAGGTTGATTTTGTCGATCTTTTCAAAGAACAATGTTTGGTTCTGTTGATTCTATTGTTTTTTGTTTTGTTTTGTTTTGTTTTGGATTTCACTTATCTCTGCTCTAATCTTTATTTCCTTCCATCTGCTTGCTTTGAGTTTAGTTTGAATTTCTTTTTTCTAGTTCTTCCAGTTTTAGAGCTCTGATTTGAAGTATTTCTTCTTTTTTAATGTAAGCATTTCCCTCTTAGCATTGCCTTTGCTGCATCCCATAAGTTTTGTTATGTTGTATTTTCATTTTCATTTGTCTCAAGATATTTCCTAGTTTTGCTTCTGATTTCCTCTTTGATCCATTGGTTGTTTAAGGGTATGTTGTTTAATTTCCACATATTTTCCCTTTCTCCATCTTATTGATTTCTAACTTCATTCTGTTTTGGTCAGAGAATATACATTGTATTATTTCAATATTTTTAATTTATTGAGACTTATTTTGTGACCCAACACATGGTCTATTCCAGAGCACTCAAGAAGAATGTGTGGTCTGTTTTCGTTCAGAGCAGTGTTGCATATATATCAGTTAGGTCTAGTTAGTTTAGTGTATCATTCAAGTCCTGTACCGTTTTTGTCCCTCACTTCTGGTTAAGCTTACTTTTTAATTTACTTGCTTTCTTGTATTTTACCATATTGAGTGCCTTTTCATTTCTACCTGGATATACTTTTCATCTGTTTTCCTTATGGTTATCATAGTGTTAAAATGTAACATCCTAAATACATAACAATTATATTTGGTTTGATAGCAACAACTTCAATAGCAGGCACATATCCTTTTCCTATACCCCTCTGTCGCTCCACCATTTTTTTGTACTTGTTACCACTTCTATCTTTGTGCATTGTATGTAAAAAAAATGTAGATTTATCGTTACTTTTTATGCACAGTATTTTAGCACCTGTAGGAAGTAAGTAGTGGAGTTAACAATGAGATATCATTTTATTCCTGTTAGACTGGCAGCTATTAAAAAATGGAGAAGTATAAATGTTGGAGAGGATGTGGAGGAAAGGGACCACAATTTACTGCTGGTGGGAATGTAGAATGATGCAGCCATTGTGGAGGACAGTTTGGCAGTCCCTCAGGAAGCTTGAACTATAGAACTGCCATATGATCCAGCAATCCCACTGCTGGGTATATCCCCAGAAGAATTGAAAGCTGGGACATGAACAGATATATGCACACCAATGTTGACAGAGGCATTATTCACTATTGCCAAAACTTGGAAGCAACCAAGGTGTCCATCAACAGATGAATGGATAAGCAAATTGTGGTATATGCATACAATGGAATATTACTCAGCTGTAAGAAGGAATGCAGTATGGGACAACATGGATGAATCTTGAAGACCTTATGTTGAGTGAAGTAAGCCAGTAACTGAAGGCCAAATATTATATGGCCTCACGGATATGATTTAAGCAAATTGAGCAGGCTCGCACAGCTAGAGTTTGGAAGATAGATTAACAGGAGACAGAAAGGGAGTAGGGTGTAGTGAGCTGATGCTCAATATGGCAAAACCTATGATATGGTGGAAGGGGGTAGATGGGGGTGATAGTGGTCCAGTGATGTGATTGGGGTCGACAGTGCTGAAATGTGAGGGAGAGTAGGGTGGTGCGTTGTGTTGGACTATCCATGGATCTGGGGAGAGGGTTGGTGAAGTACATACCAAACAATAAAATATAATAATATTGCCAGTTATAACTACCCAAATGGATGCCTCTACCAAAGGTCTCTATTTCTTTATGCTGCTTTGAGCCACTTTCTAGTGTCCTTTCATTTCAATCTGAAGCATTACTTGCAGGGCAGATCCAGTGGTGATGTACTTCCTCGGTTTTGTTTTACCTGAGGATGTCTTAATCCCTCCCTTATTTTTGAAAGACAGTCTCACTGTATGTAAAATTCCTGGATGGCAGTTGTTTTCCGTCAGCACTTTAAGCATTTCACCTCACTGCCTTCTTGCCTCCATGGTTTCTGATGAGAAATCGGCACTCGGCCTTATTGGGGTTCCCTTCTATGTAACATGTAAATTTTCTCTTGCAGTTTTCAGAACTCAGTCCTTGTCTTTTGCATTTAATAGTGTAATCAGTATATGGCAGGGTGTATTTTTCTTCATGTTTATCCTGTTTGGTGTTCTCTGAGCTTCCTGAATTCCTTTTGCTATGTTTGTGAAATTCTCTGGTATTATGTCTTTGACTATTCCTCCTGCCCCTTTCTCTTTCTTCTCTCCTTCAGGGACTACCATAATGTGTATATATATATTGGTGTGCTTGATGGTGTCCCATAGCTATCTTAAGCTATTTTCCCTTTTAATATTTCTTTTTTCTTTCTGCTCCTCACTCTGACTCATTTCAAGTGTCTTGTCTTCAAGTTCACTGGTTCTTTCTTCTGCCAGCTCCAATATGCTCTTGAAACCCTCCTGGGTATCTTTCATTTCAGTTATTATAATCTTAATTTCCAGTAGTTCTGTTTGGTTCCTTTCTAAAATGTCTGTCTCTTTACTTAGACTCTTGCATTGTTCATTATTGTTTTCCTGATCTCCTTTAGTTCTTTCTATTTACTTTCCTTTGTCTGTGTAAACATTTTTAAATGACTTTCTTCAGTGTGTCCATATTCTTGTTTACTTTGTTGGCATTTTCTGTATTTTTATCCTTTTCCTTTGGATGGGCCATCATTTCTTGTTTCTTTGTTTGTCTTGTACTCTTCTGTTGCCCGTTGTACATTTCAATATTTTAAAATGTTGACACTGGGATTTACTCCTTAGAATGTCTGTTTCCTGGTTTTGTAACCAACTGTTGTTAAGAGAGATTTTCTAGACCTTCAGCCCTCCTATCAGGAAAGTCTGTCCAAGGTGAATGCCCTGTGAGAGGTTTTCCCTGTCTTACTGGACCTCTGTCTTGTACTGGGCTTTCACTTGTTAATTGTTTTGGAGTCCCCTGTCTTCAAGGAATTTGGTTGTCCCTTTTGTTTCCTATTGGACAAAGCTCCCTCTCCTGGGTATCTGAAGCTGGCGGCCCTTTGTCCCAGACTGTCTATCTCTATAGTTTTTAGACTACTTTCATTGTCTCATACTGCTCTTGACTAGAGGGGAAGACTTTCCCAATTTGGTCTTTCCCAGCAAAAACAGGGCAAGGGACCCATGATGGGTGCACAAATTGGCTCCAACGTGCCCTGTGGAGGGATAAGAAGGGCACCAAAAACTTCTCCAATGGGTCCCCAAAGCTGAGTGTTCCTGATCTGCCCAGCAAAAGCATACCCTTAGCTAACTTTCCCTGGTAGCCCTGAGGGAGCCCTGCATCTTTAAATCTCTACCACCTCTATCCCTGTCCAGGGAGGGTTGAAACAATGACTGCCTCTGCCTTTGTCCAGGAGGGTTGAAACAATAGCTGCCCTCAGACCCAGGACCCAGCAATCTGGATTTGCTAATCAAAAGCTGTGATCTGTGATCAGCTGTACACACTCACATTTTTTGGCAAGAAGATTTTTATGTACCTTTTTGTCATCAGCAGCCACTAGCCAGGAGCTGGACCCCATGATGGCCTGTTGCAAAAATGGGTAATGGGTACCAGTAGGCACCACATGAAGAGAGCAATTTATGGTCCTTTACCATAATTTACCAGCCTTTTCCTCCTGCTCTTCCCTGGATGTTATACAGTATTCTTCTGGCCTCTGCAGTTTCAAAATAGTTGTTTCAGAAAGTTCCTGCCTGTTTTGAATAGTTGTTTTGGTGGAAAGACTGAGTCTTAGAGTTCCCTACTCAGCTATTTTCCCTGGAAGTCTGACCTTAAGCTTGATTCTTAGATAAGATAACATCTCTGGTAGATATGAAGAATCTGTTAAGTTGAGGAAACCTACACAAAGAATCATTGAGTAGGACATTTTTATAATAGATTAGTGGTACCCTGGAAGGAATGCTTATTAGTATAGTTGGATGACTTCAAAACTAGTTTAAAATGAATGTTTATAAACAAGAATCGATTTTAATATCTGTAAAGAGTATTTAATAATATCTCTATGATATCCATACAGAATCTTCTGCTTTGGAATATTTATTATTATCCCACAGAAGGAATAATGTTAGTCCAGTGTTCACATTTCTAGAATATGCAAGTTAGGATTAGGGAGACATTTCAAATTAGCTTCAAGGACTGATATCTAAAAGTATTTTTAAAAGGTATCAAATACTTTCATGAAATAGAAATATAAGGTAAAGCAAGAGTTAAATTTTAAGCTGGGAAAAATGAAGGCACTTATAAATGAATTCTTTCTCCGAAAGTATAAAACTTAGATGAGTTGTGAAGATCAAAAAGTTAGTGATAAAATGATGACATCACAGAAAATGAAAAATCGTATGAAAGTAGCAATGTCTGGAAATTGTTGAGCTAATTCAGGCAGGAGGAAAGATAATGAAAGCGGATAATGGACTGTAATTAAGTGCCCAGACCTCCTGAAAACCTGGGTGTGTGAGTGAACAGTTACTTTCATTCAAGATAGAAAGATAAAGTCTTGGCAAGGAGTGTCCAGAACGCTTTCCAAAGTAGAAACATACTCAAGGATATCTAAATAGCCACTCAGAGGCTTATAAGCCTAAGACAAGCATATATGCATGTGCATACATAGTTCTCAACTGATTGGATCAACCCCTGATGCAGAGAGGCCATTTACTGTGCTATTTTCCAACTAAAGTGAATTCTGGGATATTATCCTTGCTCATTGTTTGAGCATGTAGAATGTTGACTGAGAGTAATCTCTGATGGAAAAATCAGAAAAAATAGCTTTATAATTCTGCAGAGATTATTACTGATTGCTTTAAGAAGTCTTCAATAGGATAGCTCCATGCATTTGGAGAGCAACATAACCATCTATGGTTGTGATCTGAATGATATAATCACAAGTCAGCCATGTTGCTTACAAACTCCCTGATAATGGTCCTCTCAGGAAGATTTCATTGGCACATGGCAGTGTCTTACAGCTTACCAAATATCAGAGAAGACAAGACTAAACACACGAAAGCTAATTAATTTGCAAGTGGTATCATTTGGTGTAATGGAAAAAGCATAGACTTTATAATTGAAACAAAACAAAACAAAAAAGGGGATTGAAAGCCAACTTTACCACCACTTAATTTGCACCCTGGGATTTGCTAATTAAGCTTTCATAGTTCTACTTTCCTCTCTGTAAAGTGGAATAATAATACCAATCTGACAATATTGTTGTGAAAGCTACATAAGATAATGTAGGAAAACCAACTGACTTAGAATAGGTTCTCAGCATAGGATTTTTATTTCTATTATCAAGTAAATGATGCAAACAATGATTAGTAACCACTTCTATGAAATTCTTTGGGCTAGAGTCTCCATGCATGGAAATGTGGCTAGTACTGTTAACTACTTGGGAGATTGAAATTCTTGAGTGCAAGGAATATTTATCACCATGTATCCGACATTTAACACAGAACAAGGCATATAATAGATATTTGGAATCTTCTCCTTCAATTTGAATTATATTGCAATTGAATTTATATGGTATATTTTTAGTAAGTTTGGGGAAAGCATAATTTATTTCTCAGTATAAACTTCAAATTTGCTTTTGTAGGGAAATTTATCCTTACATGGGCTCCAAAACTAGCTTACTGGATTTAAATCATTCCTTGATGTGTTTTCTTGGGTAAGTTACTGTATTAGTCAGAGAAACAGAACTGACAGGGTGTATACATATACATATATATATAATGTTTATTTATAAACATTAAAAGAGGTGTTAGAGGAATTGGCTCAGCAACTGTGGGTAATGGCAAATCTGAATTCCCTAGGGTCTAGAGCTAGCTGCAAGTTGGAAACTCCAATGCAGGTGAAGTTGAATTCTCTAGGAGAAGCTGGCTGGCTAAAGTAGAGGCAAGAATTCTTTCTAACTTCTGAAATCTTCAGTTCTGGCTTTAAGACCTCCAACTATTTGGATAAGAGATTCCCCTCATTGATGAAGGAAATCCACTTTGTTGATTATAGAAGCAATCAGCCATTGATGTAATCAACTGATTATAATTGCAAATCCCTCTATGAAATACCCTCTCAGTAGCAACCAGGCCAGTGCATGCTTGACCAAATTACTGGACACCATCACCTAGCCAAGTTGACACAAGAAATTAACCATCACAGTTACTTGCTATATTCCTCAGTTTCCAAGTGTTTAAGAAAAGGATAATAATAATAATAATAATATAACCGTTTCTCATTATTCATGACAGTTATGGTCTATAAAGTCTCTGCAAACAATTTATTAGCAAATACTGAACCACTGGTCCTCGTGGAAATTCAGTGTGCAAGCCTCTGATCACAATATTTTAGTAAAACCAGCAAAATATAACCTTGTTTTATGTGTATTTCTGTTTAAAGACCCCTTATTTAATACATATTGTTGATTAAATAGCATTAAGTCAGAGCCAACAGCACTAAAAGTCATGCCTGACCAAAACTTATCTAACACATAAGGCACATCACAGCATTCTTGCACTTAGAAACACTAGATAGCACTTCAGCATTACATTTGCAGACCACTTTAAACAAAGTCACCAGAAGGGAAAAAAAAAAAAAAAAACAAACCCACTAAATTGTAGGGAAAAAAAATGTCTCTCTAAATAAACCATGAAAAGGACACTTGCTTAAAGTATGCGAGCTAAAACAGGAAGGCGTGATGTTGACTTGTTCATGCTCAGCTGAGAACAGGCACATTGGAAGACTCAAAATTTTGCTGGTCTGCACGTGTCTGTGAGTGACCGCAAAATGCACTGCGAGTATTGATTTTAGGGTTACAAATACATTTTAGCAAGCAGATGAATTCACTCTGTGAATAATGAGGACCGAATGCAATTTGTCATTAGTGTGTTGTAAAGCTTAAATACATGAGTGTTTGTAAAACAGACGAGGGACTGACAAGGAGCAAATACTCAATAAATGCTGGGAGCAATTATTCTGTTATCAAGAGCTTCCTCTCAGGATTAAAAGATATTTGAGAAGTGCAAGCATGCTAATGTATTGGTTGTGAATCCTTGAGATACACCCCCCACACACACACACAGGATGGAGTGGCTCCCACCTGCGGACCCCACTTTGTATCGTGCCCATAGTGAGCTGCATCTGGTAATACTTCTCAGACATGCTCCTGGGAAAATGTCTTTCGGTCAAGAGTGTTGCCACATCTCTTATCATCTTCTTTGACTCCTAGTCGTATGTGACCAAATGCTTTATGATCTACCCCTTCTTTTTATTTAGCTGGCTATTCCTACAGCCTGTCCAAACAAAGTAGACTAACTTTGCACCGAGTTTGTAATTCTCCCACCATGCATTGCACTTCTGGTCTAAAAGCTATAAAAAGTAATTTTTGACTTAAATCTACTGGGCTGGAAATGGTCAATTATCTGGTTAATAAATTTCCATTTGGTTAATTTAATATCTAATCTAAAGAAAATGGGATTGAAAGCTACATCTTTTAATATTTCCACTGCCTTACAACAGCAGCTAAAATAATGAAATATCTATGAATAAAAAAAAAATCTATGGATAAATTTAGCCAAGGATATAAAGGACTTGTATGCACAAAGCTACAAATCACTATTTAAAAAAAAAAAAAACGCATCTTTTGTTCCATCTACATCTGCACCACCCAGGTGTTATAGACACTCAGCAGGGTGCACAATAACTGCTTTTCTGTTGTCTGTTAGCGACTCTAAGCTTGCCCTGGGACAGCTGACTGGCTCGGGGCAGGCACCTGAGTAAGCCGGCCCAATCCCAGTTATTACAGTTAGACCTGAGCGAGCAGAAGGCACTAGAACTCAGATCTGTGCTGCACCACAGATACAGGGTCACCTGGAGAGAAGGGCTATTACTACACCCACCCAGTAACTTCTTCTCTTCCTAACTTTGTTATTCAACTTCTCCTCCACTTGTGTAGGAAACTAAATTCCTCCCAAATCCTCTCCTTTTGCTTAAGCTGGTTAAATTTTGATTCTCCTACTCATAACAATATTTTTGTGGGATTTATTTCTTTAAATTATACTTGTATGCTCCATTTCAAGGAAACAGACCAAGGGGGAGCATGGCAAAAAAGTTCAATTGAGGAAATAATTTCATTTTTAAAGCCTTCCGAGATTTATAAAAGGATGGTCATAAGTTTCTATATCTTCCTATATTTTTGAAATAGTGCGATTTATACAGTGAAACAAGACTATTGCATAAAACAGATATTGGATAAAATGAAACAAACCTTGGACTCTAATTCAACATCATAAACCGAAAAATAACATTGCAAAACATTCTGCAAAGGTTTAGCTTTAAAATTCAGTTTACCTTAACATATGTTTTGCCAGGGGAAAAATACTACATTCTTAACACAAAGTTAGACTTAGACAACAATTAAAGGGTTCACATTCATTATTGATAGAAAGTTTCTTATAACTTTAAATTAATTTTAGCCATGGAACATTAAATTTACTATGGAGTATTTTTAAATATTTGCTAAATGATTTTTGCCTTGAATAAAAACTGTAAATTCTCACAATGCCATATGGTGGAGCTGGTGGACAAAGGTTAATTTGCACAGTTTTAGTTATTTGCTATTTGTTATGTTTGAGATTTTATTACAGCACTCATTATTGTTAAGTTTGATGAACTTTCTATGAAACTTACTGTTTGCTTTTGTATTTCTATTTAAAATTCTTATATCAGTCTTACTAATTTAGTTCTTAAAGAGTTACAAAAATAAATAATAGCCGTAATGAGTTTTTTTTATCAGA
This sequence comes from Tolypeutes matacus, assembly GCA_026826555.1. Classification (NCBI taxonomy): domain Eukaryota; kingdom Metazoa; phylum Chordata; class Mammalia; order Cingulata; family Chlamyphoridae; genus Tolypeutes; species Tolypeutes matacus. Next base: position 23,600,514 of record JAKSZT010054335.1, read on the forward strand.
ATAACAAAGGTGAGCTGTGGGACATTGTGTTCATATTGCAACCTCAGTCATTGTACAGGTATTTGTAAAAGAAGAATGGAGTTTGTAAGACATAATATAATACCACATGCTTTAAGTAAATATGGATACCTCTGGCTCAGACAATTAGAATATTCATGAAACATAATTTCATTCACTTATTTTTCCTCAAAAAAAGAAACAATATTACTCTAAAGCCATAATATGAAATCAAGAACTATTTGTTTAGTTAATCTATGGTAAGAGACTAAGATAAAGGTGTTCAGTTTTGCTAATTCTAATTTATATTACATTAATACAGAGTGAGGGGAAGGAATGAAATATGTCTGTAATGGGTCAAAATCTATACCAGCTAGTATGAGAATAGAAACATTAGTAAAATAATTTTATTTCAGACATATAGCTTATAATCTAGTATTAAAAATAGCACATGTTTATCCAGTTCAATAAAACTAAAAATTAAAATATTATTCCAGACCAGAATTGAAGAGCCATCACAGGAAAATAGATATTTAGGACGCAAATAAACTTTGGGAACATATCTTGGAGTCTGCATAGGAGTTTGTGTTCTGCAGAAAGATTGACATGGCACAGACGCTAAATCAATGGCTGTCTTTAGACTTAGGATTACAAATGAAAAGGGAAGAAAACCTTATTCTTTAAAACGTGCTCAGTTTATCCAGTAATATCCATAGGCTGATTTACTGAAAGCCAAAGGCTATAAAATGTTCAGGTGCATTTAAGAAAGAGTAGTCCAATACATATTAGGGATTTTTCCAACACATTAAAAAATAAAAACCAGATAATATATCCCTTCTGTAGACAAAACACATGACTGTTAAAAAAAAGGGTCACATTCAAACAAATATTATCATTTGATTATAAACTAATTGTAGGCTATAGGATTTAGTTTAACATATTTTACCAGAGTATTAAATAGAAACTATATGTCTCCAAAAGGAATTCGTTCACATTGAATTTTCCCAGGCATGTCATGTGTTAAGGATAAAGGATATCAGGTAGAATGACCATCATAAAAGTTGAAGGAAAAATGAGTTTGATTAATAAGTTTATTAAAGATCATTCTACTATTGATGGTAGAATGAGTGTAATTGATTAATAAGAACCATTTATAAAGTGTCAACTGTACATTTAAAATACAAGATTTATCTAATGTTCACACAAACATGTGTTGCACATACTGTTTCCATCCCCTTTGTGCAGATGCTGAAATTGAGGCCTAGGGAGATTAATAACTCATCCAAGATCCCACATTATGTCAAGCAGAAGAGTGAGGGCTCCAATTCACATCTGTCTGACTCAAATTCTACTCTCCTAACCACAATGCAGTGGATTTAATTTTGAAACCTGGGTGCCTAAAACTGAGGGTGTTATTAACACGGGGAGAAGTGGATTTGTAAAGAAAAAGGATGAGTTTGGTTTAAAGCATGGATACTTATAGTAATCAAATTAAAATTTTTAGCTGAATGACAACCTAAAAAACATGTATACAGTTACATTAAACAGCTATTTAATAGATAGTTCTTCAGCACAAATTCATTGCAGGTACTGCAATAGACACAGAGGACTTAAAAAGTAAGCTCAAAGTTGAGGGGTGAAGAAATCCATGTAAACCACAACTATGAGGTAACACTAAGAGTTATAGTACATGGGATTAAAAGAAGGGGTGGTCAATTCTGACTAGGGAGGGAATTCAAATAGCTGGTATAGAATTCATATGTAAGACTTAGTCTTGAATTTATGAATAAATTCAGAAGAGGTGATATTTGAGCTGGGTGTAAAAATGAATAGGAGTTCAGGAGACCCATAAGGTAGGGAATAAAAGGAAGAAAGTTCTAGGCAAAAGAAATAATTTTTAGTGCAAGAATTTTATGATACTGAGGTCCAAAGAAGTTAAATGATTCTCTTAAGGTCAAAAACTATTTAGTGGAAAATTCAAGACACAGCTCAAGTGTCTAGACCAGGGGTAGCAAAATAGGACTTACTTCTTGCTCTGTAAATGAAGTTTTATGAAACATAGCCACTCTCTTTTTTTAATGTATTGGCTGTGGCTGAATCTGCAGTACAATAGCAGAGCTGCTTTTGTGAGAGAGACCATATATCCTGCAAAGTCGAACATATTTACCATCTGACTTTCAACAGAAAAAAGTTTGCCAACCTCTGTTCTAGGGTTTTTTTGTTTTTTTTTTTTCAGCTTTTTATCTCAGTATACTACACTGAAGACAATAGGGATGGGAATAAGTGGTCCAAGACATCTTTTGGAAGTAACACTCATAACAGTGACATTTGATGTCCTACATTAAATAAGAACTCTTACCTTATGTGGTAGAGCATGTCCTTAGAGTTAATCCAGTCCTGTGGTTATGAACCTATTGTAGGTAGGACCTTTTTATTAGATTACTTCAGTTAAAGGCCTTTGATTAGGTTACTTCAGGAAGACATGATCCATGGTGGGTCTTAATCATCTTGTTGAAGTCCTTTATAAATGGGATGGATATGGAAAGACACACAAAGAAAAAAGACACAGGAGCTAATAGGGGAACCCACAGGAGCTCATAGAGGATAGCATAGAAGCTGAAAGAGAAAGCCACAGATGAAATAGCCAGAAACTAAAAGTAATGGAAACTGGAGGAGAAGACAGAGACGGGCAGAGGCTACCATGTGCCTTTCCATGTGACAGAGGAGTCCAGGATCACCCACAGTCAGTTTTCAAGGACAGAGCATTGCCTGATGGCTTGATCTGGACATTTTTCTTGGCTTTGGAGTTGTAGGCTTACAAGGCAATAAATTCCCATTGTAAAAGCCAACCCATTTCTGGTGTATTGCTTTCAGCACCTTTTAGCAAACTAAAACACCATATAAATATAACAAAGTACAGGAGAACAAACAGCACAGAATCCAATGACATAAACACCTTTAGGAACCAGGGACAAGAAGAGAAAGCTAGAAGTAACTAAGAGAGAAAGGGAAAACTGCTGCGGGAAATAAAATAGGAGAAAATTTGGAGGCTGCTGGAATGGTGAATCTAAAGCTAAAGAAAAGTTTAAAGGAACAAGAACTAAAGACTATTAGATTTGGGATTAGCAGGTCACTAAAAATTCCTCTAGTTAATTTGGGATAAGGTCATACCTACTGGTAACACTTGCTCAACTGAAAAATAATGATAATCTTATCATGGCACAAAATTCCCCAGTTTACTCTTTAAATGCAATTTTTATTACGTTGTGTTATAAATTTTGCAAATAAAAAGCGACAGAAGTTAGTTTGCATAAGACTAATAATGAGTAAAAAAAGTCGGGGGGTGAGGCTCTTTGCAATAAGCTAAGAGTTAGATAGTCTCAAATGTCTAAAAGTTTCCACAGATAAAAAACAGATCACGTAAAAAGAATGAGCTACTAGAATGGCACTGGACTTCCCAACAGCCGTGCAGTAAGCTAGAACACAATGGAACAAAACCTTCATAGTGATGAGGGAATTTTATACCTACCCAACCATAAATCAAGAATGAGTATAATAAAGACATTTGCAGACATGTGAGTTCTCAAAAAATTGACCTGCCAAGTACCATTTCTCAGGGAGCTCTGGAAAATGTCTTCCCCTAACTGAAAAATAATCCTAGAGAGAGAAAGTCACGGGATCGAGGAAACAGAATCCAAATCAGAACAGAAGTAAAGGCAATTCTCTTGGCAAAGGTAACAAAGAAATCTGTGGCAAAATCACAAAAATGCCAAGGCTTAAGAATAAAAATAACCAATAACAACAAATTTATGAATTTCTAATTCAACAATTACCAAGGGCCTATTATAATCAACATTTTGGGGATAAAATGCCCATCCATAATAATATATTTTTACTTAATTATTTAAAGAATTTCTCCAATGATGATATTACCCTCGGTTTATACATACTTTCTTGTGTTCTAACTACATTTTAAAACTATAGGGATAAGAGTAAAGGACTGTGGTTGTATTTTCCTCTTGTATTTGTATTTAAGAATTCCTTAACATTATACAGTCAGAAAATGAAGTAATATAATTATAAAATATGGATTCTGGCATAAGACCATATGCTTTTTTTGTGTGTAGTTTCAGGAAAATGCACTCAGGAGCTTCCTTATATTCACTTGTATTTTTCAAATGACTCTATGAAGTATTTTGGGGGAGAATTTGGGTGAAGCTATTACAGTGGGGTTATCAGGAGGCAATGGTCTGAATTCTAAGAATTGTCTCCTGAGACTGGGATGCTGGAGAATGAGAATGATGAATGAGAATTCTGGCAACGATGTTTAGGGTTCAAGTATATCTCAGGCACACATAACAGCAGTCCTATTCTTTCCCTTTCTTATTGTTTAAACACTAGAAAGCAAAATTTGTTTAAAGTCTACTTGAAGTCTGTGCTAATGATTCAACTTGCCTTATTTTGAACCAGAGTTGCAGCTGACTTGACCACACACAGACCTTTTTTCTTTTTATCGATTGCCAAAGTGCAACACTTGCTCTGTTCCAGGGTTTTAGATTGAGGTAAATAAAGAGGATGGTTACAAAGGACAGTGGTTGCTTCCTCTTCCTCCCTCCGCCCCCCAAAATACCTCTGAAAAATATTTCCTCGTTCTTTCTTGGTGATCTTACATTGTTCCTGGAAATAGAGGTAATGACTGCTAAGTAATTTTGACAACTTAATTACCTATCTCAAAACAGCCAAAGAGAAGCATATATACTGGTTCATGAAACAGAATATAATTCACATGCTATAAATCAGTCTTTCAATGTGAAAACTTTTTAAGAGTAATTCAGAACATAACTGATAAAACCTCAGGGATTTATGTGGTTTTAGTTCTTTTAAGGGTTATGTATAAAAAAGTTAATAACAACAGTAAATATCAAAAGAGACTTTAGAAAACATTACAATATCATTAAGTCTTCAAAATGTAAATAAATAAATGAAAAAGAAAGCTTGTTCTTAATTCTATTGAGGTTTTATCAGACGTAGTTTAAGTCCAACCCATTTTCACGTCAAGCGTAAATAGCCGCCTACCATTCTTCACTGAGTTGTAAATGGTGGAGGGGTAGGTAAAATGTATCATTAAAAAACGTACATTTAGTGCTCAGTTTGACAGCACATATGCTAACGTTGGAAGGACACAGAGAAGATTAGCGTGGCCCCTGTACAAGGATGACACACAAATTTGTGAAGCATCCCGTATTTCCATGGTAATGTTTTGGGAAAGGATGGTGATGACGGTGGTAGCACAACATGGTGAATGTAAGTGACAGCACTGAAATACATGTCTGGATGTGATTACAAGGGAAATATTCGACTGTACATCTGGTAACAGAATAAAAAAGGCCATGGAACTACACTACACAAACAGTGAACCTTAAGTTAAACCATGGACCACAGTTAATAGTACAATTATAAAAATGTGCTTTCAGCAAGTGTAACAAGTCTTCCATACCTATGTAAGTTGTTAACAATAGGGTGGTACATGGGAATCCTGTATTTAATGCATGATTGTTCTGTAAACCCATAAGTTCTCTAGTAAAGAAAAAAGAGAGAAAATATATACATCCAAAAACCCTTTTCTCTAGTTCAGTGGTTCTCAACTGGGTGAGATTTTGCCCCCAGGGTACATTTGGCAATATCTGGAGGCATTTTTCATTGTCTCTCCTGGGCCAGAGATACTGCTAAACATTCTGAAATGGACAGACTTCCCCAACCCCAGTGAAAAATTATCTGGCCCAAACTGTTCATAGTGTGGAGACTGAGAAACCCTGATCTAGTGCAGAAGTCAGAGAATCATGAAGACACCCATATTCGGAAGAAGCTTTGGATAATAACTGGCCTAATCCGTCATACAAAATCCATCTTTGTTATTCCCATAATGCCACAATCCTATAAGGCCTTATTCTTAAGGTTAGAATTGTTACATTGATTTTCTCTGTGTCCATTTATTCATGTTGACAAGTTCTATGATAACATCAAATTTTTAAAAAGACAGTTCACATGCTACTTAAATGGGCAATCATTGATGAGCCTTAATTTATAATCAGTTGATCCAGATTTATCCAAAAGAAATTTTCTCACTTTAGGCTTGAAATTTGCAGTCAGGCTCATTTAGCATCTTAGACACTAGAAAGCCATTTTGTAAAGTGTAAAAGTTAATTAACATGCATATGTTAAACCTGGATATTTTTAAGAATAGAGTAATAGGCTCTCTATATGAAGAAAATGTTTGAAGATGTGAACATCTCTGAGTACATATAATCAGATGCATTGCTCTCTCCTTAAGCAAAACCATAGGAAGCATCTGTGCTATATGCCCCTAAGTGGACATTTAAAGGCCAACAGTTACCAGAATTCTCTGCTACTTTTCCAAGGATGCAACAGTGATCTTGTTTCTTTCCCCAGACTTAAGTTACCTTCAAACAAACTCAGCCATGTCCTTCCCCAGAAAGAAATTTTCCTCTTTAGTTAAATTTTATTTCTTAGCTACATTAAATCAAAGCGTTGCATTCATAAATGAGGATGTCATTTATGAAAGTCCTGTCCATTCTGAAGAGATTGCAGTGATTTCTACTGGTAGAGGTGGATCTGGGCTCTCTACCTACACACTCCTGCCCTGATTGGGTCATGTCAATCCTGCATTTTCAAAATAACTATGAAGAGCTTTTTGGCATTAGGATGAGGTTGAAAAACACTCAGTGGGCTCCATCATAACTTCAGCAGTTAAAGGTTGGACTAGCAGATGTCTTGAATTCACTCTCTGTCCTAGAAGTCATCAGTTCTCTGTCCATTAAACTACAAATGAGAGTTAGGAAATGGGAAATAGTACTATCCTCATGTCCCAGGAAAATTCAAAGACCAAAGATGAATTGTCAAAAAGCATTTGACACCAGACTTTCTGCTCTGGTGACAAAAATAGATATATTTTTCCTCATTATTTTTCCTTTTTAAAAAGTCTGGATACCAAGGGAACTATCAGCTGAACTTATAAAAACAAAACACAAAATGCAGATTCCTTTGAGCTTCTTAACATTTGAGTCATACTTTGAATATCAGTCCTAGGTCACACCCACTCTGGACATCAAGGTAGACATATTAAAAGAGATTTTTGTTACATTAAGTAAGATTAAAGTTATTCATCTCTGTTCACTGTCTAGACATGGGAAACATCTGGGAAATAGACCAGTATTAACATCTAACTTTCCTTCCATGCTTCTCCAAGGCCACTTTCAGGAAACTGTTCGACTGCTGGTCCTTCTGATAAAAATCCTTGGAAACACAGAGTGTTTTCTTTCTGGGCTCATCAGCTTCTTCTTCTTTCTACTACCATCTAAATGAATACAAAAGGGAAAGAATCTTTTTTTTTTTTCTTTCAAGCTAATAATCCATGCACTTGTTTTCCTTTGCTCAATGGACTTTTGTATATAATCTGAGTACAAGCATCTTCACTAATTGGCTGTCGCTTTCTTATATAAATATCTTTAGCTCTGGCTCCTTCAATCAAGAAAACTTGTTTTCACTTCACACCCACTAGAATGCTTATTATTTTAAAAATGGAAAATAATTGTTGGAGATGATGATGGGGAGAAACAGGAACTGTCATGTATTGTTGGTTGGTGGGAATGTAAAATGGTAAAGCTGTTGTGGAAAACATTTTGATGGCTCCTCAGAAGGTTAAGCATGTAATTACCATATGACCTGGCAATGCTGCTTCTAGGTATATACCCAATAGACTAGAAAGGAGGGACTCGGGGCAGGTATCCATACACCAATATTCATAACAGCATTATTCACAACTGCCAAAAGGTGGAAGCAACCCAAGGGTCCATTGGCAGATGACTGGATAAACAAAATGTGGTACATACATACAATGGACTATTTTTCAGCCGTAAAAGGGAATGAAGTTCTGATACATGGAACAACAGTGATGAACCTTGAAACTATCACATTGAGTGAAATGAACCAGGTGCAAAAGGACAAATGCATCATCTCACTTGTATGAAATAACTAGAATATGTAAATTCATAGATACAGAAAGAAGATTACAGGTTAACCAGGGGTGGACAGTGGGTGCAGAGTTTCTGTTTGGGCTGATGGAAAAGTTCTGGTAATGTATGATAGTGATTATAGCACATCATTGTGAATATAATTAAAACCACTGAAATGCTTAGGAGTGGTTAAAATGTGAATTGTTATGTAGTATATTTAGATATTACTACAATAAAACTTAAATAAAAAACCAAAAATTTGTTTTCTGTCCCTTAAAATATGTCTTGATTCTGCCTTTTGAAAATAGATGTCCATTCTGGAATGGCCGGCTCCTTCTCTCAGCCTAGACGAGTCATCAACACCCTTGGTCACATTAAATTCTAGTTTCACTCCTACTTTCAGCAAACTCTAGCACTTCAGAACCCATAGAAATCACTATATTAATTAATTGCCCTGACAATTTGTTACCCTGTATTACTGCATTTAAAAAAATACAAATATATCTCATTTTCCCAAATACTCTGTAAAGAAAGGGGTGCTGCACTGCATATAATTTTGTATGTTCCTTGATGCTTAGCCCAACGGTGTTCAGTAAATGTGACTGATTTTGATATGCCGTGCCAGTAGAAAGGATCATCCTTCAGTGTGGATTGCTGCCTCCTCTTTTGAAATTCAATGGTATAGTGCTTCAGTGGACCCCTGAAAAGGAAGAGATACTTGAAAATTTTAAGTGATCCTTCCTACAGCTGATGAGTTATGTTTCATTTTCAAAGTTATCCATATTTAAGTGAGAAAAGTTAGAGCTCATCTGGTGATGTGGTTCCCAACACAAAGATGGAAGATTTCTAAGCTATCAGTGCTAAAGCAGTTCAGATTACTTAAAACATTAAGACTTTTTTCTTTGACTAAAATTATATCAATTCAGGATGCTAATTGCATATTTTATTCTAATAAGAAACTCTGATTAGTTGGCTAGGTAGTAGACACATCTCTATTATTGATTAATAAAATAGTAAATGTGTTACTAATAACTGCAAAAATTTAAACACAAACATTCTTAAAATTATAGTTTTTATTAGGGAAGAAAAGATAACAAAAAATTCTAGATGTTGAAAAATTTGTCAGTCATGCATCTAGTCCAACCTCATTTGGTAGAGTAGGGATAAGAAATCTGATACCCAAAGACATTAAATTTTAGGGCACAGAGGTGAAACTGGCAGAACCCACATCTCATAACTACAATACTTTTAGAATATATATATATTTAAATGTATTTAGTTAATTAATTTAGGGATGAATTATTTAACCAGTAGAGGAGAGAGACAGTATGTACTATCCCTTTAGGGGCTAACATTGTTTAAGAATGGGGTGAAAGTAGTTACACTGAAAGAAAATCATCAAGGGTAAACTATATCTAGGAGTTTAAAGAGTTTAAAATATGATTCATGCCAAACAATTTCTCATCATATTATAACATTTGTCTTAGTAAGAATTTTTCCTTATTCTGTTGAAAAAGAATAATTTTAAAACCTGCCTGGAAATGGTTAGGGAGAAAATACCACAAACATGGTTTTTCTTTTCTTCACATTTTGAGGCAGTGGTGTTTGGTGGTGAGGGTAGATTTCTTCATGAAAGAACAGAGTGATGAATTTCAGAAAATGGTTAATTAGAAAAGCCCAATCTTTCCATCTCATTTAATTGCTAAAGGGGAACCATGAGCCAACATGCAATTCTGTTCCATAAAGTCTCTTGATTTTCATTGCTTCCAGAAGTCGATAACATAGTTCACAGGGCAGGAATTCATTCTGATTCTGTACTTAACTCTTAAGAAGTTAGAGTCATCATATCAGTGACAAATAAGTGTTGCAAATAAATGAGCATCATTATCATCATTATCAGATACGGGATTTGAAAAGAATTTTGGGAAGTTTAAGAATGGAATTCTGGGGAAGTGGCTGTGGCTCAATCAGTGGGGCTCCCGTTTGCCATATGGGAGGCCCCGGGTTCGGTTCCCGGGGCCTCCTGGTGGGGGCAGGCCCACCCACGCGGCGCGGTTGGCTGACCCGGCGGGCGCAAGCAGCAAGGGGCGGATGGATGAATAAATAAATAAAATCTTTAAAAAAAAAAAAAAAAAAAAAGAATGGAATTCTGTACCACAATATAGGTTATTGAAAGAGGTTTAAAAGGGAGAAAAGAACAATTGTCTTCTCCCTTTCAAAATTGATAGCCCTACCTATGGATACAGGAGATCTGTGTGCATAATGAAAACCATGTTAATGTTTCTACTTAATATAAATTATGGAAAGATTATTAGATTAGCATGTCATTACATTAAAGTAAGACAAAAATAAGTTAATTTTAAAAACCTAGGTTTAAAATATCACCATTTCATTTCCAAATCATTGTCCATACTTATTTCTTTAGAGAGTATTTCCCCTGTAGAATCTAAAGTGAAATAAAAAAATGGTTATTAGAGTGAAATTTCTAAGTACCATTAAGCATAAGAATATAGGAAGCAAGTTGCAAGGTTATTTGATAAAGATATTTATTTTCTAAAAGATCACATTAGCTGTTTACTTTTAGAGGAAACAAACTTTTATTACTATTTTTAGATGAATTTAAAAGTGTAATTGGCATGATATTTTAAAAAGTTCTTTTGCCAGCCAGTTGACGATATTTTACTATTTCCCCAGAAAAAGCCTAGTTTTATTATATTCTATTTTTAGAATCTTTCAACCAAGACATTCAAATTAGAGTTTTGAAAAGCTCGTTTACTTAGAGGTCATTCTTTGTGATTCAAATTCTCCAGTTAACACCTAATTCCTATGTTCCTAATGAAACAGTAGTATAATTAAATGAAATCTACAGACAGGCCCTAAAATTTATTTTTGCCCTAAGTGCAGCATTCCATCACACCCAAGTCTTTTACCAGAAATGTTATTTTACTGTTATTTAAATGTCATTTGCTAGTTTACAATGAGCAGAGTGGAGTGATCTAACTGAATCTTCACAATATTTCCCAAGCCCTCGTTGGGCTTGATAAGCAGTTGAGTAAAGGTAATCTGTAGCTTGTGGTCAGGGCAGATAGTTCCGGAGTTTGGTGCCTTGCCTGTGGGCCCTGCTTTGGAGTTTGTGCTCCTGAGAGTGACAGAGTTGGACTCAGTTGTGGCTTCCCTACACATGGCTCATCTGTCCCTTCTATTTGAACCTACACTTTGTGTTGGAGTTGGTAGGTGTACGTCCAAGAGACTTGAATCTTTGGGCTGTCCATGTGCCAGCTGAGCCCTGAGCCTCCGCGGAGTTGCATCACCTACTCTCCAGTTCATTGGCCTCATCCAGGACAACTAACAAGGAGGTGAGGACTGACAACCACCACACCAAGGATACGAGAGAGGCTACAACTGCAAGCAAATGAGTCCCATCCATAGGCTGTATGGGACTGAAGCCCCCTCTCAATGAGAGGTGGAGTGGACATCACCACCCCAGAATCCTCAGGATTGGGGAATGAACTATGGACTAGAGTGGGCTTATTGTATTTTACTATAGACTTTGTGATTCTAGCAATGGAAGAAATTATAACATTGATGTGGAGGCAGTGGCCACTGGAGGCTCTGGGTGCAGGGAGAGGGAAAAACAGGTGTAATACAGGGGCTTTTTCAGGACTTGGGAATCATCCTGAATGACATTGCATTGGCAGATATAGGCCATTATTTATCTTCCCATAACCTCCAGAATTGTGTGGGAGAGAGTATAAACCACAATGTGAATTATGGTCCATGCTCACTGGCATGCATTTATCAATTGCAATGAATGTGCCACACTAATGAAGGATGGGTGGGAGGTGTGGGGAGCGGGGCATATGGGAATCCCTATATTTTTTGTGTAACATTTATGTAATCTAAATATCTTTAAAACAATAAAAATATATATTAAAAAAAATAAAGACAGAGTTGGATACAATATTAGGTAAGCTAGCAATGACAAGAAATGATAAGTACATTGAATGCTTAGTAGATATGAAGGTGGAGAGATAAGTAAACAAGGACTGATTATAGAATGGGACCTTCCATTAATTGAAATTTGAGGTCATATATGAAAAATTAAGAAACTATTTTTTCACTTTGTTTTAATTTGCTTTGCTGAATCTTCCTAATAGATACCAGTTCAGGTTAATCTCTTAGAAAGTCATAGTAATATGTCATATTTTAATTAATAAATGCATATTGTATTTAATTAATTTAATTATATTTTAATTTGAAAATATATACCACTTTGGTTTATATAATATTGTAATTGGCTCAGTGATAGATGACGATACAGCATATTAGGTTTGAAACTTCCATGTCATTTTTCAGGGCTGAGGATTTAAAAGTAATAGGACAAAAGACAGCAACAGCAAAACTGAATGGATGTTATTGAGGCAATGAGTTCTGGTGCAAGTTAGGCTGAATGAGGGCACTGGGGGAGGCATTGCCAAGGCTGTTCTCTAAAAGGCAGAATGTTTAGGCTGAGCTAAGCTGATACAGGAGCAGATTAAATGGGCTGAAACTACTTGAAAATCCTAGGATATTCTCTTTTCAAGAGCAGAATGCTAACCTCAACTGTGCAAAAACCCCTACAACAGTGATACAAGTATTTCAAGCTAATATTTATTGAATATTACTATAAGCAGGGCACTACTGTAAGCAGGATAGGTACTTTTGAGCATGTAATCATCAAAACTGTGCGATAGATTCTATTATTATTGGCATTTTACCAGGGAGGAAAAAGAGGCACAGACAGGTTAAGTGATTCATGTGTGGTGACACACCTCATATGTCATGTCACAGAACTGGGATTGGTTCGGGCCTGAGAACCAGTATGAGGGTCTGGACTCAGCCATTATGATCTATTAGTAAGGAAACTAGTTGTCTGGTGCATGGAAATACCTATTCTCTCCTTTGGTAATTTCACACGCTCACAGAAAGAAAATCTCCCTCTTCTGTTTCATCCTATGAAACTTCATGAACCTCATATTTTATTTTTCATACATGGAGTGAAAAATGGTGGGGTTTCTACTGGTGTCATATGTTGGAGGTAATATTAGTAGACTATTTTTTTGGCTCATTTTTACTGGCACCTTGTGTGATCATCAGAATTTATACTCATTTTTATTGGTTATTTGATTGATGTTGAAAACAGACAGCCAACTCAAACTATTTTAAGTAAATATGGGAATTCTTTATAAGGATGCTGAGGTAGCCAACAGAACACAAGACAGGGAAGTAGCTCAAGTTCAAGGACATCTGGAACAGGATTCTCACTCATTTGATTATGTTTTCAAACCCCATTAATGTCACTTTCTATGTGTCTTCCTTGTGTCTGACAGTCTGTCTGTCTATCTGTAGCTCTCTCTTCTTACTCTACACATTGATTTTCTCTGCTTTACATGATAGAAGGATAGAAGATTGGGTAAATATAGTCTATTCATTGACTCCAAAATAAATTACAGATTCTTGAGGAATTTACAGTATATAATAACATACTAGTATAACTATTTCTATACTGCAATTGCTTCTTTTTCTTTGTCCACTTCTTCTCTTTCTTCTCTTTCTTCCCTTTCCTCTCCTTCTCATTCTCCTCCTTCTTCTTCAAAAGAAAAGGAATTAAGCTCTTTTTGACCAGCTCTGTGCTGCCAAATATAAGCAAAAGGTTGAACAGTTGCTCCATAAATTCATTCCATCTATTCCAGTTTGCTTAGATGATACAATTTGACTTTGGAGTTATCTTATATTGATAATAGCATCAACATTCAAATTTAAGGGAACAAAGTGCCAAATATTTCTCCTTACATTATGTTTCACAGACAAGCATTAAATAAATGTTCATTGAGCATCTACTATATGCCTAATGCTATGAGAGATGTGTACAATGCATAAATCATGATCTGTTTTCTCAAATAATGTCTAATTTGATTGAAGAAACAAAACTGAACCATCATGAAAAGTCAAGCATGTGACATAAACAGTAAATAATATAGAAATTCAAACATACATTTGAAAAATATTTGCAATCGGCAGACATGCAACATCTTATCTGAGTCTCACAGCAACCCATGGAGGATGACAACCCATTTTCATGACACATGGGCTTTCCAAGGCAAAGTGACTTGCAGGTGGTCTCCTGGTTAGAAGTGAGGGGGCTAGTCCTTGAACTTGGAACTTCTAGATCTAAATCCACAGCATTTCCCATTTATCAGGGTACTATGGCACTTAAATACCAGAAGAGTCCAATAGTCAGGAAATATGAGGGCTTTTTGGAAAGATATGAATAAATTAATGGGGCTAGCAATGGAAGAGTATATTAGTTTAGATTATTCACTGAAAATGACAGAAAATGAACAGAAAACCAGTTAGAAAAGGAATAGACTGTTGTAGAGAATATTTCTGGCTGTCTTGAGTGCCAGGTAGGACATGAAGTAAAGAAAAGGATGGGGAACAGTTTTGGGGAAAGTATGTGAGTCCCTTAGAGACTGACAGGAACCTTAGAAATTAGACAGCTCAGGTGGCAGAGGTCAGGTAGCCTAGTAAGGTCCACCGTGTTCAGGAGCCAGCCTAAGAGTTCAAAGAAGTCATTGATCAGAGAGGTGCAAGAGGAACAGTGTAAAGAGGCAAAGGGCTTTAGAAACCATGAAGAGGATCAGGGATCTGACAGACTGTAAAAATGGAAGTTACTGGACAGCATGAGGGAATCAGAGTCCCAGCATGCTGAATTAAGGTAGCCAAGAAGCATCCTGCCCTATCCCAGAGAAGCTCATGAACCAGGTCAGCCTAAGGGTTCAGTAGAGCTGACAGAGAGAGAGGTATGCTGGTCTGTGCTACCTATAGTCATTGCACCCTTGGTTTTCCCTTCCATAATTATCTGTGTAACAGAACACGTCTTTTTAGGATGAAACCCATTTTGTGTCTTTGATGTGCTTGATCTCTTTTCCTTTTAGCCTTGGATGTGGCCATATAATGTTAGGTTGGCGGGTCAGAATCCTAGGTCATCCTGGTCAAAGTGATTGGTTCAAGGATAAGCACATGACCCAACCAGGTCAGAACCTCCCTAAGGCTTTTGCTAGAATTTCCTGGGGGAAAAAAAAGATGATATCTTCTTCCTGGACTTGCTGGTTATAAGGGATGTTGTTAACCTAGAACCGCCTCTGAGTAACTTTGCCACCCTGTGGAGAGAGCCCACTTCAATATGAACCAAGACAAAGGAAAGCAGAGCCTAGAGATGGAACCTTTTGCATCTGAATTCCACCATACCCAGGGTATGTTTTGTTTCCTTGAACTTCTTAGGTAAGAGAACCAATATATTTTCCACTTTTTAAAGCTGGTTTAAGTTGAGTTTCTGTCACATGTAGCTTTAGTGTCTGCAAATACAGTTGCAAAATGCAAGATCTACACAAACGAAGTGGACTTTAGATTCTAAGTGTTAGATAATAGCAAGTCATTAAATTTTGTGGTCAGTTAGAAATTGGGATTTATTATACTAGATTTTGTGGACTTCAATTTAATTTTTCTATATGAAATCAAATGGAAAATGGGAAAAACATAGCTAAAGCTTAAATAAAGAGGAAATAAAATTCTTAGAAGAAATCGCTTGTTTTTATACTACATATTATAGCTATTTGTTTGTTATAGTTATTTGATGTTTTTCTATTCCCTATAGCATAAATATCTGTAGACTTGAACTAAATTGGATTGAATGTAAATAGCTCTTTGAATGAAAGAGAAAGGAAAATGGTATGGCTACTTACTCTGTGCCAGACAATGGAAAACCATTTCTAATTTTGTCTCATTATTTCAGCAACAATCCAATGGAAAAGGCCTTTGCAACCTCCAGTTTACAGATTAGGTAGGTAGGCTATTGTGGAAGTCACACAAAGTTGGGATCTTAAACCAGTTTGTTGATTCCAAGTCTACACAAAGACTGTTCTGTTTTATGATTCTGCCTCTGTGATGATAACACTATTTAGGCATGTCTTCTGAAATGGAATCCATTGCATGTAATACGATCATTTTTTGCTCCAGGAATGATTCTCAACTATGTGGCTTTATCTCTGATGGATTAATTCTATCAATGTTCCTTATTTGAGAAGCAGGACATACTAAGAGAAGAAATCACACGTATTTAAACTTTTCTCTCCTCTCCATTTAGAAAACTGGTTTTTATATTTCTCTTCCTGTGTAACCTTCCTACCTGTACCAGAATATGTCCAAAGAGCCAAGTTTCCCCTGGTATGTGTTGCTTTAGAACGCACTTCAAATAAGAGGCTATTCCAACTGACAGTAGCTTCCCCCAAAAATGCGTTTCTGGTAAATTAAAGGAGGGCAACTGATCACTGAAGGTAAACAGGTGATGAAATACTTCATTAGTACCTCATTCGTAACTCATTTCTCCTGAAGTAGTTGACAAAGAATCAAAACTTAAATCGTGGGTTTCTCAGAAGTGCAGCCTTTGGGGTCACCCGAGCAGATTAATTATAACCCAGTGTAAAGGGCTGCCTGTCTCCGTGTCAATTACCAGCGTTTGATAACGGATATTAAGTTAAGGTCTGTTCTTTTTCAAGATGCAGACACACATTTTAAAATCATTACGAGTGTAAGCATGAGCTGCACAGCACCGGAGGGTTTGGTTCATTTGTTATGTCCCATTATGACTTAAAAGATACAAGAATGCCCCCGGGAGAGAGGGGGTAGCAGCGGGCAGGGGATTCATGAAAGCAAAAACTTGGGTGCCTCTTCTGCCTTTACAGGGAGGTAAACTGGAGCTCACCTGCCCAGGAGCCAGCTTGAGTCACCTCTCTGGGGAGGCGTGTAAACCCAGGAATGACAGCCTGTGGTTCAGGGAAGGAACCAAACTTCAAGGCGTCAGTCTCGCCTGAGGGGTTTGCTTGAATGGAAGGACTTTCTGCCACGGTCCTTTTCTACTGGGACATGGAAATATCCTGCTTCTTCGTACCCCTTTCTTTTAAAAACCATGTGTGCTTTCCAATAGTCTTTTAACATCTTGGCCTCTCCGTGAGCACTCTGCGTCACACATTGGCACGGGTTTGAGACACGTAAGGCATTTGAAGGCAGTCTCTGCTTGCCAGAAAAAACTCCTCTGAGGGCTTTAGGCTGACCTGCAAATGCTATAAATAGATGTGGGGCGGTGGGCAGGGGGGTGCCGTAATTCACCATAAATTCTTTAAAATGAAGTAAAATCAGAAACATTTTCTCTTTAAAAATGAAGGGGAATAGGAATTCACTCCCTCCAACCCGGGCTTCCTTTTCCCGCATGGCACTGTGTTTCAGGTTGTTTGTGAAGTGCAGGAATCTTGGCCCCACATGACCTGCACATGAACAATTCGCATTTCTTGTCTTCAAAATTCTTCTTTCGTCAGCAGGACTCCCATTCATGCAACGAGTTCAGGATATTTAGTTTCCCTCTCCAGCCTCTACATAAGTCCAGAAGGGAACATTTCCCCTTTATGTATCTTTCCCAAGCATTCTGACAATTCTGGGCATCATAATGTGTGACAAAATTAGTCTCAGGGATTTCTCCATTTGCAAACCACCCTTGCTAAATTGCCTTGTGAAGCTCACATTTATCCCAGTTGGATTTTTTTAAGGTAATTCTTTCCTTAGACCCAGCCTGTTTGTTATAAATCTTTCCAAGGAGCCAGCCACACTGGAGAATGCTAGTGAAAACTAATGTTATCACAATTTTATCACAAAGGGAAAAAAATCCATTTCAGGATTAATAATATGTGCTCATGTATTGAATCAAGTGCAAATTTTGATTTTCAAATAATGGTCAAACCTACTTTTCACAAATCTAAGGGGAAGATTGAACACACTGCTACTCCCTACTGCAAGGCACCAAAATCCAAACAATCTGTAAATGATAACCTAGCTCTGCAGAGTAAGGACTCAACACTCACTGTCTTTAGTTTATTCATTTGCTGAGAGCTTTCTCAACATACCTGATGACTCCACATTCTTTGTGATTTGCTTTTATAGACACACACGTGCAAGGACATAAACACGCATCATTCCATTAGATTATAGAGAAAGCATTGTTCTTGAATAAAAGAAAAATGTGGACTCTTCACTTCTTTGGACTTTATGAGGGTAAAATGTTACAATTCTGTACCGTGGATTCTTCATCCATCCGATTCTTCCATCTTCTCCATCTATACCTGTGGTAGATATTTAACAGTAAAAGAGGGAAAGATTTTGTAAATGCATTGTTTTGCAAAATCATTGAAAAAGACTCAGGAATGCTCTCATTTTTTATTCCTGCACTTCTTCAGTTAGGAAGGTTTTATGTTCTGAACAGAAGTTACCTGGCCACTTATGTCCTGGTAAAATCAGACACTTTTCATCCTAGCGGTTCCCTTCCCTTAGTTGTAATATGGTGATCTGCCCCCATCCCCCTCTTGTCAACTATTTAATACAATGGGATATTATAAATGTGATATTTCCACAGTGCATTTATCTGTCAGAAGAGACTGTTTTGTATAATTCCTAAATTTGGTTATTAATTTTTTTTATTCGTAGCAACACATATTGTTTTACATTTTTGGTGAATTTTGTCAACTCATGTTCACCTAAATGCCTTATTAATCATATGAAAACCAATGCAGGAAAAAACAATATTCTATAAAATCAAAGGTTGGAGATATTTTGATTCACAAGTTCAGCTCTGTCTCTTACTGAAAAAAAAAAAAAAATCTTCAGATTAATTCTGATTCTAGCATTAAATATAGTAGTATTTCATCTGGGTCAAAATAATTCAGATGGCAGGAGAAAGCATTTTAATACACTTTTTAGTTTAGAATAGATTAAGATTCACAGAAAAGTTGTGAAGATGGTACAGAGAGTTCCCAAATAGTATATAACCACCCAATTTCCCCTATTCTTAACATCTTCCATCAGTATGGTACGTTTGTCCCAATTAATGAACCAATATTGATGGATTATTATTAACCAAAGTCCACAGTTTATTCAAGTTTCCTCAAGTTTTCCCTCATGTCCTTTTTCTTCCCCTCCGGGATCCCACATTACATTTAATCATCAAGTCTCCTCAGGCTCCCCCTGGGCTGTGATGCTTTCCCGACATGAGAAAGCATTTTTAAATGTTTAGTCTTAGCTTTTCCTTTTGTTTTTGTTAACTAGCATACATTTAGACACTTTTGTTTGCAGAAGGAAAGTTGACTGGGGACAGATATGGGGGAGAAGTAATTAATACCCTTCTCTTCATCAAGTCACTTGGATGGATTAGCTAACCTTTTAAAAGGTGTGTCCTCTCTACTGCCAAAAGTTTTTTTTTTAAACTAAAAAAAAATCTGTATCAGGAAACAATATTGAATTTGAGAGTACACTTGATGATTATTTTCAAATGTCAAAGAGAATATCGCCTTGCACCTCAATACTGGTTTTATTCTCCATTACGGCGATGAAGATAAGAGTGTTTATTTACTTGTGCATTGATATATTTCCAAGGTAGTGTCTTACATGTCATTTTTCTGCCTTACAAGATAAAAAGAAACAATTTGTGACCATTTTCTATTTAAACAGAGTAGTTTTAGATATTAGGGAAACAAATGTACTAAGGGAATGTATACCCCCAATGCATTTATTTAAGTGCCAGGGCGATTCTGAGCCATCTAAACTAATATTTTTCTTTTTACTTAATCGATGTGTTATCATTCCCAAGCAAAGCAAAACGATGTTATCTTCTGAAGTGGCAGCTGTTAGAGAAATGGTACTGATTAAAATGGTTTATTTCTGTTTATCCTGTGCCATTCACGTGTAACATTTTAATTGTTCGAAATGATAAAAAAAATCAGCCTTCATATATAAATTGTACTTCTTCAATTATGAATAAGTGCTGGCATGTCAAATATTCAATACCTGTAATTTGCTAATAAGGGCGTACAATTGAGCACAAAAAACAAGAAGCTTCTCGTTGTATTTATAATTTTGCATTTAATCTAGAGAGTGCCAAGTAAGTTTGGCTATTTTCTGAGTTAGATTCTTTTCTGTAGATTATTCATATTTATAAACAATATTATATAAGCAATTATACTACTATCAAAAACATTTGGACATTCCCCTAATTTCACTCCAGGGAAATTTGTACTCTAAATTATCTTATCATTAAATCATGCAAAATCATGGCTTTTAGGGGTTTGCTATTCCTGAATTGGGAAAGCTCCTTTTGGTTTTTATAGGAATTTTTTTTAACAGGTTAATTTTTTTAATTCATGTTAATAAAGCATAGATAGATCCCAAGTTTATAATCAATGGTATTCAGTGTAATCACACATTTGTGCTTTCATCACTTCAGTCACTCTTAGAGCACTTTCATTATTCCAATAATAATAATATTAATTATTTAAAAAAACAGAAACAAAATTCATCATCTCTCAATATCTCTCTGTTTGCCCTGCCATACATAGCTGCTATTCTTTTTCTTTCTTCTTAGTATATTTATATTTTTATTTTGTAAAAACAGTCTATATATGCAATATCACCCAAACTTGTGTTTTTCACAGGGTTTACTATCTTATACCATCCCATGTTAGAGTTTTTAGCTTTCTGTCTAGTAACATACATGACCTCAGACTTTCCCTTTCAACCACTGTCCTACCCATACAATAGCACTGCTAGTTACAAACACCATGATATGCTTTAACCTTTCTATTCATTTCCAAAGATTTATAAACAACTGCTTTACCAATTCTGTACAGATTAACCCTCAGCCTTCCATGCTCTACCCTCCTTTTATTTTCTCATGACCTATATTCTAATTATTGACTCCATGAGTTTACACAATATAGTTAGTTCATAATAGCTCAATCATACAGTAATTGTCCTTTTGTGCCTGGCTTGCTTCACTCAACATAATGTCCTCCAGGTTCATCCATATGCTTCACAACTTCATTTCTTCTTACCACTGCATAATATTCCATCATGTGTATACACCACAATTTGTTTATCCATTCATCAGTTGATGGACACCTGGATTTTTTCCAATCTTTTGACAATTGTGAATATTGCCGCTATGAACATCGGTGTGCAGATGTCTGTTCGTGTTTCTACTCTCAGTTCTTCTAGGTACATACCTAGTAATGTATCGTCAGGTCCCATGGCAAGTCTATATTCAACTTCCTTAGGAACTGCCAAACAGTCCTCCACAGTGGCTGTACCATTCTACATTCCCACCAACTGTGAATAAGCGTTCCTATCTCTCCACATCCTCTCCAACACTTAGTTTTCTGACTTTATAATAGTGACCAGTCTAATAGGTATGAAATGATAATTCATTGTCATTTTGATTTGCATTTTCTTCATCTCTCATGCTTTGGGTGTACCTAGGAATTTTACAATAGGTGAGTACATCAATGGGGGGAAATGGGTGAAAGATGGGGGTCCTTTCTGTGTTTCTGTTAATTCATCCACTAAATCACTGACTATTTAACAAGTGTTGGCTATGTGTTAGGTATGGCACTTGGTGCTGGCGACATAATGATGAAAGGCAGTTTGTGATTTGAGGTGTCCAGGTCTGGGAAGAAGCCATAAAGATGCAGACAAATGGAAAGGAAAATGACAAGACCTATAGTAAAGTGAGATCCAAAATACGATGGATGGGGGAGAATAGAAGATGTGGTCTTGTGTTCTCAAGTGGCACTTTCAGCACTGGGAACAGATATTATTACCATTAGGGTTGGGGCACAGCTCAGATAAATGCCAAAATAAATATTGCCTCAAATAGTGGACACATCCAGACACTGTAGGCAGGGCAGACAGCTCAGAAGTTTGGTGCCCTGCCAGTGGGCCCTACTTTGGAATTTATGCTTCCCAGTGTGACAGAGGTGGACTCAGTTTTGGTTTCCCTACACATGGCTCTTCTGCCCCTTGTATGAACCTAAAGTTAGTACTAGAGTTCATGGGTATATGTCTACTAGACTTAAATCTTTGGGCTGTCTATGTGCCAGCTGAGCCCTGAATCTCAACAGAGTTGCAACACCTACTCTTCAGTTCATTGGACTCACCCAGGACAACTAACAAGGAGATGATGATGGACAACGACCATCCCAAGGAACTGAGAGAGTCTATAACTGCAAGCAAGAGAGTCTCATCCATCTGCCCTATGGGATCAAAATCCCCTCTCAATTAGAGGTGGAGTGGGCGTTACCGTCTCAGAATCCTCAGGATTGGGGAATGAGCTATGAACTAAAGTAGACTTATTGGTATTCTACTACAAACTTATTGTGATTCTAGCAATGTAAGAACTTTTATCATTAATGTGGAAGCAGTGGCTCAGAACTGGAGGTTCTGAGGGCAGGGAAAGGGAAAAACAGGTGTAATATAGGGGCATTTTCGGGACTTAGGAATTGTCCTAAATGAATTACAATGACAGATACAGGCCATTATATATCTTGCCATAACCTACAAAATTGTGCGGAAGAGAGTGTAAACTACAATGTAAACCATAATCCATGTTTCGTGGCGATGCTCCAAAATGCATTTATCAATTGTAATAAGTGTACCACACTAATGAAGGATGTTGTTAATGTGGGAAAATGTTGGAGGTGTTGGAAGTGGGGCATATGGGAATCCCCTCTATTTTTTATCTAACATTTATGTAATCTAAGTATCTTTTAAATATATATATATATATTTTAAGAAAACACATGATGCAGTGGTCTTATAGACTGAATGTAGCATCATTAGTCCAGATTATTCAGAGAGGCTTGCTTGGGTGCAGGAATAATAAACCAGATTGAACAACTTTTACTGTTGATGGGACTCCATCTTCCCTACCTGTCTGTTTTCTTCCTTGCAGTGAGATTTTCTAACAATCCGCATTTCCCTTGCTGCATGCTAGTACTGTTTTCTACTGATTGATCACTGCTGAAGTATTCACTGACACTAAAGTCTCAGCTCATATTTCTTTATGAGAACCTTTCAGAGGACAGAAGATAACTTGGACAAGAGTCTAAACTCCCAGAAATCACACATGATGGTTCCATACATATTTTCTCATATTCATAAAATAATATCACAGCAATGATTAAAATTGCTTTGATGGTGTGTGATTGAGGCTACGTGACACTGAGATGGAGTTTGAAGCTGATGCCGTGAGGGTATGTAACGCCATGAGGCTGTGTGAGGCTCAGGGTGTGTCATGTTGTAGTGGTGTTTTATGCCATCAGGGTGTGTGATGCTGTGAGGTTGTATGACGCTGTGAGGGTGTGTCACACCTCACGTATGTTATGCTGTGGAGGTATGAGGTGCTGTGATGAGGGTGTGTGAAGCTATGAGGATATGTGACTCTGTGAGGGTGGGTGAAGCCTTGAGGGTGTGTGACGCTGTAAGGGTGGGTGATGCCATGTAGGTGGGTGAAGCTATGAGGTGTGACACAGTGAGGGTGTGAGGCGCTGTGAGGGTGGGTGACGGCGCCTGGGTGTGTGGTGCCCTGAGGATGCGCTGCTATTAGGGTGTGTAATGTACTTATGGGGTAGTGATCATATGAACCATGTAGCTACAAATGACTCATTGGCCCATGCTCCATGCAGGAATCAGAGTTCATTCTGGAAAAAGTTCAACTTATTTCATTAAATAGTGATCATTTGCCATCAAGCAGGTGATTCTCCATATGTATGTGTGGAAAGAGACATGAGGGGGAAAAGACCTAGCAATTGGAAGCTGATGACAGGCACGAATCTTCTCTAAAGAGATGCTGTTTTACTCTGTTATTTTCCAATTTTAATCTTGATATGTGATTTTGCCACAGGCCACCCTTCATTGAAAAAGAAATTCTGTTCATCAATAAATTCCTAATTTTGAAATTCCACACGACCATTTTTACAGAAGTGAATGTCTACTATAAATTCTGATTTCCAGTGCAAGAATTGACAATAGAAATATATAAATTGTATATAATTATGATCTTAATGTGTTTTTTCCTCTCTTTAGATAAACCCAGTTGCTTTCAAATGATTGCAAATGACAAATTCTTAATACATACAATTCCATGATATATTTATGTTGAATAATAGGTCTTTCAAAATATGTAATTGAAAAACCTTATATTTCTTATAAAACCTTATTACATGGTTTCTACCTCATCTTCCCAAGGAATTTGTTTTAATATTTGTAACTTTGGAGGCTTAATTTATCCAAACTCTGAAAGTATTTTCATTTCAGAAAATAGTATATCCTTTATATTCTGGGATGAATGACTTTTTACTTTATCTGAATTCCATCAGAGATGTATACATTTCCTATAAGGGCCAAATGAAAATGTGGCATTTAGCTTCTGAATTCAGAGTCTCCCTGGTATAGATCTTGCATCCCAGGGCTTACAAACTTATGCTTTAAGTAATGCTGAACATGGTCTTTAAAATAAAAAGCAAACAGACAAACCGCTCAGAGATCAGTATACCACTGTGCACACCATCTTCACGTCTCTCTTTCAATTTCATAGAAGTCTTATATGGGAGGGAGAACGTTGCCAGATTTCCTTGGACCCGAGCCCTGAAGGTAGTTGCTGGCTCCAGCCCTGGTTATCCCATGCAGGCCCTGCCTCTTCCCATATTCCTGTAGCTCAATTTCTCTTTTCCACCTCAATGACTCCTTGTCCTGTGAGTTTTTCCTTTTGAGATCAAAACTCAAGCTGTCAAATCTAATCATGACACCTGCCTGTGTACACAGGAGAAAATAAAATGTCACTCAAGACTGGCATTGCATCCTTCCCGTGGAATCTGCAGCGTTGGGTATGGTAGATAATAGCACACAAACCACAGTGTTCAGTTTACCTTAAGGTAAGTTAGGTGTGTAGGTGCACAGGTCTGTAGAAAATGTTGTCTTAGTTCTTAGAAAGGAAAATGAAAGTAATACAGTTATTAACCACAGTATTACTTACCTTTGCCCATCATAGATCTTTAAAATATGCTTGGTGTATTGAATTATTAAATGTAACTTTAAAGGAATTTTCAGGAGCAAAGATTAGCATATCTAGGATAAGCCTCTTTGGTCATAACTAGGAAATAAGATGAGA
This sequence comes from Tolypeutes matacus, assembly GCA_026826555.1. Classification (NCBI taxonomy): domain Eukaryota; kingdom Metazoa; phylum Chordata; class Mammalia; order Cingulata; family Chlamyphoridae; genus Tolypeutes; species Tolypeutes matacus. Next base: position 23,625,627 of record JAKSZT010054335.1, read on the forward strand.
AAACAGCTGTTACATGACTTACAAAAAAATCAAAGATGACAGAAAGTATTAATGTAATGAACATAAAACATGTGACATGATACTGAAATGAAATTTTAGCTATTGAAATATAAGGTAGAATGACCCTGGCATTAAAGGGACATAGGAGTTCAAATGAAATGTGACAAGGTACCTCTGGGAATTTTATTGAAACTAAATTTGAACATGGTTCCTTGTGCTGTTGGTTTAGGGATGGTTTCTTTTATCCAGTCCACATGTGAGAAGGATGGACCTGTACTAAACTAATGGAAGTGGCAATTGTAGTTTTGTATTGGTAACTCATGATCTTTTTGTGCCGCTTCTAATAACCTACATCAGACTAGCAGACATATTTCATTGTTGATTTTTTTGTTCATCTAATTTAATATTTTCTATTAAAAAATTGAAAAAGGGAAAATGTGGATATCTCCTTCACTTATGATTTTTTGCAACTGTGGTCAAGCAGCTTGGTTCTTGGTACCCCACTCACAGATGAAGGCTAACACTAAGGTCCTTTGCAAATCTCACACTCCATGATGAGGATTCTGTAAAATCAGATTGAGACTAAGTGCATTTATTAGTCAGCCAAAAGGAGGTGCTGATGCAAAGTACCAGAACTCTGTTGGTTTTTATAAAGGGTATTTATTTGAGGTAGAAGCTTACAGTCACAAGGCCCTAAAGAGTCTAACTCAAGGTACCATAAGAGGAACTTTCTCACCCAAAGTCACTGCCCACGTGTTAAAGCAAGATGGTGGGTAATGTCTGCAACGGTTCAGCCTTCTTTCTTTACTCTTAAGTTTCCATGGTCCTAGCTTTTTCTGATCTCAGCTGCAGGCTGCCATAAGGCTCGTCTCTCTTCCTGGGCTTGTTTCTTTCCTAGCTCAGCTGCTCTAGTCTCTTTACAAGGTCAGCTGTAAACTATCAGGCTCATCTCTCTTCCTGGGGTCTCTCCGTGTCTAATGAGCTGTCTTCTTCCTCCATCTTCTTCTTCTCTGTGTATCTACTTCCATCTGAGAGTCTGTTTTATCAGCTCACCAAGGGGGCCAGAACTCAATGCTGAGTTGCACTCTAATGATGTGGTTGAATCAAGCCCTATTAATATAATTTAATCAGACATCTCAGCTGAATCTAACACAAACAAGGGGTTATCACACCCAGAGGAACAGACCAGTTTACGAACACAATCTACTTCTCTTTTTGGAATTCATAAATAATATCAAACTGCCACAGTGCAAATATATATTCTGTCTCTCTCCATCTCAGCAATTTCTTTCCAAGGTTAAAAACCCACAGGGCACACATTTGCACATGTAAATGTACATTCAAATGTTTGGAAAACATTCTCAAGGAAGAAGACTGCTTTGAAGAGGCTTAACTAAGACTCTAGATCAGGGAAGGGAATTTTGTCTGTAAAGGACCAGATAGTAAATATTTTAGCTGATGGGCCATAAGATGTCTGTTAAAACTATTTGACTTTTCTGGAGTAGCTGGAAACAGCCATGGAAAATATCCAAATGAATAAGCATGGCTGTGTTCCAAGAAAACTTTGCAGACCTACAAATAGGCAACACTTTGGTTTGCTCTATCCCTAAGAGGCAAAGTTAAAATGAGATGGAGGTAGTGGTTAAAACCACAGTCTGGAACCAGAGTGCCACTCGTTAACTGCATGACCTCAGGAAGGTCACTTAACTTCTTTTGAGTTTAGTTTGCTGAGCTCTACAATAAGCACTGCTATACCACCTTCATCACAGTTTATTGTAACAAGTAAATATTTTAAAGTGCCTAGAGCACTGTCTGACCTATACTAAGTGCTACCTAAGGATATTTTAAAAAATTAAGAACGTAATAGTGACAATCATCTCTCATGGGGGTTAGTTCGTTATTTTGGAAATAAGAGTGAGCTTTAACAGCATTAAAAATAAGAATTCTTTCTTACCTAAATAGCAGATGAAGATGACCAGAGAGGGGACTCTCGCAATAGTAAAGATAATAAGGATAAGAGCAAGGTCATTAGAAGGGGTAGAAAGAAATAAGATTCTAAAAATATAACAGAAGTGAAAAATGTCAATTCTTGACTGTTTTTGGAAAGTGAGTCAGAGGAAGAAGTTCCGGACGATTCCTTTCCAAGTTCAGAGCCTTGTGGACAATAGACTCACCACCTTTAATAAAATAATTTATATATTATATAAATTATATATATATATATAATTTATTTCTTATTTAATCCTATACTGAGCTATTCCTATAAGCACTCCAAACTTACCTCCAAGCTGGGTTAGAGCTAGCCTTCAGTGCATAGCTCTAACATTGCATTTCCCCATTTGTATCATAGTTTGTTGTTTTTCCCTCAGTCACAGTGCCTTTCTTAAGTCACCCCCTCCCAACTAAAAAATAGGGATGATGTTGAAATTCCAGAAATATGATGGAAAGTGTTGCATGGCCAAGGATTTGAGGATCATGCTGACACAAGTTGTCCCTAAATAGCTGCACTTCACTGTTGGTTAAATTAATGAATAAATGAAGGACCCATCAAGGAACCTAATCTAGTTTAGTATTGCTGCCTGGGCCTATGACTTACACTAACTTATGACTTACACTAACCTGTGTGTCTTAGAAATCATGAAAACACTGCCCCGACTCTCTCCTGTAACATACGGTTACTGGATCAGCTGTATTCTCATGGAACTTTGAAGCAAGAGTTCTGAACCGTCACAGGGTATGATTCAGGAGGGGGGCTGCCGGGGCAGATGGATACAGCTGCAATTCCTAGAAAGGGAAGTGTAAAGGGGGGAGGGGAGGAAGACAGGGAACAGAGAGATCCTCCTAGTATCCGCTGCCTACAAATCAGAATTCCAAAACATTCTAATTCCAAAGAGAATGAGCTCTGTGGTGTTGGCTACAAGGTGACCTAAAAAGACAAAGAGATGTTTTGAGAATATGGGCAGAGAGTTAAGAAAGGCAGAAGGCAGATGATGAAGCTCCAACATAAATCAAATTCTAGTTAAGGAACACAAAGAACAGAAGGAGTGGAACAAAAGCAGTGTTTAAAAAGACAGTGACTGAGAATTTTCCAGAATGAAGAAGGTAAGGAATTGTTTGATTGATTGTCCACTCTGAATTCCACATAAGGTTAAAATAAAAATCCAAACCTGGATAGAGAGGAAAAAGTTAATTAATGAAAGTAATTACCGATAAAAAGTTGACAGTTATTCTAATAGCAGTCTTCTCACTATCAACAGTTTAGGACATGGAGTAACAACTTACAAATTGTTGAGGGGAAAACCTTGTCTTGATGATATATTATCATCAAGAAGAAGAACAAAATAAAGATATATTCATATATATAAGACAAAGACTTTACAAACTACTTACTAAAATTACTAAAAATGGTAAACTTCACTAAGAAGCCAAGTGAACACAGAGAGAAGGAATGGGATGTGTTTGTGATTCCGGAAACAAGAGTGTCAGGAAAAAATGATTTAAAATATCTTGTCAAAATTATTTAATTAATGATCATAAAAATACTAAAGTTCTATATAATAGCAATAGAAAATATAAAGAGAAGGAGAAGAGTTAAATATGCCGGGGTCCTTGTAATTTTGGGAGAAGGTTAGAGGTACTCAATATTGTCATATTTTGCTAGAAAATGTATAGTAAATACATATGCTCAAACATTCCACTGAAAGGATTATAAAATAGATCATCATCTGAACAGAATGAGCAGGAAGAAAATCAGGACCAGGCAATATACAAATAATATCAAGAATTACAAATTCAGCATAATGTCTAGCAGAGAGATATTTTAAAAGAAGAAAATGCTATATGCAACATTATACCAAAAGGTGAAAAAGTGGATGAAATAGACATCTTTATAGAAAAATATACCTTACCATGGTTGTCTCAAGAAAAAAAAAAAACCTTAAGCCAATAACTTTTAAAGGAAATCAATATATAGTCTAGTCTCTCTCTAATTCCTCTTACAAATGACAACCAGACTAGATATTTTTACATATGAATTCTCATAAAACATCAAGGCAAACTATACAGAGAATATAAAGGAAAGAAACCTATTTTATGAGGCAAATGTAACCTTAAAAATAAATCTAGACAGGGAAAAATGCAATAAAAATGTAGACCAGTTTTACTCATATGCAAGTCTTACCAAAAGAAGAAAACAATATTTAAAGAAAATGCAACATGAAGTGTGGAATTTGTCACAACAAAGCAAAATTGGCTTAACAGCAGGAAACATTGTGACATCTCACATTAATAGATTAAAAGAAACAATATTTCATCACAATAAATGCAGAAAAAAACGTTAAAAATTTCAGTGCACACTCATGATAAAATTCTTAGCAAACTAAATAGAAAGCAATTTTTTTTAAGTTTAAGAATAATATCTATTTAAAGTAGCTCTTTCATGGAAAAACTGTAGATGCATTTTCATTTGAGTCAGGAATTATGTCTATTATTTAGTATTTATAAATTTAAAATTTATAAATTTAACATTCAGTGTAGTAGCATTTTAACCTAAGCTAAAATGTTCAAATTGGAAAAGGAGTTGCAAACGTTTAGTATTGGGAAATACTATAGAATTTTTGTAAGACTGAGAATATTAGTATAATAAGATAACAGATATCATTCATATTATCAGCAAAACTAGGTAGCATTTGGGTATCTAACCAAACTCGATCAAGATCTTTGTAGAAAAAATAAAACTGTAAAAACCTTATATATTTGAATGTAGTTAAAAGAGGAATTTTTAGTTTGCATATATTGTTACTAAAATAAAAACTTTTAAAACATTTTTTAAAAGTTCCTGAGCATAGAAAACCAGAATAAATGGAGAAACATATTATGTTGCTAAATGGAAAGGGTAAGTGTTATAAAGATGCTGATTGCATTTGGGTTAATCTACACATTTAGGGTAATTCCAATCAAATTATTAATGGGCAATTTAAATGAAACTTGACCAGCTAAACCTTGGTTCACATTGAAAAGTTAGGAATATTCAAGGCAATTCTAAACATGAAGATTAACGAGGAGGAAAAGGAGAAAATAAAGAGAAGCAGGACGAAGAAGGCATGTATAAAATTTCTGTAACACTATAATTATAGAGGGTAATTAAGATGGCATTGTCCAGGGACAAAAATTTGATAAGGTACATCAGGGAAGGGAAGATCAGAACCTGTATTTATATGCAAGCTGGATATATTTTACTGTTGGCATTATAAATCGGTGGGGAAAATAATGGACTAGACAATAAATAAGATCACAACCTACTAAAAATTTATTCTTATGTGGTTAAAGCCCAAACATAAAAAGTAAATTTTAAAATATTTAGATGGATATCTCTATGAGAGTTGTTTGTCATGGTGGTTGATTTTGTTTTCTTGTTTTAATAAGACATAAAAAGCAAACACCAAGAAGAAAAAGATTAATAAATTTTACATTAAGTTTTAAATATTCTGTACAAAGATGCCATCAACCAAATGAAAAGACAAGGAACTGGAAGAATGTATTTGTCATAGATATAGTTGAAAAAGCATTAATATTTAAGAGCTAAAGAGCTCCTGCAATTGTGTATGTAGAAAACAATAGAAAACAATAGTTTTACACAAAGTGGAAAACTAATATTCCAATAAATAACTGAAAAGTTAATCATCCTCACTAGTAATCAGAAAGATGTAAAATGAAGCCAAAATGGCAGACCATGCACATCCATCAGATTTGCCCTGAAAGTACCAAGCATTGCCAGGAAATGGAACTACATTATTTCTCACTCATTCTTGAAGGGAATGTCCAACCACTATGGAAAATAATTTCACTCTGTAGGAAAGCTGAGCAAATCCTTTTATCCAACAATTCTACTTGAAGATACTCTTATATGCAATACACAGGGAGCTATGTATAAAGACGTTTATTATAACATTATTTACGATTGACTATATCAGAAAACACCTAAGTGTCCATCATTAAGAGAATACATTTTAGCATGTTTTAAGATGGGATAACAAAATATAGCAGTCAAAAAGAGTGATAAAGACTGGCTTATTTTGCATTGACTGCAAGAAAGCTCAGAGCCAAAGGTCTGACCTAGCTAAAGTAAGTTTTAAAAGATTGTGTGTTTTGCATTTTGTGTACAAGAGGGTACAAGATTAGAAACAGAGATCCAGGTTAAATATTGTTGCAGCAGTCCAGACAAGAAATGAAGATAGGCAATCTGAGGGGCAGTGGGGCTAGAGAAAATGGAAAGTTTCAAGTGACATTTAGAAGGTAGAAATGGCAAGACTTTGGATATGTAGACTGCAGGCAGGCCTGGATATATAACTTGCAGGGCTCAATACAAAATGAAAATGTGGGGCTCCTTGTTCAAAATTTATTAAGAAGTTTAAAATGTCCATAGCAGAGCATGGTGAAAGGCATGGGGAGAAAGAAAGACCGTGCAATGTGCCTTTGGAAAGGAAAACCGTGTACTAAGTGTTTAATGAAGGAGGGAAATAGTCAGGAGATTAGCCAATCACAGAAACAAGGTGAGAAGCACAGTTGAGTGATATACATATCAAAGGAGAAACAATTTGTAGAAGAGAATGGTGGAATAAAAGCTTGGAAACAGGTGCTACTGCCTTCTCACCCTGAAATGTGTCTGCTATGGAGACGGGGTGGGCTTCTTAGGGAAATGCGGTGAGATTTTTTGGACACAAGATGAGGATGATGGCATAACTTCATGACAACACAAATCTGTAAAATCTGCTTGATGGATCTCATTGTATACCAGGAGGTAGAAGAGGACACCAGAAAATAGGAATTCGGTTTGTTTTTTGGCACAAAAGTAATAAAGTGATCAACAGCATAAGTATCAAGTCTAAATGGGAATTTAATATGTGAGAGAGGTAGTATTTAATTCTGTGCATAAGGAAAATTATAATAAAATAAATAAAATTCTATTTTGTGATTAAGGAAAATTATATTTAATATATTAAATAACTATTAAATAAATGAAGTGGTTAGTCAGCTGGATGAAAACATCACTAGATCCTGTTGTCCAAAATATTCCATAAACTGCAAATAGATTAAAAATTTATGTATATTTATAAATAAGTATATGTGTACAAAATAGAAAATATTAGGAAATATACATGTGTCTTTCTGATGGACATGACTTCATTAATCAATGCAAGATGTCTAGAAGCATAAGAGGAAAGATGAAAATACATTCTAACGTACCTGCCCCTCTAAGCCTTCTGAACTCTTCCTGAATACTCTGTCAAGACAGTGTGTTTTACTATTTCATGGAGTGATTCTATAGTAGAATAGCAAACAAATGAGAAAATTGTCAGGTTTTGGGTTTCAAACTAAGCTAGTGAAATCTGTGGCAGAAACAGCTGTCTTTAAAATAAGCTTTTTCAATTTCTAAGAGCAGAGCTATTTGAATTTTTGAAGTCAAACCTTTGAATCTATTTCTAGGAATATGGAGGAGATGTCAGCAGGTGTACTTTTGCCTATAGCTCCCATTAAGCACAACTAAAAGCCTTGAACACTAAATATAAAGCACACATAAGAAGACTCACAAAGATGGAGAGAAGAAGTCAGACTGCCTAGGGAGCTCAGATCCCCAGGAAGAACATGGTAGTACATTTCCCAGGTTTTCTTTTGGCCTAATATATCTGACAGTTGGGGCTGAAAAAGCTGCAACTTGGAAATACCAACAGACATAGACAAAAAAAAATATCCCCCAAACCTGTTTTCTCTAGCCAAAGGATCAAGAAAGGGGCAGCCTACTTTTCTAAAATATTTTAGACAATACCTGATGTAAAGGCTCCAGTCAATTGCCACATATAAAACTGCAGCCTCCAATCCCACCCATGCCAGTACAGGCTAAGTGGGGAACCTAGATAGGCTTCCATTATCACCAGGTTGGGTTTTTTTTTTCTTTCTTCACTTAGCATCCTTTTTTTATTTTTCATTTTTTCATTTTTTAAAAGATACTTAGGTTACATAAATGTTACAGAGAATATATAGGGGATTCCCATATGCTCCGCTCCCCATACCTCCCATATTTTCCCACATTAGCAGCATCTTTCATCAGTGTGGTACATTCATTGCTATTGATAAACATATTTTGGAACATTGCCACTAAGCATGGATTATGGTTTCCATTGTAGTACACTCTCTCCCACTCAGTTCTGTAGGTTTTGGCAAGATATATCTGTCATTGTAATGTCACTCAGGACGATTCCCAAATCCCAAAAATGCCCCCGTAATACACATGATTTTCCCTCTTCCTGCCCTCAGAACCTCCAGTGGCCACTGCCTCCACATCAATATTTCTTCCATTGCTAGAATCACTATAAGTCTATAGTAGAATATCAGTAAGTCTACTTTTGTCCATAGTTCATTCCCCAATGTGAGGATTCTGGGATGGTGATGCCCTCTCCACCTTAAATTGAGGAGGCTCTTCGATCCCATATGGCTGATGGATGGGACTCTCTTGCTTGCTGTTGTAGATACTCTTGGTTCCTTGGTATGTTGGCTATCCATCATCTCCTCCTTATTAGTTGTCCTGGGTGAATCCAATGAACTGGAGACTAGGTGTTGTAAGTCTGTTGAGATTCAGGGCCCAGCTGGCACATGGATAGCCTAAAGGTTTAAGAGACTTAAAGGTTTAAGTCTCTTGGATGTACACCTACCAACTTTAGTACTAATTATAAGTTGTGGGAAACCACAACTGAGTCCAACTCTGTCACACTGGGGAGCATAGATTCCAAAGTAGGGCACACTGGCAAGGGATCAAACTCCTGAGCTATCTGCCTTTACTATAGTGTCTGGATGTCTCCAGAGCCCACAGAAGCCCTGCTATTTGGAGGTGGTATCTACTTTGGCTCTCAGTGAGATCCTGCTGAGAAGTGCATAAGCATTACCTCTGGAATGACCTCCTGACTCACTTTGAAGTCTCTTAGCCATATAAATTCATTTGTCTTTACCTTTTCCCCCTTTTGGTCAAGGTCTTTTTGTTTTCTTTCCAGTTGCATTGCTTGTTGGTACTTGGTAGCAATCCCTTGGTGCCAGGGAGGCTCATCCCCAGGAGTCATGTCCCATGATTGGGGGAATAAGCTTTTTCTTATTTTTTTAGAGACTCACAATAGATAACTCTTAGGCACCCTACAACACTAGGCTAAGTTTCAATTTCAAGAGTAAAGGCTCATAAGCATAGTCATCAATATCAATGGTCCATCAATGGACCATCCTCCTTCACTAGTAATTGCCCCTGTACTTGGGGGATTGTTGCTATTCCATTAGAGAATGTGGCAGAGCTCCCCAGGATAGGAATTTGACATTCTTTTGGTTATTGTATGAATCTCCACCCACTGTGACAATGCCCCATGAACATTTTAGCACATTTATATGCCTTATATGTACACCCAGGTGAACTTCCTCCCATGTGTCCCCCATCACTAAAACCCTCACCAATGGCCATCCCTTGCCACAATTGTAACCCTTCTGTGATCCAAAATTTCTTCAAAAATGAAGCCAATAAAATAGTCAAATACAATTAATAAGAAAATGAAACAATAACAATAGTTTTAAACATAAGAAATAAGATACAGAAAATTTTTAAAAAATAAAAAAAAAATAAAAATTGGGATATTAAAAAATAATGAAAAATATTTAATTTTTTTTTTTTACATTTGCCTTTCATCACTGTAAGATCTATTTTCCTGTATGTGTGTATAGTGACATTTTCTTCCATTTATTCCTCCAGTGTCTTATTTTTTTTTTTCCATTTTGTCTTCAAAGAAGTTTTAGGTCACAGTAAATCACCTACAGAATACAGGGGAGTCACATTTATCCAACATCCTTCCCTTTTCCACCTTCTTGTATTAAAAACATTTTTGTGTATAGATGATACATTTTTTACAACTGATGTACAAATATTGAAACATAGCTGCTAACCATGGTCAATGGTTTACAATATGGTTTATATTTTGGACCATACATTTTTATAAATTTTTGATGAAATTTAGCATGGCCTGTATGCATCATTGCAAGATCACATAGAATACTTCCATTACCCCCAAAGTAAACCCTGTTCCATCTATTCTATTCTTCTCTCCCCCTCTTCTTGGGGCACACAGCGACCAGGAGGCTTCACTCCTTGAAGGATAAGATTCATTATTACTTGCAACAACACTGAGGACTTGACACTCCAGTCTTTTCTCCCTTATCAGGCACCACCCATGCTCTCGTGAGACTCCCGCCTCTCTGTTTGAGAACATAGTGGGCCTCCCAAGGATAGGAGTCAAACTCCTTCCCACTCTTTATGTGGGTCTCCACCCACTGATACAACACACTATGGCAAAATGGTCACTTGTATGCTCCCTAGAAGCCTGCCCCAGGTGTGCCCAGTCCCAAATGTCTCCCCATTAAACACCCTAAACCAGTAACCCTTCCATGCCTTATTGCCAAAAGGGCTTTCCTAACATTGTATAGTTTCAACTACGTACCTGCCAATGCCCAGTGTTTATCTGCTCCCTTCCACAACCCTCCCCCTGGTTCCATGGACCATTCAACTCACCCTCCCCACCTTACCCTCCTGTCAAACCTGCACCACCCAACCCAATAGTATCACTATACCCCTGTCACATACCTTCAATGCACAACTACACATTTCCACCTTATCATAGATTTTGCCCATATGGGCATTGGCTCACAATCTTCTTCTCCCTATTTCCTGTAAACCTATCTTCCAGACTCTAGCTCTGTGAGTCTGCTCAATTTGCTTAATTCATATCAGTGAGGTCATGTAATATTTGTCCTTCAATGCCTGGCTTGCTTCACTCAACATAAGGTCCTCAAGATTCATCCATGTTATCGCATATGTTAGTACTGTGTTCCTTCTTACAGCCGAGTAATACTCCATTGTATGTATGTACTACATTTTGTTTATCCATTTATTTGTTGATGGGCATTTGGGTTGTGTATTAGTCAACCAGAGGGGTGTTAATGTGAAATACCAAAAATGGGTTGGTCTTTATAAGGGGTATTTATTCGGGGTAGAAGTCCACAGATACCAGGCCATAAAGCGTTAGGTTTCTTCTCTCACCACAGTCCATTGCCACGTGTTAGGGCAAGACAGTTGCTAGTGTTTACCAGGGTTCAGGCTTCTGGGTTTCCTCTCTTCCCAGGGCTGCGTTTCTCTCGGGGCTTAGCTCCTGTTTCCTCCACAAGGTCAGCTGGCTCCTGTTTCCTCCACAAGGTCAGCTGTAGATGATCAGGCAAATGGCTTGCTTCTCTTCTCCTGGGGCCTTCTTTCCAATATCAAAACTGCTTCTCAAAAGACTGCTTCAACTGTCCTTTGCCTTGCTTTTATATTCAATTCCCCACCCACCAAGGGGTGGGGCTCAACGCCCTAATCCTAACCTAATCATGCCCAGATTAACAGATCAGTTTACAAGTATGATCCAATTATATTTTTGGAATTCATAATTACATCAAATTCCCCAACGGTTACAGGTTGATACTAAATTTTGGCAATAATGAATAATGCCACTATGAACATTGATGTGCATATATCTGTTCATGTCCTTGCTTTCAATTCTTCTGGGTATATACTCAGCAGTGGAATTGCTGGATCATATGACAGATCTATAGTTAGTTTTTTGAGGAACCGCCAAACTGTCCTCCACAATGGCTACACCATTCTACATTCCCACAAGCAGTGGATGAGGATTACCGTTCCTCCACATTTTCTCCAACACTTGCAGTCTTCTGTTTTTTTTAGTAGCCACCAGTCTAATGGGTGTAAAATGATATCTCATTGTAGTTTTGATTTGCATTTCCCTCATAGCTAGTGATGTTGAGCAGCTTTTCATGTGCTTTTTGGCCATTTGTATTTCTTCTTTGGAGAAGTGTCTATTCAAATCACTTGCCCATTTTTAAAATGGGTTGTTTGTCTCTTTATTTTTGAGGTGTAGGATTTCTTTATATATGCAGGATATTAGGCCCCTATCAGATATATGGTTACCAAATATTTTCTCCCATTGGACAAGATGTCTTTTCACTTTCTTACAAACTCCTTTGAGGAGGTCCCATTTATCTATGTTTTCTTTTGCTGCTCTTGCTTTGGGTATGAAGTTCATGAAACCATTTCCTATTACAAGATCCTGTAGATTCTTCCCTACATTAACTTCCAAGGTCTTTATGGTGGTCTTGGCTCTTATATTGAGATCTTAGATCTATCTTGAGTTAGTTTTTGTATAAGATGCGAGATGGTGTTCCTCTTCCATTCTTTTGGATATGGATATCCAGTTCTCCAAGCACCATTTGTTGAAGAGGTAATTCTCTCCCAGTTGAGTGGGCTTGGTGGCTTGGTGGTCTTGCCAAATATCAGATGACTGTATATGTGAGGATATATGTCAGAACTCTCAATTTGGTTCCATTGGTCAGTATGTCTATCCTTGTGCCAGTATCAAGCAGGTTTGACCACTGTAGCTTTGTAGTTTGTTTTAAAGTCAGGTAGTGTGATTCCTCCAATTTCATTTTTCTTTTTCAGTAAGTCTTTGGCTATTTGGGGCCTCTTGCCCTTCCAAATAAATTTCATAGTTTTTCCAATTCAGTAGAAAATGCTGTGGTAATTTTTATTGGGATTGCATTAAATCTGTAGATCAGTTTGGGTAGAAGAGAAATCTTAATGATGTTTAGTCTTCCTATACATGAACAGGGAATATTCTTCCATTTATTTAAGTCTTCTTTGATTTCCTTTTAACATTGTTGTATAGTTTCCTGCATATAAGTCATTTACATCTTTAGTTAAATTTATCCTACGTATTTGATTCTTTTAGTTGCTATTGTAAATCATATTTTTTTCTTGATTTCCTCCTCAGATTGCTCATTATTGGTGTACAGAAATGCTATTGATATTTGAGCATTGATCTTATGATCTGCGACTTTACTGAACTCATTTATAAACACTTTGTTGTAGATTTCTCAGTGCTTTATATGTATAGGATCATGTCATCTGCAAATAGTGAAATTTTCACTTCTTCCTTTCCAATTTGTATGCCTTTTATACCTTTTTCTTGCCTAAGTGCTCAAGCAAGTACTTCTAGCACAATGTTAAATAGGAGCAGTGACAGTGGGCATCCTTATCTTTTTCCCAATCTTAGAGAGAAAGCTTTTAAGATTTCACCATTGTATATGATGTTAGCTGTGGGTTTTTCATATTTACCCTTTATCGTGTTCAGGAAGTTTCCTTCTATCCTATCTTTTGTAGTGTTTTTATCAGGAAAGGGTGCTATATCTTGTCAAATGATTTTTCTGCATCTATAAAGATGATCATGTGATTTTTTTTTTTCAATCTGTTCATGTGGTGTATAACATTGATTGATTTTCTTATGTTGAACCATCCTTGTATACCAGGGATGAAACCCACTTGATCATGGTGTATAATTCGTTTGATGTCTTGTTGAATATGATTAGCAAGTATTTTGTTGAGGATTTTATCATCTAGGTTCATTAGAGAGATTGGTCTGTAATTTTCCTTTTTTGTGGCATCCTTGGCTTTGTGTGGGAACCCTCTAATCTTTACTTCTAAGAAATAGCTTGGAGGCTTGTTTTCTCTGCCCACACAGAGAATTCACCTCTCCTATTTATCCTATCTCCCTTATCTCCCACCTTATCTCCTAAGTATATCACTAAATGTTTCTGTAATCCTGCTTCTCCATTATCAGCTTGGAATTCTTATGAGATTATTTACACCCCTCTCATGCTGCCATACCTGCCTGATCCCCGTTGACTGTAAAATAATCCTGAATGAAAAGTGTGCTGAGGATCAGCTCGAGAGCATAGCTTCTTCAGCTGTTCTCCCCCTGACCTCTCTCAACCTCCATGTTAAGAGTAATTTTATTGCGTCATCGCGGGCTCTGCTTGACAGACCCCCGCAAGACTTTGTAAGATGGAATCCTGCAGCTTTGGATTAGGATAATGTTGGTATCATAGGATGAGTTAAGCAATGTTCCTTCTACTTCTATTTTTTGGAAGAGTTTAAGCAGGACTGGTGTTAATTCTTTCCAGAATGTTTGGTAGAATTCACCTGTGAAGCCATCTGGTCCTGGGCTCTTCTTAGTTTGGAGGATTTGATGACTGATTCTATCTCATTACTTGTGATTTGTCTGTTGAGTTCATCAATTTCTTCTTTCATTAATGTAGGCTGCTTGTGTGTTTCTAGGGATTTGTCCATTTCCTCTAAATTATCCATCTTACTGGTATATAATTTTTCAGAGTATCCTCTTATAAACCGGTGCTCAACCACTGAGCCACATTGGCTCCCCTCCTCTTATACTTTTTATTTCTGTGTGGTTAGTGGTGATATCCCTTTCCTCATTTCTTATTTTGTGTATTTGCATCTTCTCTCTTTTTTTTCTTCGTTAGTCTAGCTAAGGGTTTGTCAATTTTATTGCTCTTCTCGAAGAACCAGCTTTTGGTTTTGTTTATTTTTTCTAGTATTTTTTGAAGGGCAGGTTTCTTATTGACATACTCTCTTAATTTTTGTTTATCTGAGAATATTTTGAACTCTCTCTTATGTTTGAATGCCAGCTTTGCTGGATAGAGAATTCTTAGCTGGAAGTTTTTCTTTTAGCACCTTAACTATGTCATACCACAGCCTTCTTGCCTCCATGGTTTCAGATGGGAAATCAGTACTTAATCTTACTGAGCTTTCCCTGTATGTGATGGTTCTCTTTTCTGTTGCTGCTTTCAGTATTCTCTCTTTGTCTTGAGCATTGGACAATTTGACAAGTATATGTCTTGGGGTAAGCCAGTATGGATGTATACTGTGTCAGGTGCGTTGTGCTTCCTGGACATATACGTCCATCTCCCTCAATAGGGCTGGGAAGTTTTTAGCTATTATTTCTTCCAAAACTCCTTCTGTCCCCTTTCCCTTTTCTTCTCCCTCAGGGATGCCTATAATGCATATGTTTGTGCAACTCGTGTTTTTGTTCAAATCCCTAAGTCCCTGCTGGATTTTTTCTATCTTTTTATCTATCTGTTCTACTATCTGTTTGATTTCAGAGGTACTATTTTCCATTGCTAATTCTTTCTTTTACCCTGTTCAAATCTCCTGTTATGTGCTTCCAGTGTCTTTTTGATTTCTTGGATTGTGCCAGTAATCACTGTCATATCTGTTACCTTTTTATGTATATTTACAATTTCTTCAGTATGTTCTCCCAGGGTCTTCTTAATATCCGTAATCTCTTCCTTCACTTCATTAAGTTGATTCATGATAATTGTTTGGACAGATCTGATTAATTTTTCTGTGTTCTGCATCTCCTCTAATTTTTGTTTGTTCATTGGACTGGGCCATGTCTTTCTGTTTCTTAGTGTGGCCTGTAATTTTTTTGTTGGTGTCTAGGTATCTGTTTATCTTGATGGGTTTATTCAGTTGATTAGCTTCTCTCTCCACTCTATGGTTTTATTTTGTTGTTTTTGAATGTGGTAAGATTTCACTTTAACACTTCATCCCTCTTATACTATTTCCTTGCTATTGTCTATGTTCCCTTGAAAAGAAAATTAGGACCAGAGAAATAGGAAGAGATAGGAAGAGAAAAAGAATAGCAGTAGTAATAATAGTAAGAGGTAAGAGAGGGGCCATACAAGACCTAAGAAATTAAACAATTACTCTGAGTAAGAAGTATAGAGCAATAAGATTACAAAAGTAGAATACAAACAATGAAACAAGAAACAGAATATAGAAATGTATAAAATGACTTTAAAGGCCAGATGATGAGAAGAGGGGAAAAGAAAAATTAAAAGAGAGAAAGAAAGAAAAAAGTTAAAAAAAAGAAGGAAAACAGAGAAAGGAGGAGGAGGAGAGAAATGAGAACAAGAAAAATTGAAGACCAAGTATAAAGAGTTGGAATGAAAGAACAATGGAAAACAGAAAATATAAAGATGAAAGAGAGAAAAGATATAGTGTAGGTAGAGAAAATTGGTAAAAGAAAGAAAAAAAGAAAATACAAACAGAGAAATGAAGGGAGGGGTAATAAGAAGAAAACAAAACAGCAGCTACTTGTTTAAAAAAAAGAACAAACAAAAAACAAAAAAACAAAAAAAAACACAAAACAAAAACAACCATGGAAAAACAGCCTTCTCTCTTAGATCTCTAGGGATCTTCTCAGGCTGCTGTTATTCACCAATCAATTACCCTGTAGCCTGTCCTCTTCAGGTTTTAAGCCAGGCTTTAGTGAATAAAACTAGGAAAATAATAAAGGAGAAATTTTTTAAAAATAAGAGAGCCAAGAGAAACTAATACAAAGAGAATGTCAGTATGTTCCCTGTCATAACACTTCAGCTGGATGCCTGATACCCCTGTATCACTTCTCAGAGAGGAACCAGGAATCAAACCAGGGACCTTGTATATGCTAGGCAGGAATTCTTCCACTGAGCTAATCTCTCTCCTTAGTTTAGAGCTCCTTTCAGAAGGCTATTCACCCCTTTTCCCTTGGGCAGGTTAGATTCCCTCCAGTCTTGCTGCTTAGTCTATTATCTCTGCCTCCTTTCTGATGTAATTCCTCTCTTTACCTAGGCTGCTGGGCATGACAACCTGCCTGAGGAGATCCACTTCCCCATCCCTGTCACATCAGAGTCCCTTCCAATACCCAAGGACAGCTCAACTGGCTAATATAACTGCAATGAAACCACTCTCCAACCTCCTAGATCCCTCCTTCTCCCAGGGAGGCTGTTGTCACACTCCATTTGGAGGAGGGAGCTGGCAGCTCCACCTAGGCTCTTTATCCTGAAGGTGGGGTATATGTGCTACTTCCAGCCACAGGGGTGAGAAACTCAAGATCTTTCTTTGGCTTCCTTATCTTTCCAGTACTCTCCTAGATGACCCAGAGCACCTTCCTGCTCTACATATATCTAAAGGAGCTGGTAGGGAGTAAAAAGTCTCTTTCCTCTCAATCAAATACAATTTTCCAGGAGTTTTACCCTCACTCAATATCTTGGGGGGAGGGGAGGGGAGCCCTTCCCGGTGGCCAAGAAGATCAATAACTCACAGCTTGCTGTTTTGGCCTCTTCTTCTCTGTCCTTGACTCTCCTGGGAGTTTTGTAGCAGTGTCCAATCCTGCTGTACCCCAAAGCATGTTAACAAGGCAGCCCTTGGCTACCTCTCAGTTGTATTAGTGAGAGGTTAGCTTTATCTGCCTACCCTGTCAGCCATGTTCCCACAATTCCCTCTCTATCACCAGGTTTTAACAAGGCAAATCCCAAACCCCAAGGGTTGTCAGAGAAGGTACATAGAGATCTAAGACTTTCGTCCACATTGGCAAGTAATAAGCCTCTCTCGCATTATGTTAGTGGAGATCACATGGGCAGCCTGGACTTCTACCCCCCATTCAGCAGTAGAGAGGTGCTCTTCCACTTCCTAACTAGGGCAGGATTAGAAGAGACTTACTGGAGAGTCAGAAGACTTTCACCACCACCCTGCAGTGATAATGCCAGGGAAAACCATGGGAAGCCAGAACTACCACCTCCACCCAGCAGTAATGAGGTGCCCACCTGCTTTGGGCATCAGTGGAAGCCAAGTGGGGAACATGGGCTTCTGCCTCCACTGGGAAACAAGCAGGGAGTACACTTCACTCCCCCTGCTTAAATAGGGTCAGAGAATGACAGTTAAACCAGAAGGTTTAAATAAGATCTGGAGTCATATAACATAATACCAAAATATGTAGGATCCAATAGAAAATCATTCATCATAGAAAGAAACAGAATGAACATAAATTATATGAAAAAGGACAACAAACAGGTGACAATACTCAAATGACAGAGATGTTAGAATTATCTTTAAAAGATTTTAAAGTATTCATGATAAAAATGCTTCAACGAGTAAATATGAAGATAGCAAGATGAATCAAATGGAAATTTTGTACTGAAAATACATAATCAAAATGAGTTTAAGGGCTTAAGATCATAAGGGAGGTGACCTGAAAGCATCAGTGAACTGGCAGATAGAAAATTAGGAATTAACCAATATGGACAATAGAGAGAGAAAAAGATGTGAAATAAACAAAAGTGCCTCAGGGATCTGTAAGACTATGAAAAAAAGATTAACATTTGTGTTATCAGAGATCTAGAAGAAAAGGAAAATGAGGGTATCACTGAAAAATACTTGAACTTTTATAAAATCATAGCCAAAATTTCTTAAATTTGGCAAGAGACATAAATCTACAGATTCAAAATGGGCAAACCTCTAACAAGATAAATCTAAAGAAATACATGCCAAGTCACATCATAATTGAAGTTATGAGAAAACACCACAGGGAAAGAAAAATTCTTGAAATCAGTCAGAAAGAAATATCTTACCATATAAGGGAAAAGCAATTCAAATGGCAGCAGATTTCTCATGAGAAACCATGGAAGCCAGAAGGAAGTGGCACAATATTTCCCAAGTTCTGAAAGAAAAGAACTGTCTATCCAGTATCCTATAATCAGCAGAACTATTCTTCAGTAATAAGATTAAATCAAGATATTCTCAGATGAATAAAAACTAAGAGACCTTGTCACCAACAGAACTACCCTAAAAGAATCTCTATAGGTAGTTCTCTAAACAAAAAAAGACACTATAAAAAAGGGACATAAGGAAGGAAGAAGGAAGAAAGAACATATAAGCAAAAAATATAAGTAAACATAATAGGCTTTTCTTCTCCCCTTGAATTTTCAAAATTATGTTTGATGGTTGAAGCAAAAATTATAACTGCCTGATGTGGTTCTAAATGTTTGTGGAAGAAATAGTTAAGACATTATATTATAAACATGGGAATGTAAAGAGACATAAAGGGAAGTAAGGGTTCAATACTTCCCTCAAACTGGTAAAATGCTAACACCAGTAAACTGAGGTGTATTTCTATATATATATGAAAAACACAATAGATAAATAGAAATGGAATTCTAAAAATAGTTCAAGTACACCACAGGAAGGAAGGAAAATGAAAACAGAGAGAATAAACAGCAACCAAAAAATAAAATGGCAAATGTAAGCATTAACATATCAATAATAACATTAAATATAAATGGTCTAAATATGCTAATTAAAAGACAGAGATTGGCAGAGAGGAAGAGAGACAACTCATTAGACATGGCAGAGACCCCAGGAAGAGAGATGAGCCTGATAGTCTACAGCTAACCTTGTGAAGAGAACAGAGCAACTGATCCCAGAAAGAAAAGAGCCCCAGGAAGAAAGACAAGTCTTATGCCAGCCTACAGCTGAGATTGGAAGACGCTGGGACCATCGAGCCTTAAGAGGAAAGAAGGAAGGCTGAACCCTCGCAGACATGGCCCGCCATCTTGCATCAACATGTAGCAACAGACTTTGGGTGAGAAAGTACCTCTTACGGTACCTTGAGCCGGACTCTTTAGGGCCGTGTGACTGTAAGCATCTACCCCAAATAAATAGCCTTTATAAAAGCCAACAGATTTTGGGTACTTTGCATCAGCACCCCTTTTGGCTGATTAATACAAGTGGCTATATTAGTTATTAGAGAAAGTAGAGTTCAGAGCAGAGAAAAATTGTCAGAGAAACTAAGGGTCATTTTATAATTCAAAATGGTGAATCCACCAAAAAGACAAAGCAATCATAAATGTGTGTACACCAAACAAAAGAGCTGAAAAATATGTGAGTCAAAATCTGATAGAACTAAATTGAGAAATAGGCAAATTCATAATTATAGTTGGACATTTCATCACCCCCAAAATTGATAGAACAACTATTTAGAAGATCAGCAAAGATATAGAAGAATTCAAAAACACCATCAACTAACAAGATTGAATTAATATTTATTGAAGAACTTCACCCAACAGGAGCAGAATAAATATTCTTTTCAAGCACCCATACACCAAGATAGACCATATCCTTGACAATCAAAAATCTTCAATAAATTTAAATGAATTGAAATCACACAGAGTGCATTATCCAACCACAATAGAATTAAACTATAAATCAATAATAGATAGATAACCTGAAAATCACCAAATGCTTGGAATCTTAACCACACATTTGTAAGTAATAAACAGGTCAACAGGAAGCCTTAAGGGAAATTTAAAAAATATGTTGAACTGAATGAAAATGAAAGTGCAAGATATCAAAATTTATGGGACACAAGTAAAATAGTGCTAGGAGTGAATTTATAGCACTACATGATTACATTATAAAAGAGATAAAGTTTCCAATCACTAATCAAAGATAACATCTCAAGAACTAGAAAAAGAAGAGTTGGAAAGAAGCAGAATACAAATGAAGCAGAAATATGGAGATTATAATGCAGAAACCAGTAAAATAGCAAACAGAAAAAAAACTATAGAGAAAAATCAGTAAAACAAAGAGCTGATCTTGAAAAACTCAATATAATTGACAAACTTCTAGCAAAAATGACAAGAAAAAAAGAGAAAAGACTAAAATGCTAGTGTCAGCTATGAAAGACTATATATTGCTACAATCTCTGTGCACATCAAAAGGATAATAAGAGAATTCTTTGAACAACTCTACACTAATACATTTGACAACTTAGATTAAATGGACCAATTCCTCAAAAAGCACGAACTACCACAACTCACCCAATATGAAACATGATTTGAATAGACCTTGTGGCAGTTTGAAACAGTGTAGACATAAGAAGATCATATCCTTAGAGCTAATTCATTCTGGTGCATGTAAACTTACTGTAGATGGAACAATTTTATTAGATTCAGTTAAGGACCTTCCTTTTGATTAGATCACATAAGTAGGGCATGACTTAGGGAGGGTCTTAATCCTTTTACTGGAGTCCTTTAGAAATGGAGGAATAAAAGCCACAGACACTGAAAAAGCTGCAGAGACAGAGAAGAACCCAGAAGCTGGAATCAATGGAACACAGAGGCTGAGAGGAAGCACTTTAACTTGAAGCTGAAAGAAATGAGGCCCTGAGGAGAAGGAAGAGATAAGCCATATGCCTGATTGCCCGCAGATGCATATCTTCTGACAATGGTACCATGTGCATGACAACCACAACTGCAACTTGGTGAGACAGCCTCTCTGATGATGCCTTGATTTTGACACTTTCACAGCCTCAGAACTGTAAGCTTTTAACCTAATATATTCCCATTATAAAAGCCAACCCATTTCTAGTATATTGAATTGGCATTCTTTAGCAAACTAAAACAGCCCTATAACTTAAATAAATTGAAGTCATAATTTAAAACTTTCCTGAAAAGAAATGTCCACATTCAA
Source organism: Tolypeutes matacus (assembly GCA_026826555.1). Classification (NCBI taxonomy): domain Eukaryota; kingdom Metazoa; phylum Chordata; class Mammalia; order Cingulata; family Chlamyphoridae; genus Tolypeutes; species Tolypeutes matacus. Next base: position 23,646,904 of record JAKSZT010054335.1, read on the forward strand.
ATGGTTTCACTGGAGAATTCTATCAAATGCTTAGGAAGAATCAATACCAATTCTACAAAATCTTTTCCAGAAAAAAGAAGAGAAAGAAACTCTTTTCAATTCATTTTATAAAGCTAGAGTTATCCTGATACCAACACCAGACAAAAACAGTACAAAAAAGAAAATTAAAGACCAGGATTACCCATGAATATAGACACAGATGTCATTTTAAAAATGTTAGCAATAGAATTCAGTAATATACAAAAGTAATTAAACATTGAGACCAAGTGATGTTTATTCCAGGGATGAAAGACTAGTTTATTAAACAAAAATCAATCAATTTAACAGGCTACATAAGAAAAATCATATGATCATATCAACTGCTGTAGAAAAGCATTTGACAAACTTCCACATCATTCCTGATAAAAACTCAGGGAAGTACAGGAATAGAAGGGAACTTCTTCAATCTAATGAAGGGCATCTATAAAAAACCTACAGCTAACATCATACTTAATGGCGAAAGATTTAGTGCTTTCTTCCTGAGATTGAGGTGAGGACAAGGATGTTCACACTCACTACTATAATTCAACATAGCACTGGACGTCAATCCAGTGCAATAAGGTAAGAAAAGGAAATTCAAGGCATATGTATTGGAAATGAAGAAATGAAGAGTGGTTTTTTTTGTAGTCAGAGAGGATTGATTTAAAATTATATAGAAAGGCAAAGGGATTAGAAGAGCTAAAACAAAATTGAAAAAGAAAAAAAAGTGAAAGGTGTCATTCTACCTGGTTTCAAGCCTTATTATTTATCTACAGTAGTCATGACTGTGATGTTTGTGCAGAGGAACACGTAGATCAATGAAAAAGAACCGAGAATCCAGAAATTGGCCCACACACAAATATACCCAACTGATTTTTGACAAAGATGAGTGTGGCAGTTTGACATTATTTATGAATTCTTAAAAGAAATATTGATTATGTTTGTAAACTGGTCTGTTCCTCTGGGCTTGATATTCTTTGACTGTATTAGATTCAGCTGAGATGCCTTTGATTAAATTACATTAAGATTAAGACTTTGATTCAGCCACATCATTAGAGTGTGACTCAGCATTGAGTCCCAGCCCCCTTGGGCTGATAAAACAGACTCACACAGAAGTAGACACACAGGAGAAGAACACAGAGGAATAGAGATGGCTCCTTAGACATGGCAGAGGCCCCAGGAAGAGAGATGAGCTTGATAGTCTACAGCTGATCTTGTGAAAAGATGAGAGCAGCTGAGCCCAGAAAGAAACAAGCCCTGGGAAGAGAGAGGATCCTTATACCAGCCTATAGTTGAGATCAGAATAAGCTGGGACCATGTAGTCTTAAGAGGAAGAAGAAGGCTGAACCCTCGCAGAGATGGGCAGCCATCTTGCTCCAACATGTTGGCAACAGACTTTGGTGAGGGAAGTAACTTACTCTTTATGGCCTTGTGACTGTAAGCTTCTACCCCAAATAAATGCCCTTTATGAAAGGCAATAGATCTCTGGTACCTTGCATCAGCATCCCTTTGGCTAATACAGTGAGGGAGCAATTAAATGGAGAAAAGATAGCCTTTGAAACAAATGGTGCTTCAGCAACTGAGTATCCAGAGGCCAAAACAAATGAACAAACAAAAATGAACCATAATCTAAACTAATACCTTATCCAAAAATTAGCTCAATGTAGACCATGGGCCAAAATGTAAGACCTTTAGAAAAGAACATAGGAGAAAATCTTTGGGATCTAAGGCTAGTTAAAGTGTTCTTAGACTTGATACCATAGCACAGTCCATAAAAGGAAAAATGGATAAATTGGACTTCATGAAATTTAAATACTTTTGTTCTGAAAAGACATTATGAGGAGGACGAAATGACAAGCAACAGACTGGGAAGAAAATTTCTAAACCACATATCTGATAAAGGCCAAATATCTACAATATATAAAGAATTCTCAAAACTCAACAGTAAACAAACAAAAAACAGGCAAACAATCTAATTAGAAAATGGGCAAAAGGTACGAAAAGATATTTTGCCATAAAGGATATACAGATGGCAAACAAGCCCATGAAGAGATGTTCTACATTATCAGCCCATTAGGAAAATGCAAACTAAAGCCACAGTGATGCATTACTATTAGAATGGCTATAATAAAAAATAGAGGCAACACAAATGCTGGTAAGGATGCATGGATCGCTTATATGTTGCTGGTGGGACTGTAAATTATAAGACTGAAAATATTTTGACAATTTCTTAAGAATCTAAGCATGCAACTACCATTAAAGACAGCAATTGTACTTCTGGGCAGTCAGTCATCCCAGAGAAACGGAGATTTATGTTCACGCTAAAATCTGTATATGAATATTTATAGCAGCTTTATTAATAATATATCTAACTTGAAAACAACCCAGATGTCATTCAAAGGGTGCATGTTAAGAAAATTGTGGTACGTTCATACCATGGAAAACTATTCAGTAATAAAAAGAAAATAAACTATGATACACACAACAGCCTGATGAATTTCCAGAGAATCACGCTGAAAAAAAAAAGCCAATCACAAAAAGTTATATATATATATATTCCATTTATATTGCATTCTTGAAATGAAAAAATTTTAGAAATGAATAAAAAGTTAGTGGTTGCTAGCAATTAAAGACCATTTGAGAGATATAAGAAAAAGGTGGATGTGGTTATAAAAGGACAATATGAGGGATCTGTGTAGCAATGGAAATGTTCTGTATTTTGAGAGCATCACTGTAAATGAGCTGGTTTTGGTATTGTACTATCATTTTGCAAGATGCTATTAGAGAAAACTGGGTAAATGGCACACAATCTTTGTATTATGTCTTACAACTGCATGTGAAGCTACATTTGTCTTGAAATAAAAAGTTTAAATAAAAAATAAATCTAGCCTTAAAGACATGAAGCATAATAGCTTTTAGGATAATAATAATTTTAAAAATTGGAGCAATTAGATTAAAAGACAGTTTTCTCTGCCCCAGAAGGGTTAACTTTTCTTTAGAATTCTTAGAAGGCCTGCTATGTACTATCCATTAAGCATTAATGCATTTCTGAAAAGGGGTAATGTAGATTCTCTTACAGAATGCTTGTGACCCAAAACTCCCAGTCTCCAGATAATTCCAGGATTCAAAAGCTGATAGCTTACCTTCCTGCATGGGGAAGTCTGTGATATCAGGAAACACAGGGCAGGTCCCTGTGCCCCAGACGACACTTGAGAGCCAGATTAAATGGTTTTGTGTCATGCTGGGAAGAAAGTGGACCTGAGTCCCTAGGAGGTTCCTTGAAGCTACAGAGGGATGTGAGAAAGCAGCCCAATGCTTCTGCATCTCCTCACTCCAAAATGAAATCAGAAGTTCCTGAGAAAGGGAGCCAAGAGACCCGAAGAGATGGCAATGAGACGGTCCAGCCAAAATCTGGTTGCGTTTGCTGATGGGACCCAGCCACTCCGGCAGATCTGATGTATCAGACACCAAAGGTCAAGACACCTGTGCCCTGAAAGAAGGTGACTGAGGTTGCTGTGAATTGATTAAAATTCACTTTCTGTTATACAGTGGTATTGGGGCATGAGAGAGAAATTAAATTCCATTATTAAAAACAAAATAAAACTCTGTTTCTTTCAAAAGGGTGTTTATGCCCCAGACCTTGTACTCATTATATATAGGGCCTTGTACAGATAAAAAAACAACAACTGCATATATAACAACTGGTATATACCAGAGACCAGACTTTAACCCCTGCATTTTTGGAGAGGTAGTTAAGGACTTTTGAGAGTGTTCTTGGAAAGAGAAGCGTTAACCTCTCTGGTGACATTGAACGTGATAAGGCTGAATTCTAAGGAGTGTGGAATGCTTTATAATTCCAGCCGCAAGGCAAGATCATTTACTTTTGTTGTTGTTCTTTTAAGGTCTCTTATTTTCAGATTCTGACACTCTCAAAGAAATAGACGTCTTCCCAGAGTTGGTGGGGCTATCTGCCTCATTTGAGTACACCAAGACAGGGGCATCTCTTAGCCCCACCCATTTAATGTATCATGAATTGGGTAACCTGGGACACCTGCAGGGAGACCGCTTTGGAGGAAAAATCTGGAAAGATACAATGAACTCCACTGTGAAGGGCACAACTGCTAAGTTAATTAGGGCAGCTGCTAAGAGTTGAGGGAACACAGACATCTTATCCTTATTCTCCCTTCAGGAGCCCCAGCGAGAGACCGCTCTTCCCACAAGAGGTGCCTTCCATTTTGTACCCCTTCCCCAATGGCCAGGTGTCCAACTATGAACTACACATTGTACCTTGTGTTTTCTTACTGAGTTTTATTATTTTATTATGAAGCAAAATGCATGCGCATTCTTGGTCTCTTTAGGAATGGGCTCCTAAAAATATTCTATTAAGAACAGTTTTGTCACTTTTTTACCTTCCATTATTTTTCATACCTTGCATTATTCTTTAAAGTTAAAGAGTATTTGGCAGTTTTATGGGCGGGGGGGGAAGCTTGGCTGTCTAAAAATAAAGATTTCTCAAAATTTGACGTAACTCTAAAATCCCCTGAGGGGAAAAATGGCCTTACGTTTTTTTCAGTATGAAAGTCACATTCACATTTCATTCTTTACCAGTGTGGAGCCTTCATAAATTGATCTCTAAAGCACTTTCCCTGATTATATAACAAAGACCCTGCTGCTTAGCTTAATATTCGGCTTCTATTCTTGTGACAATTGCTAACAGGGAAATACATTTTAGTGTTAGAGACCAATGAACACATGGCTGAATTCTGAGTCAGTAAAGAAAATATTTTGCATTTTGTTTACATTTTTCAACATGGCTTAGCTTATTTAGAAGATTTTTTTAAAACAAAAAATAAACCAAGAAGAAAAGATTAAAAGGCCACCCAATTTACCATAAGACTCACTAGTGTGAGGATCAAGAAGAATGGATGTATTTAAGGTGAGTTTAAGAGCGTTCAAAAAGATTTTTTTCCCCCTGGAGTTGACTTTAAGAGAGAAACTGTAATTGATGTTGCTGGGTGCTTTGTTTGTTTGTTTCCTACTTCTGAAATACAACCCACACCATTACTCTTATGCCGTCTACATTTTGCTGTATGTAGTCTACATCATTTCTAAGTAGGGAGGTCATAGAATTATGCTATTGTCAGCTTCTTGGGTCTTGTTTGTAGGAGCTGGTAATTACAAAACACAGAAAATGCCCACTTGATGGGGATCTTTTGAAGTGAGAGATGGTGAAGTAGCAGCCATAGCAAATGCATTGGTAGCATAATGGGACCCCTGTCTAACAGCTCAAGCTCAGAAATGAACATTCTTGAGACGAAAAGTAGCTCAAGACTGTGATAGGAATCCCCCAATTAGTAATTTAAACTGAGGAACTCGGTTAATTATAGAGTATTAGTAAAACAATGAGGTAATTAATTTTAAATTCTGAACTCACTTCCCTGCAATATTATGAAAGAATGTGTCTCATCCCTTTCTTGTGTGTTTTTACAAGAACAAGTTATGACTAATCTTGCTCAGAAAAATCCACCTCCATCAGAAAATCAAGATTCTTTCCGTTTCTGAACATATCAGATTTCTGACAACTAATCCATTGTTCTAGAAAATATTTTCAGAATAAAACCTGCAAGAAGTATTCAAGATGTATAAACTTGTTCACATATACCAGAACAAAGTTTTCTTTAATCAGTGGTTGTGGAAGCACTATTATACATATAAAATATCTGTTGTACTTAGACCAAAATTTTAAAATAACAGATTTCATTGAGAGTTCATTGTTAAAGCACATATGTCTTTATGTAAAAAGAGTGCTACAGAGATTAAATTAACCTGAAGAATTAGGAACCTTGGATCATCTAGTAAAATGCAAAAAGGGAATCTGAGGAATTAGGACATGTCATTCCCATTAAAAAATAATTTCTAATTCAAATTAGCAGTGTGTAATTTCTGAGGAAAAAAAAAAAAGACTTAGGGCACAGGTAAATAGGCTCGTTTATTTTGGCCAGGGCTCATTATTGTCCTGAGAAAGTTCAGTTTAATTATCACTTTGTTTATTTATTCAATCTTTTTGTCAAGTAATCATTAATTTGCCAGGTACTTATTGAGCCCTTTAAGAGAGGGTAAAAACAAGACAGTAGCATGCAGAGAGTAAGCAAAACTGCAAGAGTGTGCTATTTTCCTAGGGAAAATGTAGGGAAGTACTTCATAAGAACTAATAGATGGGCTTGACCCAATTTCAAAAGCCAGGGAAGGGGAAGTCTCAGAGGAAATGATGTGAGTACAAATGGATGGGATTGTTTAGCTTTTGAAATTGAAGCACTTATACATATTCATGTGACGTATGTGTCTATGTAAATCTGAAGATATTTACGTGAACAGTCATTTAAACAACTGCTAGAGCAAACCACACGAGGGCAGAGCTATGGCATATTCCTGTCTCCACAGGGCCTAGAATTCTGCGAGAGATTAGTGTACCCTCAGTATAGCCTGTTGAAATAATTCACAAGTCAACAACAAAAAATGCCTATGTATTCCTTTGGCAAAACATGCCAATTTAGATAACGTAATGTTTTCAATTATTAAGAAAGTTTTCAAAAAATTGAATGAGGTATGGATAGGTACTTCAATGTTAAAAAAAATCTGATTAAAGAAGGTGATTTTTGAAAACTGGCACTTTATATTTCTGGTTATTGGATTTGTTTACACTAAATCTGTCCATGGAGCATTTTATATCTCCTCAAATCTAAGTTAGATTTTGATACATCCAGTTTTGCCACTAATTTTAAGCAACATTGATTGGATCTAGGCAAATATACATGTACTTTGTTTCTAGAATTGTTTGAAACTTACTTTTAATCCTAAAGTTCTTCTATGTTTCATATCATCCTGTTCGTCAGTGTGAGTGTTATTTATTTTCATCTTGGTTCTTATTTCTCACTCTTAGCTTACTAAGTAGAAAATATTTCAAAATTTCTTTTATCCTTTGAAAAATAGTTCCTCTTTTTATGTTTTCTTTCTTCCTTCCAATATTACCATCTGCTTGTTTTATTCCTGTTCCCAGTGATACCCGAAGTGAAATTTCCATCCGCATTCTCTGTTGATTTATGCGTAGCTGTGTTTATTTCTGGCACTGGGAAATTTTGTGATATGTCTGGGACTTGGGCTTGTTACAGTAACTCTTGGTTCAGGTTTCCTTCTCACAACATTTACTCCAGGCTGACTTTTAAATTTCTTAGGATGGGAGCTTAAATTACCAAATAGATTTCTTTCCTGCTACAGATTTGAGGGTAGAGAAGAGATTGCAAAGGAGGCACAGAGCAGCCATGTTCAAAAATGTCCACCTATTTTACAAACTTGGCAGCAGAGACAAGATATCTTGCCCTAATATAACTTCGAACAGATCCACAGCTCAGGCCATGGTTACCTTAGGACACTTACCAGCATTAATTGCCCTGGTTTACACTTGAATTGGTGACATATTCTCTCAGAACCCCATCACAGACATGTGAAACTTAAATGGGCTTCTGGGTTGCAAGTCCTAATAAATCTCAGGGTTTGCCTGAGCCACAAGGAAAACCTGTTCATCTATAGCCAATGTTGGTTTGCTACAAAGACCTAGAGGAAGAGGTTCAGGAGTAGGCAACCACTCACCCTGCCCCTAATCATTGATGAACTTGAATCATAGGTGTGGAACTTTCCTCTCAAACCTGGCTTGTTGTTCAGCTTTCATCCTGAAGGATAAAGATTGATCACCCAGGTAATTTTATCTTCTCTGGAAGAATGGCAGATGTTATTTTAATTAATTCTCTTTTAATTTTGCAGAACTAATTGTCTCCCTAGAGATCATCTACAATTGACTCTCACAAGATTGTCTTTAACAATATGCCTCCCAACCACCGAAGTCAAAGAATGTTACTGATTTTATTTCGACTATTTATAAGATATTTAGAAGCTGGAAAGACTGCAGGTATTGTGCCCATTTCGCTGATCAAGGAAACTGAGGCGTGTTTAAAGGACAAAACTAAGTTTAATACAGAAAATAACAACAATGGCAGAACATTGTCACTGGAAAGAGCTGTAGGTCTAATATTTTATTTTTATTTAACTAGAGATGTAATACCACACAGTAAATCTATTAGTTCCAGGGGTCAAATTAATAGAAGTGTATATGTGGCATTGCATTTGCAAAATGAGAAACAGGAAATTGACAAAGAGAATGAGTTATTGTACAACATAGTAATTCAATGAGGAGATGCAAGAAATAAATCACCAGCATGGAACAAGGGGCAAATGATGAATACGTATGTGTATGTGTATATCTATCTATCTATATCTATCTATCTGCATATATCATCCTTTGACATGGTGACTTTGGATAAGGCAGTGTTGGTAGCAGTCGGCCATGAAATAAGGCTGGAAGTGAAGGTGTGACTGTGGAATGTTCAGGGATGTTTTTAAAAATAGAAGAGGTGGGGGACAGAGTGAGAGGTTAATTATTGCTTAAAAGGTGCAGGGTTTTTGTTTGAGATGATGAAAAAAAGTTTGAGTAATGGATGTTGGTGATGGTAGTACAATATTGTGAATGAATGTAATTAATGACAATGAATTGTACACTTGAAAGTGGTTAAAATGGGAAATTTTGAGTTGTATAGATGTTATTACAATACAAAGCTTAAAACAAACAAAAATACAAAGGAGAATGACCCAAAATGTGAAATTTTAGAATTAGTAGTCTTCATCTTTAGAAAATATCTTTCTAGCCACAGCTCTCCAGACCAAAAGGAAGGAGCAGAGAGAGAGGGGGATTTTCTTTCTGTGGCATACATTTTTCATAACTCTGTGGACAAAATGTCACATCCCAGACATACTGAGAATCCAGGATTATTGGTAGTACAAAATTTATTCATCTATTATGGGATGGAGGCTGCTACTGACATGAGTTGCTTATGAAATGGAATAAAATTTCAGGGTGTCCATGTAGCTTTTCTAGATTGTTCTCTACACTCATTTAACAAATATTTGTCTGAAAATCTACCATTTGCTTGGGTCTGTTTCAGCATATATAGCAATGAGCAAGAGTCAGTCTCTACCTTCACAGAATATAAAATCTAGTGTAATAACAGCTACAATATAATTTCATACATGCTCTGTGTCTTAGTTTGTCAGGCTACAAATACCGCACAATGGATTGTCTTAAACAGCAAGGATTTATTATCTCACAGTTCCGGGGCTGTCTTGCCGCCATCTTTGGCTTGGCTTGCGTTCCTGTTTCCGCTGACTTCTGGCTTCTCCCTGTGGCCATCTCTAACATCTGGCCTCCCGTTTCTTCTCTTTTTAAGGCCTCCAGTAATATGGACTAAGAACCACCCTACTCAGTCAGGCCATATCTTAACTAGAAATGACTTCAAGAGGTTCTGTTGCCAGTGGCTTCACGGCCACAGGGGATGCGGATTAAGATTAAGAGCATGTTTGTTGGGGGTGCCTGTTTAATCTACTATGCTCTGAATGAAAAGCACAGCTTTCCAAAGATGCACAACCTAACTCAGTATTTGGGGGTGGTTGAAGGAAGGAAGCCTTCCCAGAGAAGACTGTGACTAACTCCCTTTGCTGGCTCCTACTCTTTTTCCTGACCTCAGAACTTTGGAGCACCCTGGCACCCACTGTTGGCCATCTTCCCTTTTATAGCTACCCTACCTGAGCCTAAATGATCTTCAAGAACTATCATTTTAAATTTTGTCCAAAATCTGAACTCGTATCCATGGCCCTGTGTCTCCCTTGGTATATAGACTCAGATTTTCAACTGCTTACAACCGCTTTCAAATGTTTTAATGAAACTCAAATTGAGCATGTTCCAAACTGAGCCTTGATTTTGTTTTTTGTTTGTTTTTACTCTCAATCTTGTTCCTCACCCTGTCTTCCCAAGATCACACCATTTACACTATTGCTCAGACCCCAAAACTTGACAATTTTCATTCCCTCCCTCCTCATATTCATTCTTCAGTAAACCCATCAGTGTGACATTCCAATTCTTCAGTGAATCACTTCACACTGAGTCCATCAGTACCATCCTAACTCAAACTACAACCAGCGCTTGCATAAAATATAGTACTAGCCTTTTAAATGGCCTTCCTGTTTCTACTCATGTCCCCAAGATTTAAATCTCTGTAGGTCAACTGGAATGACATTTTAAATTGCAATGAGATTATATCACCTCCTTGCCCCAAATCTCCCAAAGTCTATCCCTCACATTCAACTTAAAATCCAATTGCTTTACCATGGTTTACAATGCAATGTCTCCAACAACATACCTCGCACTTCAGAGTTTTAAAAATTCAAGTGTATATTCTCATTTGCCCATCCAACAACTCTTTTTTTTTTTTTTTTTTAAGATTTATCTATTTATTCCCCCCTCGCCACCCCCACCCCCCTGCCGCACCACTTACGCAGACTGTCTGATCTCTGTGTCCATTTGCTGCGTGTTCTTCTGTGTCTGCTTGTCTTCTCATCTTCTCTTTAGGAGGCACCAGGAACCAATCCCGGGACCTTCCAATATGGGAGAGAGGTACTCAATTGCTTGAGCCACCTTAGTTCTATGATTTGTTGTGTCTCTCACTGTCTCTCCTCTGTATCTCTTTTTTTGTTACATCGTCTTGTTGCACCAGCTCTCCACATGGGCCAGCTCACTTTCACCAGGAGGCCCCAGGAACCGAACCCAGGACCCTCCATATGGTAGACGGGAGCCCAATCGCTTGAGTCACATCCACTTCTCCTAACAACCCTTGATTGTAGGTGTTATTGTAGCTTCACTTTAGAGAACCTGAAGAAAGACTCAGAAAAGTTAAGTGATTTTCCCAAACTCAGGTCATTGGCAAAGTCTGGATATGGATTTATAATGAGGTCTGGGTATTTAAACTTCCAGCCAGAGCTCTTTCTAATATACCACAATGTACAATGAAACACAAACAAAAAACTGTACAAACTCTTGACCTTATAAAAACTATAAGAGTGGTCATATTTATTTAAGCTTTGATGAGAAGATAGTTTCACACACCTGCAAACTCATGTTTATTTCCTACACATTAGGACACTGAGAACAAATCTGGTTTGCACACATTCACCTCCAACATTATGATCTCATGGAAAAGGACTTCTCTGTCTCTCTATTTCCATCAGGAGTCAATTGCAACATCCACAGAAGCAAAGAAGCCTGAGAAAAGATTTGGCATTTACTACTGGTTACAGAAAACCTTCTTTTAAAATAGAATATACTGCTGTCTCTGTGAAAATCTGTCAATAACTTCTCCTCTTTCGTCACCATCCATATTATGATCCTGTTCACTTCATTGGAGGAATTTACTAAAGAAATTACAAACTTTTACATGCAGTGAATTTGCTCAGAGTTCCTCTGTATCCATAAACTTCTATAAAACAAAACCAAGAAAAGTCAAGGGCAGAGAGCAAGGTTTATTTTTAGCATCTGAAATAAATACACGATATGTTTAGCTACCCTACACTGGGGCTTCCTACGCTGAACATCCTTAAAATACTTAAAGAGCTCAAAGACCCAGAAGCCCCCCTGGACATTGCTAGGGGGTCCAAGCTCTTTCCTCTGACACCCTCGGGTCTAAAGTAAGAAATCTTGTAGTGTCATGATTTGATCTGCATCCTCCACACATTGGTGTTGTGGATTCCCTGCGAGCTGCCTCCCTTTGAGGGACAATGCCTTTGGGTGCTGCTAGTAAAGCTTGGTGGGCCAGTGTGGTAGCTCCTGTTGGGATTAGCAGTGTTGGAGAAGTCCCACCCACTTCTTAGTTCAGTTGTGTTTTTCATTAGCTGGTAATCCTTTTCCTACTATAAATAATTAGCAACTGGATGAAAACAGCTATTCCATAGACCTTTTCTCCCTTCTTTGGGACATGAGGTTATAAGCGAGGTGAGGAAAGTCTGTTTTGATTTGTGCTAAGAAAGAAGCCAGCCACTTTTGGTTTGCCCACATTTGCAGGGATATTACATCACTTTTCCTTTTGAAATGGGTCTTCATATACTAATATAGGCACTTAATCCCTGTCTACTAAATGCCAAACATCTGGATGAGAATAAAAATTCAGGCAAAACCAGGAATTTCAAAATAGCTGCATGTTTGATCCAAAGTAAATCAAATAACCATTTCTGGGCCATATTTTTCAGATTTTAAAATTGAATGCTTTGTACTTGTTTGTTAGATCCAACTGTCAAAGACTTTTTGATAAAATAATGAATATGTGAAAATTAGAATGTGACTATCAAAAATCCAGCAGGAGTGACTTTTAAGTGATGCAAGGAAAGCTGAGAGAGCCATCTTCACAGTGTTGAGAAGCTTCCGTCAGCTCTACAGGCTGAGAAACTGCACAAGGCAGGGAGGTTTGAGAGGTTTACTCACCAGTTTCATAAGCCTCAGGCAGGTGCAGGATTGCTTTTCACAGTTCATTTATTGGAACTCACAATCTAGCCTGGCTTTATCTTGGTTAATCAGCGAGGAGAAAGCAGCACCTACAAAGGGAGTCTAAGTGGACGCGGCGAGACTCGAGGCAACAATGAATGTTGTTGTCACAGGGATAGCATTATCCTTTGTTACTTTTATTAACACAGAGAGAGGAAAGGCAGCACCCTCTTTGCCAAAACGGTTTATTATAAACAAGTCAGCGACTCTCTCGACTGATTTACAGCTGGTAGGAATGTACAGCCATTCAGTGCATGGTATGGGATTAGATCATAAGATGTTATATATGGTTATTTATGTTTACATAAACTAAAGCAGACGTCTCACTTGACTCGCATACAGATTTGAAAAAGTAAAGTAAAGCATGCTGATAGTTTTGATCAAGAAGCACACATGTGATGCCATCAAATTGAAATTTGAAGAAGCATGAATTTATTTTTAGCTTGCTAAACAACCTATTTTATTTTTTTGCTTGTTTGTTTTAAGAAACGGATGGAAATGTACACACTAACTTATGGCTAATACAATTTTTCTAAGATAATATAGCAAATGCTCTCATTTGCTTAACTGGCTAGTAGGCAGTAAGAAAAGGTATGGTGAAAATTTTTTCTAAATTTGGTGCTTTATTGTTTTACGTCTACCAATACATTGTGATCAACATTACAGTGGGAGGCAAAATATTTTTATGAAAAAGCCTTTTTTTTTTTTTTTGTACATAAGCATCTCTAGGAAATGTTATTCTTTATATATGATACACACCAAAATGAATCATTTGACTATTTTGTTGTCGGGATTTGGTATCCTAAGAAAAAGTTTCCCTGGCGAGCTCCAGTAGGACAGTAGAGCTTATTCCAGGCAACTAGGCATGGATGGACACCTGGGAGCCACTGGCAGCCACAAGACTCTCTGGCACTTTGAGTACACGATGGCCCTGCTGAGCCACGGGCCCAAATCTTTGTCACGGTCACATGAGAGCAAAGAGGGAGACAATTTAGCCCGGAGCTAGCTTGCGGGTAACCTAACCTTGCCTGAAAGGAAAACCCATTCTGGCACCAATTCTGACTTGACCTCAGGCAGCCATCCTAAAATCTGAAGTGCTGCCAAATACCTAGGAACACTCAGGAAAGTTTTATCCTGTGTCTCTGTCCTTTCTTTCCTTTTTAAATTTAAAACTTTTAAATGAATGTTTACCCTCTCCCTTTCCCCTGCTTTCCCCATACATCCCCCTATCCTCTAATCTGCTTTCTTGCTCTGCAAATCTGCTAATTCTAGGCATCTCTTGTAAGTGATGCCACACAATTTTTGTCCTTATCTGACTTGCTTATTTCACTGAGCATAATGTTTGCAAGTTTCTTCCATGTTGCAGTGTGTCTCAGAACTGCATTCTTTCTTATGGTCGAATGATATTTCATTGTTATTATAGAATATTGATAACTTATTATGGATAACAATATTATCTGATACCACAAGATGTTCCATTTTGACTGGCAACTTAGAGTTGAAGAAGGATTCTGGTGTTAAATTTCCCTACCTATGCAGAGAAAGTAGCTGATCACAATTTCCGAGAGATGTGGGAAGCCTCTTTCCTCATGTGCAACAATGTAAGAGGAGGTGTGGAAGAAAGGCTATGCAGGCCCCTTCCAAATAAAAGATGCATGTTTCCTTCCTATCACTGAGTGATCTCTGACTGTGTTTGGGGCCAGAGCAGAGCTCAGCTTCTGAGTTTGACTTGTGCGTCATTTTGTTTTGATACTTATTTTCTGTCACTGACTCATGTTTAACTCAAATCCCAGGAACTTACATTTGAGATTGAATTAGAATGTTTCATGCTATAGGTTATGGATTTCATCAGTTTCAAATAAAAGGGCCACAGCAGGACGAGGCATTTTGGATCTAAAGATGAAGAAAAGTTACCAAAAATGTGCATATGAAAAATGTATGGTTTGGCTGATTTTATAAGACAAAATGCATTTCGGCATGAAAAATTTTCATAGGAGTTGTGCTATAATAAATTCAGTGTGTTATGCATGCATTTCTAGGGACCAATCAAAGTAAAGATGAGTTATAAGGGAGAAAAAAAAATTTAACTATAATGATGGAAAATAATAGCCAAAAGAAAATCACATTCCTAGTAAACTGAATAACCTTTAGTTTCAATAGATTGCCTTTGTCCCCAAGCCTCCCGAAGGTGTTTTTTGGGAAAGCAGAATCTCCATATAGAACCAAATATTCTATTAGCTGAACCTCCAGGATGGCAAACAATGATTTGTCAAATAAAACACTTTCCTTCTTTAAGTGAATATGCTAGAGAAAATCTAACCACTTCTCCTTGGAAAGGCCTTTTGGAACCAGCTTAGCTTTTGTTAATTTGGACTTAGACTAGGGTTTAGGCAGCTACAAGTAGCTGTTTTTCTCAATGCTTTTTCTACAATGCTTTATTCTAGTGGAATAAAACTATGCCCAAAGTAAGTACAACAACTGCATAGGGCGCTTAATGCAGGTGATATAAAAATACAGACTGAGTGACTTTGCAACAAATCGATTCGTCCCATAGGCACAGACAAAGCTTTTGGTCAGTCCACTGCTAGGGGAACAACGATGTAGATGAAAAACATCAGTGCATGCGGGGAAGCTGCAGACTACCTTCTTGGTTGGCTGTGGCTGAAGCAGCAATAGCTATAATCGCGTTTTACTGCCTAAAAAATTTTTATAAGCAAACCCAAGCACTAAGCCTTGAAAGTGGGATTGCTTTCTCAGCTTTTTTTTCCAGCCACCCTGGACCAGTTGTAATTATGCTTCTCTGCCTTGATTTTATAGGTTTTGGTAGCTTGGTCTTTGCACGTCACCGATTGGCATTAGGAAAATGCCCTTTGCCTTTTTAATGTTGTCTTCCCTGATTATGATGTTGGCGGCGAGGCAGAAAATGAACATGTATTAACGAATAATAAAAAGCCATCTCTCAAGTTCACTTGCACTCTGAAAATGAGATGATGAAAGGTTAAACTGTTAAGTGATCACTAATGTGCTGTGATGCCTGGGCTTATCCAACAGTACCTGAAGCAGCTGTCAACCTAATTAAACCAGATGTGCATTCGACACAAACGGACCTCCCAAGAGAAATAATAACAGATTTCAGGTCCTGGCAAGAGACAGAAGGTGGGGGTGGGGATGCAGGTAAGAGAGGCAGGGCTACCAATCTTTGTATTGTTTCTGATGTGCGTGGCCTTTCCCTTGCAGATTCTCAGCTCCTTAATGTCACCTTAAGTGAACTCAGTTGAAACAGTCTTATAGGAGGTTGAGAAAAGTGGCTTATTTAAGTGAGGGCTGACTTAAACTTTAATAAAAACGTAAGATTTGCTAAACTCTTTCTTAACTTCTACGTATTCACATGTGCTCGTGTGGTAGCCCCTTACCCCCAACACACACACACACAAACCTCAGCTTGACTTTTAAGTCTTCAGTTATTAAAAAAAAAAAATGCCATTTAAGTCATGCCAAGTTTGACAGCCCTTCAAGTAAGTGTGCAAAACATGAGCCAAGAAAAGAACATCAACAGGCCTTTGGATCTCCTCAGATTATATGTGATCTACAAGTCACGGTGTATATTGGCCATCTTTCTGCAACTCTTGAGTGTTTAAAACAAACATTTTATAAACTGTAAAATGTAAGGTACAAATAGTGAGTGCTATGTTAAAAAAAAAAAAAAAAAAAAAAGCATCACTATAGCTTCCAGGCAATTTTTTTCCATTCATGCTATAAAATGCCATATCTCTAAAACAGAAGTGTTTGTGAGGCAGGACTTTAAACTTAGCCAGGAAAACTGCATCTCAGAAAATTTTCCTTCATGTTGCTGAGTTTAGTAACTACCTTGATGAAAACAGTTCTAAGTTGCTACGTCTCTAAGAAAATTACAAGAAAGACGCAGCATCTTTTGGGCACTAATAGCTCCCTAGTAATTCATTTACAGAGAATACTTCCAGCAAGCTTATGGTTTAGGAAGTTTCATTACCCATTTTACAAATAAAGAAACAGAAGCACAGAAAGGATAAGTGATTTAACAATGTCACACAGCTACATTCTGAATATACAGAAATGTTGATGGGCTAGGAAACCTCTCATTGGTAGGAAGGACCAGACTAAAGGATGTGGTGAGACTCCTGTTGGAAAGCAGGAGTTCAACCACAAATGACAACCTTACATTTCATGTTTGGAGTGAAAGAGTACCTTCAAGCAAGCTAATTTGGGAGAAATCGAAAAAGTGTGATTAAAAGATGCCAGAGAGATGGGCAACACTTATGTGAACTAAATAGGAGACTTGAAAATCAAGGCTGAATCTTAAATCTGCCTCACATAAAATGGGCTCTATTTAATATATTCATCTAAGCTTTGAGACTTAAACTGGTCCTATTTGACAGTCAGTGATTGAGGACATTCATTCATTCACTCATTCTAAGTGTCAAGCACTGTGTTAACTTCTATAACTACAGAGCTAAATCAGACACACCATAGCTCTCAAAGAATACAGAACCTATTAGAAGATTGACAGGTTAACAAATATAAATGCAGAGTGATAAATACTAACAGAGATACTTACAAGTGCAATGACAACAAAAAAGTGAAGCTCTAATTCTAGCTGAATTAGAAAGGATAGACAGAAAAAGTGTCTCTAGGGGTTGACATTTCAGCTGAGGCTTCAGGGATGATTTTTGTCTATTTGATTATTTGGAGGTGATAAAGATCCCTTCCCCAGAAGACAATAAAGCATCTTAGCTAAAAGCAGGGTCTTTATATAGGGTGGATGTAGGTTTTATTATTTCATGGGATGGAGATTCAGTGCAGGCATCTTTATTACGCCCTTAGTACATTAGTTCTGGAGTCAGACTGTTTCAGTTGAAACCATGGTTCCATCACCTATACTAGCTGTCTTAGTTCAGGTAAATTGCTTTGTCTTTGTGCTTTGTTTTTTTCATCAATAAAATGGGGGTGATTATAGCACTAATATCAGAAGGTTGTTGTGAGGATTAAATTAATTAACATATGCACCTGGATCATCTTTAAAATTTTTATAAATTTTAGCCATTAAAAAATCATCATCTTCATCATCTTCCAAAGTTGATGCACTGACAGAATATCAGTCTAGGGATGTAAACATTAGATATGCCAAGAGTTTATACTAGATTTTGGATATTGAATTTTAATTTAATTGTTTTAATAATAAAGTCTATGAGAAATAAGCCTTCCAAATATCTTTAAAAAAATATGTTTATTAGAGAAGTTGTAGGTTTTTCAGAAAAATCATGCATAAAATACAGACTTCCCATATCTACCCTATTATTAACACCTTGCACTAATGTGGTACATTTGTTACAATTGTACTATTAACTAAAATCTGTGGTTTACAATAAGGCTCACTCTTTGTGTTGTACAGTCCCATTCAAAAAAAAATATTGTAGTAACATACACAACCCAAAATTTCCCTGTTTAATGACATTAAAGATATATAATTCAGTGTTTTATTTAAACTCAATTTTGATATTTTATTGAGGTATAGCAAACAACAATAAGTGCACAAATCATAAGTGCACAGTTTGATGAATAGATTTTGAATTTTTCAGATGCATTTTCTGCATCAATTGGTATGATCATGTGATTTTTCTTCCTTAGCCTATTGATAAGGTAGATTACACTGATTGATTTTCAAATATGGAAAATGCAATACCCAGTCTTGCATAGCTGAAATAAATTATATTTGGTATTCTAGTATAATTCTTTTTATATATTGCTGAACTCAATTTGCTAGTATTTGGTTGTGGATTTTTGCATATAATTTCGTGAGAAATATTAGCCTAGGTTTCTTCTTTTTGTAGTGTCCTCTGGTTTTGGTATCAGGATAATACTGTTTTACTGAAACAAACACTTTAAAAATGGACCTTATTTTTAAAGGAATTGGTTTGTTCCTAATAACACCTATAACAATTTAATAATGCAGCATTTAAGGGAAAGTTGATGATAACTAATCAAGATAAAATCTTTAGTCATAGATTCTATTTATTGTTGGTAATTTTAGAAATGTTTGTACAGCAGCAAGTTTGAGCTAAATATTCTAACTTGATAAAATTTTATACAGATTTTATTCTTTTCCAAATTTTTGCTCCTTTCCACAAATCACAAAATATGGAAAAGTCAAAGTTTGATGTTCCTCATAAATAACTTGTGAGTTATAAAATTGTAAGGTAAAGTAAAGATCTGACTTTAAACAACATTACTGAATCTTAGAGATTTAGACTTGGAAAAAATATTAGAAATTACCTAGATTATCTCCTATAAGATATATTTATCCACTTGATAGAATCCCGAAGAAATCATTGAACATCTTCAGTGTTCCATACATTTTTATTTTCTGTATTAAGTTACACATGGCAATACAGCTCCAATTATTTAAAAAGTCTACTTCATGTAGATCCCAAATCAAGACCTTTCATACTTTGACCCATTGGGCTGCTATCCGCCATAGTGACCCAGAATGTCTCTTAAGCTTCCGTGTTAAGACTTCTAAATATTAGAAAACTTTTTCCTTGACATATTCTCTCTTCTTTTCAGTACTGTCAATTCCACCCAAAGAGTTTGATTCCTTCACCATGTTAGTGAAACTTCTTTGTATATTTTCTTGTAAATTATGTTTCCCTTAAAGTATGATGTCTAAAAAAGAACACTAAAACCAAAGTGGGTCCTGACCACAATAGAATAAAGTAAGACCAGTACTTATCTCACTCTAGCACTCAACTTTTATTAATTCATAATAAATCACATTTTACTAAGCCATCACATCACCCAGTTGCATCATGTAAAAGCTATTAGTACCTGAAATCACTCAAGGATATTTATATAAAGTCTCAAAATGATAAAACCAATCGTACCACTGAAAAGTATTTAATATTATATGGTTTTGCATGTTAGGTAAAATATTATATGGGAAAATATTTTCCTATTTATAAAGTTTAAATGCCAGTCTCTGATGGAATAGAAGTATCTTTATACCCAAAAATCTTTTGGCACATGATATAAAGGACAAGAAATTTCTTCCATATATGTGTGGAAAAAAAATAAAGTTTTTTTAACAATAAAGAAGTTAAATTGGAAAGCAGTTTGAAATTTGTATTTTTAATTGAAAATTATAGACTTAGTGCTGATAAATATGGCATAAAATGTATTTGGTATGTGCAAGGGTTATACATCTGACTTTTATAGATGGCCAAACTTTTACCACATGGAAAACAAACAAATAAACCAAAAGCCATTCTGGTGACTGGTAATGAGGTACTTATAGAAGTATTGTATTTAAGATATGCTTCATGCCCTACTAAAAGTTAGTGTCTAACCTCAAAATATAAAAGCATATGTAAAAGAAGGGGATTTTCTGCTCCTGGTTGACACATCAACAAACTCCTTTGGGTAATTTAGAGAAAAAGCAATTGTAATTTATTTCTGCCTAATGAAACTGTAGACATAAAAACAACTGGATTGTGAGAAGCCAAGTTCCTAGAGACAAGAGAAATATAATGAAGTAAGCCTGATATTTTAAGTTTTTTCCCTAGAGGCATTTGCTGAATTCTTAAGAGGAAAGGTTTTAGACAGAAAAAGAAAAAAGGAATTCAAGCACAACAAGGAAGGGTCCCATTAAGTACTTCAAGTATTCAGGTGGGCCAAATGGAGGGCAACATCTTAGGAGTGGGGCTTACATATATTATGACCAAGTTTCCAATTAGCTTAGTCCTAAATTTCATTGAGCTGATTTCCCTGACTGAATACCTCCACCAGAGGATATATTATAACCTATCTGGAGAGATTAGCAATCCTGAGTCTCTATCATTTTTATTATGCAATATCCAATATAAACTTATCTGTCACACCAAAAACATCAGGAACAAAGCAGAACAAAGTAGAAGAGAGTGCTAGAGTTACAGATACTCAGTTAATAAAATTATGGGAAACATATTTTTTAAAATAACCAACATTATTGTGTTCAAGACTGTAGATTACAAGATGCAGAATTCATAAAAGAATAATGAAAATACCAGAATTGAAAAAGGCAATAATTGAAATTAAGAACTAAAAAGATGGGCTTATCAACAGCTAGGTCACAGCAAAAGAGTTGGTGAACTGAAAAATAGACCACTAGAAAATTTCCAGCCTAAAAAATGGATGGAAAACATGAAGAAAAAAGTAAGAGAAAAATATAGGAACATGATGATCAAAAATCAAAATAATTCTTCTCCTCTAGAGCTGCCTTAAAAGAAATACAAATAGAAGTTATTTACAAATATAGAAACAAGAAGATGAAAGCATGAGGGAAGAGTAGCAAAAAGTATAAAGACATGAGAAAATATAAACAAATTGTGACTACAAAACAATGAAAATATGTTCTATGATGATTTAAAATTCATGAAAAACTATAATGCCTGAAAAACTAAAATGCATTAACACCATAAGCAAGAGGGGGATAAATGTAGTAAAATGGTTATAAGGTCTATAGAGTTGTCTGTGAAGCAAAATAATTCATATACATTAGCATATTATAACAAATATACATTATTAATATTAATGATAAAATAACTAACTAAATAAACATTAGTTATTAGTAAAATACTATACCTTAGTTTATAAGAAATAAAATCATGTTTAAATCCTTGGGGTAGTCAGAGAGAAAAAAAGCAAAAATAAAGTATAAAAATATTCAAGTCAATACTGCAAACAATTGAACAATTAAACAATTTAAAAACAGGTAATTAATCCACAAGAAGAAAACAAGAAATAATGAAAGCAAAGAAAAGTGAGAAAATTGGAATCAAATAGTAAAATGTGAGATACAAACCCATATATATCATTATTGCATTACATGTAAATGGCCTAAATTTTCTAAATAAGAAATAAAGATTGCCAATCTTGATTTAAAAAAAAAACAACAAAATATATGCTGTTTACCAAAGTCTTCAAGTTTAAAGATACACATCCTACGTATAAAGATAAAAACAGGAATATAAGACAATGGACCAAAACATAACATGCAAACACTACTGAAAAAAATAGTGGTGCAGCTAAACTAATATAAGGCAATAGAGGTAATACAGTAAAAACTATTGCAATTTTCGTAACACAGAAGAGATTCAGAAGAAATAGAATGTCTTGAACAATACCTTTCAAAGAAATTCAATCCTTTTTAAAAACTTAAATAGTTTTAAGGACTAAATAATATCAATTTTATACAAACAGTTCTAGAGCATAGAAAAGAGAATACTTCCAAATTATTTATGAGGTCAGCATAATTTGATACCAAAATCTAATAAGATGATTATTAAAAAGAAAAATACATGCCAAATTCTTTTCATGAACATAAATGCAAAAATCTGAAACAAAATATTAACAAATCAAATCCACTATTATTTAGAAAGGATAACACAACACAACAAAATTGGGCTATTTCTAGGAATACAAGATTGTTTTAGCATTCAAAATTCACTCAATGTAATTGACTACATTAACAACAGATTAAAGGAGAAAACCCACATGATCATCTGACTAGATCCAAAAAATTCATTGATAATATTCAAGATGCATTTAGGAAACAAATGTTTTAGCAAACTAGAAATAGAGGGGAACTTTCTGAATCTGATTAAGCATATCTCCTAAACAAAGGAAAGCAAAACTTTATGTCAAAGATCATATTTAATCTGGAAATATTAAAAACTGACCTGAGGCTAGAACAAAACAAGGATTCCTATTACCACTACTTCTATTTAAGATTTGATAGGAGGCCAATAACAAAAGAAGAAGTATAAGAATTGGAAAGGAATACATACATAAATCTATAATTAACCACAAATGGCATGACTGTGTTGGTAAAGATTTCTAAACAGTCAATGGATAAATGATTATAATTAATAAATAAATCTAGTAAAGTCTCTTTACATCAGTATAAAAACCAATTGTGGGAGGTGGGTGCAGCTCAAGTAGTTGGGCTCCCGTTTACCACATGGGAGGCCCCAGGTTCGATTTCTGGGGCCTCCTGGTGAAGGCAAGCTGGCCCTGCGTGGCACAGTGAGTTGACGGCCTGCGTGGTGCGGTGAGCTGGCACAGCAAGATGACGCAACAAAGGGATACAAGAAGACACAGAAAAACGCACAGCAAATGGACACAGCAAGCACAAACAGCAAGGGGAGGAAAAATAAATAAAATATATCTTAAAAACAAACAAACAAAAAAACCAATTGTATTTGTATACACCAGTAGAAAATATGTAGAAATGAAATTTTAAAAGTACAATTTATAATAGTATAAAAATCAATGAAGAATAAATGGACTGTTATACCATCTTCATGGATTAAAAGTGCCCATATTGTGAAGATAGCAATTCCCTGTAAATCATCTCTATATCAGTGAAATTTCAATATAAATACTAGCTGTTTTTTCTTTATGTCTTTTATGAAAGAGCTTTCCAAAACTTATGTTGCACTGAAGAAGTGTCCCAAAATCTAGAAGAAGAAAAACAAAATTTGAAGACTTACACCAACAAATACAATGACTTAATATAAAATGAAACCATTTAAGACAGCGTGATATTGATGAAAGAATAGATAATAGTCCAATGGGACAATACATAGTTCAGATACAGACCCATTTATAAAAGGTTAAAGGCCAATTGATTTATGATATCCTTTTCAATATAAGGAAACAATAATATTTTCAATAAATGTATTTAGGTGATTTGGACATCTCTAGGGAAAAAGTTATTCTTGGCTCTATCATAACATATGGAAAATAAGTACACTAAATACCACATCATATTCAAAAGTCATTTCTAGGTAGACTATAAAACCACATGAGGGGGGCAGATGTGGCTCAAATGGTTGGGTGTCCGTCTCCCATATGGAGGGACCTGGGTTCGATCCCTGGGACCTCCTGGTAAGGGAAAAAAAAAAAAACCACATGAGGACAGGAAAACAACAAAATATTGAGACAACATAAGAAAACATTTTTGTAACCATGGGGTAAGCAAAAATTCCCTAACCAAAAATAGTAAAAGCAATCACCATAATGGAAAAAATTGATTAACTGTATTTCATTAAACTTAAAGTTGATCACAGAAAGACATAATCAATTAAGTAAAAATACAAGTTATATGGCATGATATTTAGCAATGCATATAATGGAATAAAGACTTGTATCCAAAATATATAAATAACTACTACAAATCACTAAGGAAAAGACTGACAATCAGAATCAATAATGTGATTCAACCAAGGAGTTTAGCAGAAATTTAACAAAATAAGAATATTCTATCAGCCAATAAGCAGATGAAAAGATGGTTGCCTCATTAATCATTGGGTAAATGCAAATTCAAACAACAATATAATAGTACATACCTACCAGAATTTTAAAACAACACACACACACACAACCTTAAAATAACCAATAACTGGGCAAATAATTGGAAAAACTGAAATTTTTATTCACTGCTGAATAAGTAAATTGATATAACCAGTAAACAAATAGTTGGTAATATTTACTAAAGCTAAACTTTCACAAACCCTATGACCCATAATTAAATTCAAAGATATATATATCCAATGAAATGTGTACTTACATATAAACACACACACAAAAAATGAGAGGGACGTTCACCAAAGCTTTATTTGCAGTAGTCCTAAATGGGAAACAACCCCAAATCTTCAGCAACATTAAAACTGAGAAATTGGTATATTCATCCAATGGAATGCTATATGGCAATAGTGACAAGAAGACTAGAATAAAATCAATAGCACAAATGAATTCCAAAACCATATTATTGTCTGAAAGAAGGTGCACACAAAGAATGCATGCTGTATGATTTTACACAGTATAAAAACAAGAAAAATTAACCTATGGTGTTAGAGGCAGAGATAGTGCGTACCTCTTGGCATGTGTTAAGAATTTCAATAGTGTTTATCCTTGTGGGAGGCTGAAGTGATTGGGGGTCTCCCTGTGTTTCCTTGATTGCTACTACAAGGGAAAAACAGTTTGCCATAAGAAAGCATTAAATTGCTATGAAAAGAGAAATTCAGCAAAAGAGGAAAAGTGTCTTGGCAGCAGTTAAGTCCTTCTATCTAGGATTATTGTCGCCCAGATACACCCCTGCTTTTCTTGAGGTTTAGTCCTTCAGTCCTTCCATAGAGCTGTTTCTAATCAATTCTCTTATTTGCTTAAATTGGTTTAAAATGGGTTCAGAATCGGAAAGAATCCTAAGTAACACAACGACTTACTCTAATAATATTAGTGGTGACTTGGTTTTTTCCACCCTTTCCACAGCAATCTTGTTCAGTCCAGGGACTGGTACATTACACATGACTGACCAGTAAGAATCTTCACTGGGAATTTTGCTCAAACCATTAGGATAGGTGCTGTGTGTGTTGTTGTTGTTGTTTTTTTTTAGCACTAATTAATAAAAGAACCATCTAAAGCTGGGTGAACTGGTAGAGAATGAAGTAGAGCCAGAGAATAAAAAACTGAGTGAGGCAAGAGGGAAGGGAAGATGGGCATCGCCATAAAAACATCATTTGAGCAACTGGACTTACTCAGCCAAGTCAACCCCCACTATGTTAGGATATTTTGACTTGAATTATGTTGAGTTGGGTTTAAAACATTCACAACCAACAGATACTCATCTAGTGCCACAACCCTGAAAGTAAACACAATTATTCTTATCTTACTAATGAGAAAACCAAGATTACAAAAGGAATTAATATCATTTGTTTTTATTCTTTAGAAGTAAAAAAATATTCAACTTCTTAGTTTTCATTTTAAACTTGGAAAATGTTATTCAAGTTGCAGTCAATATATTGTAAATGGGTCAGTGAAATTAAGACTAATGAGCTAACCAGTATCATCGAAATAAACATTGGTCTGGAAGTGAGAAGACCTGGTTTGAGTCTCAGGTCCACTTCTCTCTAGCTGTACCAATTAAGGACAATTCGTTTGACCCTGCTATTTGTAAAATGGGAATAATAATCATAGTTATACCTAAAAGGGTTTCTTTAAAAAGGGGCTATTATAGTGGACACTCATATCTTTAAAAAAACATAAATACTCTTTTAAGATGCCTATCAATATCTGTAAGAGGCTTATTTGAAGCTTAAAATAAGGTAGGTAAGGAAAAGCTATTTTTTTATTGAGAGAACTACACTATAGTTCTTCACTATATTTACATTCTGATTCTTCACTCATTAATTAAGTCCTAACTAACTCCAAAATGCAAAAACAATGTCAACATTATTTTTGTTACATTTTGACAAAGTACTTTTCCTCTAAGAAGAGATTTTAATGTACACTATCACATACATGTTCATTACATCAGTGGTAATGTAAGTTCATTGGCAAAAGTTTGTTCCCTTCCCTTTCATAACAAAGGTGGCATGGTGGTGAGGGTATGTGTACCATCTCCAAACAGTAGTAAATATTCCCTAAAAAATCCGCTGGTAGCTATTGCTGTACTTCCCCACCTGCCTTCCACTCCCCCACCCCCCATTTATTTGCTGCTGTTGCATAATTTCAATCTAACCCATGGTTTCAGAGGACCATGGTAGCCTGTGGAAAACAAGAAACTATAAGCTTGTTGAGCAGAGATAGGTAATGTCTACTTCAGAAAAGTGACAAGGGCAGAGGGAAGAGACTAAGAAAATACAAGCTAATAAGTTTTTCTTTGGTTTTGGTGCTTCACAGGTTTCCTGATGATAGTGCTGGTCATATTTCTGCATCACGTGTAAAGGAGGACCTAGTCCCCCTCCCACCCCAAGTATCATATGAAAAGCTAAGGTTACAATTGCAGTCCAGTTGTTCCTTTACTAAATGCAGCTGTTTTCTGTTATTTGATAGCAATGACTAATCACTGAAGTATTTAAAATATATGTGTATGTGTAAAATGCACTCCTCCCCTACCCCCACCTCCTACAGTAATACATGAATTGGCACTAACTCTGGCAATTATTTCCTTGTTGAATGTTCTTGATGATTTTGTCTAATGATCTCTGAAGTTATTTTTGGAAACAATTTAAGAAAACAAAATAAAGAATTTCAATGAGTCCCAAATGATGGTGCAAGATAATGTGTTAAGCTTCCCTGGCTCAATTACACCCAAAGCAAAACAATTTTGGCTAAAATAAGAATGGCAGATTCAGAAAGAATCAAAACAAAATTCACTTGTTGACTCTCATGGAAACATTTGATTCAGCAATCCACAAGTCCCCATTTAGAACTTCTACCTTACACATTAGAGAGAATATCCATAGTTAAAGTTAATATGTTTCTACAATAAAAATTATTTCCTAGTGGAGCGTGTGCTTCACATGTATGAGGTCCCAGGTTCAATCCCCGGTACCTCTTTTAAAAAATTCCTAATTTCATTGACTGATGAGGCACTGCTAATCCTTTCTTGGTAGGAAATCTATCTTCTATCTATCTATCTATCTATCTATCTATCTATCCATCCATTCATCTATCTGACATAGATAGATATAAAGAAAGACCCAAACCTGGGCTGTCTGAGTAACTTCTCAGTTATCTAAATACATAACATTTATCTTGAAACAACTTGAAATACATATTAAACAGTGGAAGAATTACATACATGGAATGTAATAACCAGTTGATACTGTGATATGGAGAAATGCTTAAATAAATAGCTTAAACTCAGGAGTTCTTTGGAATCAAAATCCCAAGCCATAGGAAAACAGAGACATAAATGTTCATTTATGTTGGTTTAGCTCCCTTGGTATGTAACCTAATATCCTTTCTCAAAGCCCAACAATAACTACATATTTATTTAAGATGAGTTAGTGATGCTGACCTCTTGAATTGACATGATGTTTAATAAAATTATATGATTAGAAGGAATTCTTAGAGGATATCTTATCCATTTCCCAGTCTTGAAATAATGCTATTCCAAGAAAAACAAACAAACAGAAAAAAAAAAAAAAAAAAAAAAAAAAGACCAAACAAAAAGATACAGAAAAACGCCAACAATGAATTATTTGACAGCAGGAATTTTGTTTGTTCATCTCTGAAAACCAAGGGCCCAGGACAAAACCTGTCCTCAATAAATGATTGTAGGAAGAGTGTTTGCCTAAAAACTAGATGTACTAGAAGGAGGATTTAATTAAAGTTGATGAAATTAAAATCCATGATCTTTGTTTTCACTGGAATGTGTAATTTTCCTTATAAGTCTCTCCATTTAATTTAGAACTTTATAAGCTGGCTCTTTAATAATGAAATACTTGCCCCATCAAATGGTTTTGATTTGATGGAGGTTTAAAGGTATCTGAGCTTCAAACTCCCAGTTCTGAGCTCTTGTTTACAGTTCTAGACTTAATATAAATATTCGGAAAGGACATATGTACAATGATCCTGATTCTCTTACTCGCAAACAAATGTACAAAGCAAAGGCCCCATTTCTTCCCCCCACCCCGCCACCACCTTTCTTTTACGGCAAGTGCTTTTTGTTTCCTCTCTAATTCTCTAAGATACATCTCCTACTCAGAGCTCCATGGGAAACTGAATTCCAAAGAGATTAGTTTCTCTGGGAACTCGGATGTCTTAGGCAGGATAGATTTTCTTTTTGTTTTCCAACAGAAAACAGCTTTTATGATTTCTCTGTCTTCAGAGAAATAACCTAAATTTTCCTAATTTATTCTCAGAGAGGTTCTATTTCCTACTCTTTTAATAATTATCTTCTCTGTTCTTTTATTAATTTTCCAGTGATGTCCTCAAATTGCAGACAACAAAACGAGAGCAGCCACCACACGTTGAACAAAGAATGGCGGAAGCAGTCTGCTCTGGTTCTTACATGCTATGTGATAACTACTTTTATGTCCTTTTATACATGCTTTTAAATTAAAAACATATATATATATTTGTATATATATATAGTTCCACACTACCTGTGTGGGTCCTTGAAAGGCACAAAATTTAAGGGGTCATTTCTAACTAGGGTGTTTCAGGACTTGGCAAACCTTTAAAATCACTATAAAAAGATGTAAGGTATACAGATCAGCTAGATTGGGATCTAGGAGCAAGTGTATTGCAAGGACATTAGTCATTTTCTTGATACTCCTCTCCCCCAAATTGGATTACTATAGCATTTGGGTACTCAATAAACCCTATGTTTAGTTCCTTAATGAGATCAATCCTCTTACCATACATTCATGTAATTTGATTTGAATTCCTGTTAGATCTTTGGTCTGTGTTTTCTTCTAATTGTAAAGTTTATATTAATTAATGGTCTTCAACAACTACTGTTCTTTCATTCTCAATTACATTATGTGGGTCTTTTAGAAATATTTCACTAACACCCAAGAAACCTTCTGCTTCCACTATTGTATTGAAACCAGGAGCACTAATTTTTTTATTGTTAAGGAAGAACAATAAAAGCAAACGACTCTTTTAAAAAAATACTTTACTTAAGATGTGGTTGACATAAATGAAAAAAAATGAGTACATCCCAATCAAGACATCATACATTTTGTCATCTCAGAAAATTTCCTGGTGTCCCTTTTAAGTCAATCACCCATCCTTCAAAGCAATCACTGTTTTGATTTTAATCTCCATAGATTATTTTTGTCAATTCTTCAATTTCATGTAAATGGAATCATACAGTATGTATACTTTTGAGACTGGTTTCTTTGAAGCACCAAAGTATTTAAGTTCGAGGAGGTCCCATTTATCCATTTTTTCTTTCGTTGTTCATATTTGGGGTGCAAGGGTTAAGAAACTACCACATAGCACTAGGTCTTGAAGATGTATCCTTACATTTTCTTTTAGAAGTTTTATGGTTATAGCATTTATATTTAGGTTTTTGATCCATTTTGAGTTAATTTTTGTATAAGGTGTGAGGTAAGGGCCTTCTTTCTTTTTCATATACATAACCAGTTCTCCCAGCACCCTTTGTTGAATAGACTGCTCTGCCCCAAGCTGGGTGGGCTTGACAGCCTTGTCAAAAATCACATGACCATGGATATGAGGATCTGTTTCTGAACAATCAATTCGGTTCCATTGGTTTATATATCTATGTTTATGCTAGTACCATGCTGTTTTTACCACTGTAGCTAGGTAATATGATTTAAAGTCTGGAAATGAGAATCTTCCAACTTTGTTTTTCCTTTTTAAAATGTTTCTGGCTATTCGGGTCCCCTTAGTCTTCCAAATTTATTTGATAATTGGGTTTTCCATTCCTTTAAAAAAGGCTATTGGAATTTATATTGGGATTGTATTGAATCTGTAAATACATTTGGTAGAATTGACATCCTAATGATATTTAGTCTTCCAATCCATAAATATGGAATGTTCTTCCATCTATTTAGTCTTCTTTGATTTCTTTTAACAACGCATTGTAATTTTCTGAATACAGGTCCTTTATACCCTTGGTTAAGTTTATTCCTAAATATTTGATTCTTTTAGCTGTTATTGTCAGTGGAATTTTTTCCCTGACTTCCTTGTCCGATTGCTCATTATTCATGTATAGAAACACTACTGATTTTTTATAATAATTTTTTTTAAAGATACTTGGATTACATAAATGTTACACAAAAATTACAGGGATTCCCATATGCCCCACCTCCCATACCTCCCACACCTCCCACAAAAACATCCTTCATTAGTGTGGCAAATCACCTGCAGTAGATATACACATCCTGGGGCTTTGCCATTAAGCATGGATCATAGTTCACATTGTAGACCACACTCTGTCCCACACAGTTCTGCATGGTATATGCTGATGTAAAATGGCCTATATCTGTCATTGCAATGTCACTCAGGATAATTCCCAAGTCCTGAAAAAGCCCCTGTATTACAACTGCTTTTCCTTCTCCCTGCCCCCAAAGCATCCAGTGGCCACTGGTTCCACATTAATGTTGTAATTTCTTCCATTGCTTGAATCGCAATATGTCTATAACAGAATACCAGTAAGTCCACTCTAGTCTATAGCTCTTCCCCCAATCCTGAGGAGTCTGGGATGGTGATGTCCACTCCACCTCCAAGTGAGAGGGGGCTTATATCCCATGGATAAGATGGATGGGATTATCCTGCCTGCAGCTGCAGACTCTTTCCATTCCCTGGGATGGCCATTGTCCATCATCATCTCCCTGCCAGGTGTCCTGGGTGAGTCCATTGAGCTGTAGAGTAGGAGTTGCAGCTCAACCGAGATTCTGGGCCCAGCTGGCACATGGACAGCCCAAAGACTCCAGTCTCTGGAAGTACACCTACAAACTCCAGCACCACATATAGGTTTGAATAGAAGGGACAGATCGACCATGTGCAGGGAAGACATATTTGAGTCCAACTCTGTCACTCTCAGGAGCACAGATTCCAAAGAAGGGCCCCCTGATAAGGCACCAAACTCTGGAGCTATCCACCCTGATATAGCACTTGGGTGTCTCCAGAGCCCTCAAGAGCCCCTCTATTTGGGGTGATATCCACATCAGGGACCTATGAGGTCCTACTGAGATGTGCATAAGCGTTACTTCTAGGATGACCTCCCAACTCACTTTGAAGTCTCTTAGCCATATGAGCTAATTTGTCTTTACCTTTTCCCCCTTTTATTCAAGGTCTTTTTCCAGTCATATTGCCAGTTGGCACTTGGCAGCAATCCCTCATTGCCAGGGAGGCTCACCCCCGGGAGTCATGTCCCACACTGGGAGGAAGGTAATGCATTCATATGCTGAGTTTGGTTTAGAGAGAGGCCACATTTGAGCAACAAGGTGGCTCTCAGGAGGCAATCCTTAGGCACCCCTTAACAATAGTCTAAGTTTTAATTTCAAGAGCAAAGGCTCATAAGGCTAGTCATCAATAAGAGCCCATCAATGGATCATCCTCCTTTGCCAGACACTGCCCCTGCACTTGGGGGACTGTTGCTGCTCCCTTTGAGAATGTCGCAGAGCTCTCCAGGATGGGAATTCAGTATTCTCTCATTTATTGAGTGATTCTCCACTCACTGTGGCCATGTCCCGTGAGCATTTGAACAATTTTATATACCTTTTATGTATGTTCAGGTGAACTTCCTCCCATGCACCCCCCATTCCTACACCCCCACCAATGATCCTCTCCCGCCCCTGTTGTAACCCTTCTGAGAAACACTACTGATTTTTGCATATTAATCTTGTGTCCTGCCACACTGCTGAATTCATTAGCTTTAGTAGCTTTGTTGTAGATTTTTCAGGATTTTCTAGGTATAGGATCATATCATCTGTGAATAGTGAAAGTTTTACTTCTTCTTTTCCAATTTGGAAGCCTTTTCTTTTTCTTGACTGATTGCTCTAGACAGATCCTCTAGCACTATATTGAACAACAGTGTTGATAGTGGGCATCCATGGTCTTGTTCACGATACCAGTGGGAAAGCTTTCAGTCTTTAACCACTGAGTAGAGTGTTAGCTGTGGGTTTTTCATATATGCCCTTTATCATGTTGAGAAAATTTCCTTCAATTTCTGTCTTTTGGAGTGTTTTTTATCAAGAAAGCTTACTGTATTTTCTTAAATGACTTCTGCATCAATTGAGATTATCATGTGATTTTTCATCTTTGATTTATTAATATAATGTATTACACTAATTGATTTTTTTGTGTGTGTTGAACCACCCTTGCATGCCTGGGATAAAACCCACTTCATCATGAATAATAATTCTTTTAATATTGTTATTGAATTTGATTAATGAGTATTTTGTTGAGGATTTTTGCATCTATAGTTATTTGGGAAATGTGTTTGCAATTTTCTTTTTTCATCATATCTTTATCTAGATTTTGTAATAGGGTGATGCTGGCTTCATAGAATGGGTTTGGTAGCATTCCTTCCTGTTCAGTTTTTTGGAAGAGTTTGAGTAAGATAGGTATTAAATCTTCTTTGAATGCTTGGTACAATTCACCTTTGAAGCCATCTGTTCCAGGGCTTTACATTTTGGGGAGTTGTTTGATGACTTTTGATCTCTCCTCTTGTGATTCATTTGTTGAGGTTCTATTTCTTCTAGGGACAGGGTAGGCTGCTTGTATGTTCCTAAGAATTTGTCCATTTCGTTTATGTTATCTAGTTTGCTGGCACACGGTTGTTCATATTATCCTCTTGTGACCTTTTTTTTTTTATTTCTTTGGGTTCAGTAGTAATGTTCCCATTTTAATTTATGATTTTATTTATTTGTATCTTCTATCTTTTTTGTCAGTCTAGCTAAGGGTTTGTCAGTTTTGTTGATCTTCCTGAAGAACTAACTTTTTGTGTTGTTGATTCTACTGGTTTTTTTTTTGTTGTTGTTGTTCTCAATTTCATTCACTTCTGCTTTGAACTTTTTTATTTTGGACCTTCTGTTTGTTTGGGAATAGTTTGCATTCTTTCACTAGTTCTTGCAGTTGTGTAGATAGGTCATTGATTTTAGCTCTTTCTTCTTTTTTAAAGTAAGCATTGAGTGCCATAAATTCCCCTCTCAGCACTGCCTTCACTGCATCCCATAGATTCTGATATGTTGTGTTCTTATTTTCATTCATCTTGAGCTATTTACTGATTACTCTTGCAATTTCTTCTTTGATCCATTGATTATTTAAGAAAGTGTTGTTTATTCTCCATGTATTTGTGAACTTTCCCTTTTTTGTGCCTGTTATTGAGTTCCAGATGCATTCCAGTGTGATCAGAGATCTATTTTAAGACCCAACATATGGTCTGTCCTGGAGAAGGAGTCAAGAACACTTGAGAAGAATGTATATCCTGCTGTTTGGGGGTGCAATGTTCTGTATATGTCATTAGGTTTAGTTCATTTATCATATTATTCATGCTTTCTGTTTTTAATGATACTCTGTCCAGATGTTTTATCCAATTATGAGAGTGGTGTATTAAAGTTTCCAACTATTGTTTTAGAGACAGCTATTTCTCCCTTCAGTCTTGCCGGTTTTTGGGGGGCACCCTGGTTAGGTGCACATACATTGATGATTGTTATTTCTTCCTGGTGAATTGCCCCTTTTATTAATATATAATGACCTTCCTTGTCTCTAATAAAAATTTTGCTTTTAAAGTCCATTTCGTCTAATGTAAGTATATTAAATTTTATTTTTGTTATTGTATGTGTGGAATATCTTTTCCCAGCTTTTAACTTTCAATTTATTTGTTATCCTTGGGTCTAAGGTGAGACCCTTGTAGGCAGCATATAGATGGCTCATATTATCTTATCCATTCTGCCAGTCTGTATATTTTGATTGGGGAGTTTAATCCATTAACATTCAATGTTAATATTATAAAGGCAGTTCTTACTTCACCCACTTTGACCTTTTGGGTTTTATCTGTCATATCTTATTTCACCACTCTTTTTACACTTTTAGGTATTTTTACTGAGGTAATTTTCATTTCTGGACTCTCTTCCAGGCTTCTCTCTCCTGCCTTTTCTTTTTCAAGCTCTAGCATTCCCTTTAGTATTTCTTGCAAAACTGGTCCCTTGGTTACAAACTCTCTCACTTTCTGTTTATCTGTGAATATTCTAAACTCACCCTCATTTTTGAAAGACAATTTTGCTGGATATAAGATTCTTGGCTGGCAGTTCTTCTCTTTCAGTATCTTAAATACATCATATCATTGCCATCTCACCTCCATGGTTTCTGATGAGAAATCAACACTTAATCTTATTGGGTGTCCCTTGCATGTGATGAATTGCTTTTTTCTTGTTGCTTTCAGAATTTTCTCTTTAACTTTGCCATTTGCCATTCTGATTAGTATGTGTCTCAGGTTTGATGTATTTGGATTTATTTGGATAGGTGCATGTTGTGCTTCTTGAACTTGGATATCTATGTCCTTCAATAAAGTTGTGAAATTTTCTACCATTATTTCCTCAAATATTCCTTCTGCTCCTTTTCCTTTCTCTTCTCCTTCTGGGACACTCATGATATGTATGTTTGCACATTTATTTTTGCCATCATTTATTTCCCTGAGACCCTGTTCAATTTTTTCCTTTCTTTTCTTTATCAGTTCTTTTGTGTGCTCATTTTCAGAGGCCCTGTCTTCAAGCTCACTGATCATTTCTTCTGCCTCTTCAAATATGCTGTTATATGCCTCCAGTGCATTTTTAATTTCACTTATTGTGCCTTTCATTCCCATAAGATCTGATATGTTTCTATGTATGCCTTAATATTTTTCTTTGTGATGACCCAGTGTCTTCATGATGTCCTTAATATCTTTAGCTATCTCATTGAATTTATTAAGGAGAGTTGTTTGAACATCTATAATTAGTTGTCTCGATTCCATTATGTCATCTGAAGGTTTAATTTGTTCCTTTGACTAGGCCATATCTTGCTGTTCTTTTTGTATGGCTTGTAATTTTTTATTGGTGTCTCAGAATCTGATTTACTTGATCTATTTATTCTTGGCTCAGTTCTTTCTGTATTCTAGGGCTTTCTATTTGATTGGCTTTGTGCTCCAGCCCTTCTTTGACTTAGTTCAACTTACTTTGGAATGTTATAATGGTTCATGTTTAGCCAATCTGAATTTTTTTCAGCTCTTTATTATGTTTCTTGCCCTTTCTCCCTTGCTGCTAGTGGAGTAGGAGCTGGGGATGCAGTTGGCACTGTAAGCTGTGGAGGCTGAAACTGCCTGTGTTGCCCCAGGAACCAATGAAGTTTCTCCCACCTTTCTCCCTTCCCTGGGGTGGGAATGGAGTCACAGTTGTTTGCAGTATTTCTAAACCATGCAGGCCAAGAGATTGTAGTTGCCCATAGAAACTGATGAAGCTCCAAGTCCTTTCCTCCCCTGTCTTGGGCAGTGATGGAGCTACAGGTATGGGCAGAAAACTTAGC
Organism: Tolypeutes matacus; assembly: GCA_026826555.1. NCBI lineage: Eukaryota > Metazoa > Chordata > Mammalia > Cingulata > Chlamyphoridae > Tolypeutes > Tolypeutes matacus. Next base: position 23,682,233 of record JAKSZT010054335.1, read on the forward strand.
TGTGCAGGCCAAAACTGATCACAGTTGCTCAAATAGACAGACGAGGCACTGGAACCCTCCTCCCCTGCCAGGGGCAAGGATGGAGCCACAGGTGTGCACAGCACTCATGTCTTTGCAAGTGTAAAGCGACTGCAATTGTCTGGAGAGGCTGAGGGAGCACTATCCCTCCTCCTGCCCTGTTGAGGCGGGGCGACATACCCACAGGTTTACCCAACAATCCAGTCCATACAGGCTGAAAGTGACTGCAGTTGCCCAGAGAGGCTGAGGAAATACTGCCGCCCCTTTCTGTCATGTTGGGAGTGAGAATGTAGCCACATGGGTGCCCAACAATCTAATTAATGTGGGCTGAAAGCTAGTACAATTGCCCAGAGGGGTGGTGCAGTTCCCCAAGGCTGAAGCCCTGGCTAGGGCAGCAATCTGACTTGGGTGGAAAGAAGCCAGTCCCTACCATCACTGTGATTTTCAATCAGCCCCGCTTCGCATCATGCCGGGGGCAGAGTTTAAATGGAGGCTACCAGCCTCTTTCCGACATGGACAGTTGTACTTAGGACTGTACTTTAGCCAGCCATATTTACTAATCAGTAGTTGAAGTCCAAGCCCAACTGTCTCTTCCTCTCCCATTTTTGGGAAATGAAGCTTCCAATTCCAGCCATGGAATAGCTCCTGAGGCTTCTTGTCCTGCCAGTGAGGTATGGCCACTGGCCTCTGCACCATGGAGTGCTCTACTTCTTCCTTCAGTTCTTCCAAGGATGTTACAGGATGCTCTTCTGGTCTCCTGGGCACCCCAAACAGGTGATTTAGATAGCTCTGGGTGATTATTAACTGCCCTATAGGACGAGCTGACTCTTGGGGTGCCATCTTGCCACTCCCTCAACTGAGTTTTAAATGCTGAGCACATTTACTTCCCTGAGATAATCATTTTCAATAGAGTTCATTTGCTAATATTTTGTTATGGGTATATGTATCTTTATGGAATATTTTGACAAATAGTTTCATTTTTTTCTAAAATGTCGTTAAAATTAGTATCAGGGTAATGCTAGCCTTGTAAAAATTAGTTACAAAATGTTCATATTTCCTGTCTTATCTGAAAAAGTTTGTGTATAATTGGTATTTTTTCCTTAAATATTTGATAGTATTCAACAGTGAAACTAACTTGACTTGGATTTTTTTAAATTGCTAATTCAGATTCATTAATGGTTATAAGGCTATTCACATTTTCTATTTATTTCTGTGTCACTTTGGTAGATTGTGTCTTTCAAGAATTTTGTGCATTCTACATAAAGAGTGGAATTTATTTTAATTTATTGTATTTCATTGTAAGTAATACCTCAAGGTTAAATGTAAACACTCTAGGCTTCAAGAATAGACAATACTAAGAGAAATTATTAATAATGCATGCATACTGGATTCATGCACCATATATAGTTATTTCAGTCAACAAGTTAAGTAATCAGTGGGTTCCAAGGGCTGAGATAGAGCACAACATGCACAGGCTCATTAGAATTAGTGGTATCTCTCTGCTTCAGGTGTCTCCGATGTTCAGCCAGATAGTGATCTCTCCTACCAAGGTTTTCTTTCTGTAGTCGAAAGGAAGTTGAAGTACTATCTATAAGTACTTGTCCACAACCAACGTTATCAAGTATTTTCTAGAGAGATACATGGAGATTGATGCTTGATGCTCAATGCCCAGTGATGCTATGGCTTACAGAGCTTTGTACTAAAACTTTACAAGGGGATTGATGTTTTCTCTCATACTGGAGTCCTAGCTTAGATCCTTATCAGAATTTCATTTGTCCTTCTCTTAATTGCAAGCATATTTACATTTTCACATAAAAATATAATTCACCTCTCCCCTTATAAAATATTTCACAAAATAAGTTTCACATAAAAATGTTTGCAAACCTTTCATTTAAAAATGTTTATAACTTGAAAAAGTGGGGTGAAATGCTGTCAGTACAACTCCACTTTAGATGGGGATCCAACATCCTTTACAAATTCTACGCAAATCACACACACGTATGACATCAAGTTGCTGACAATATTCTCTTATTCCTTTTTAAAAGTTTTTGTGGCCACATATGCCATTTTGACAAGTTTTAAGTGTATAATTCAGGGGCATTCATTTTATTCACAATGTTGTACTACCACCACCACCATCCATCACCAAAACATTTTCATCAACCACAAACAGAAACTCTGCACCCATTAAACATTAACTCACCATATTTCTCTCCACAGCAACCCCCAGTAACCTCTAGTCTGCTTTCTATCTCCATGAATTTGTTTACTCTAGGCATTTCATATAAGTGGAATTTTACAAAATTTGTCCTTATGTGACTGGTTTATTTTACTTTGCCTAATGTTTTATAGGTTCATATATACTGCAGTATGTATCAGAACGTCATTCCTTTTTATAGCTGAATAATATTCCATTGTGTGTACATGCCACTTTTTGTTTTTTCCATTCAACTATTTATGGTCACTTGAGTTGTTTGTATCTTTTGATTACTGTGAATAATGCTTCTAGGAATATTGGCATATGAATACCTGCATTCCATACCTACAGTCATGTCCTTTTCTTCATTTCTGTTATTGTAATTTGTGTTTTTTATTTTATGTTTTTTTTCTTGATTAGTCTAATTAAGGTTTGTCAATTTTATCATCTTTTCTAAGAATTAATTTTGTCATTCTTGATTTTTCTTGATAGTGAACATAATCTGTCTTTATCTTACTTGGTTTCTCAGCAATATTGCACATTTCTCCTTGAATACTGCAAAAACACTTGCTTCGAGTCCTAATTCTATTTTTTTGGACCAACCCTCTTCTTCATCCTTGACAGGATCCTCCTTTTCTAAATATTTTCCTACTTATAACTCTTTGTTCAGTTTTTTTCCTAATCTGAACCTTGTGGGGGAGTTTTCCCTCTCTCTCATGGCTAAAGCTACTGTTAACATATTGGTAATTCACTAAACTTCATCTACTGTGACCTAGACCTATATATCCACCTGCCTACAGAGTGCTATATTTAATGTCCCACTCAAATTCAACATGTCAAAATTTAACTTATCATCTTATCCCAAAGCATGATTGTCTTTTTGTGGTCCTTATCAAAGCAGATAATATCACTATCATCCAAGTTGCCAAAGTTATAAATCTGGGACCTAATCCACCTAATAATAGAGCTTCAACATACATGAAGGAAAAATTGAAGGATAAATAGACAAATCCAATTCACACAGTCAAAAGATTTCAATGCCTCTCTCTCTCTCTCAATAATCAAGTAAAAAAGTACACAGAAAAATTAGACCGTTTATAGAAAACTTGAACAATATTATTAACTACTTTGACCTAAACAATGTTCATAAAACATTTCTGCCAACAGCAGATATGCAAAGTACTCATGGAACATTTACCGAGATAGACCATGTTCTGTAGCATGAAACAAGTCTCAATACATTTAAAACTATTAGAAAACAGAAAACTACAAGTGTTGGATAAGATTCATAGAAGTAGGAACTCTCATTCATTGCTGGTGGGAATGTAACATGGTGCAGCCACTGTGGAAGAGAATTTGGCAGTTCCTCAGGAAGATACCATATGACCCAGCAATTCTGCTACTAGGTATATGCACAGAAGAATTGAAAGAAGTGACTCAAACAGATATTTGCACAACAATGTTCATAGAAGCATTATTTACAATCGCCAAAAATGGAAGAAACCCAATTGTAACAAAGATAACTACTGTTATAAAAAATAGTATAATTATTTTAAAAGTGCTATTATCAGTTGTAGTAAATGTTCCAAATCAATACAAGGTATTGGTGGTGCAGCAGTGAATAGGAATTCTGTGTTTTATATATGATTGTTCTGTAAACCCACACAACTTGTCTAAAAATAATAATAATAATAATAAAAACTATTCAAGTCATACAAAATATATACTGTGACAACAATGGAAGTAAAATTAGAAATAAATAAACAAATAACTTCTGGAAAATCTTTTTTAAAATAACAATGGGTCAAGGAAGAAATCCAAAAGGAATTAGAAAAGTAATTTGAACAGAATGAAAATGAAAACACAACATACCAAAATTTATGTCATGTTCCTAAAACACCACGTACTTAGGGAATATTTATAATACTAAAGATCCATATTAGAAAAGAAGAAAGGTCTCAAGCCAGTAACCTTAGCTCATGCCTTAAGAAATTAAAAGTGATGAGCAAATTAAGAAATGATAAAGCTCAGAGTGGGAATCAATGAAACAAACAAAGAAAAAAAAAACCCAAACAAACAGAAAACCAACAGAGAAAATCAACAAAACCAAAATTTTGTTCTTTGAAAAGATCAATAAAATCGATTGAACCCCAGCTACTCTGGTTAGGGGAAAAGAGATATGGCATTAATCAACAATATCAGGAATGAGAGAGGTGACATCACTACAGATTGTACAGATGCAAAAAATATAGTAATGGAATATTATGAAAAATTTCATGCCAATACATTCAATAACTTAGATGAAATACAAATATCCAAGTTATTATGAATAGCTTTATATCTCTTAAAGAAATTGAATCTATAGTTTTAAACCTTCCCACAATAAAGTAAATTATCTCTACCTCCCTGCCAATAATATAATACCCTAAGAAGGCTTTAATTCCAATGACCTTCTTAAATTTAATGTTATTGCTTAATTTTTTTCCACCTTGCTTCCCCTTGCCCAACATATTCATTACTTTTATTCAATTTGGTCAATATTTGTTTCCACTTACCAAGCCACTTGTAATTCTATGCTCACAATTCTTTGTTACATATCAATCCTTTTGCATTTATTTTTCCCCTAAAATATAATTTTAGGAATTCTCCTATGAAATTTCTTAAGTAGTGAACACTCTCTAGTTTGGCTTGTTTAAAAACTGCTGTTATTCATCCAGGTACATAATTTCTGATTGACAATTCATCCCTTAGCTATTAGTCTGTTGGCGTCTTTGATGATGATGCCATATTTGATGGTAATGCCATATTTGATGGTAATGTAATTGTCATTTTGGTTTAGTTTATAATTTTTTCTTTCTGATTTATATTAATCTTTTTTTGTCTTTGGAGTTATGAAGATACATTTTACTATGTATTTGTGTGAATTTCATTGTATTTATCCTCTTGCTATTTCTTTGTACTTCCTGAATCTGGAGTTGCATATCTGTGATAAAATATACAACTTTAGCAGTAATTATATATTAAAATACTGTCTCTACCATTCTCTCTATTCATTTCCCCCTTAGATCTTCACATTAACACCATGCTAATTCATTTTATATGTAGAAATAAAACAGCATGAGTTACCACTAATATTTTAGGGTTCTTTCCCAATAATAAGTGTAAATGATTTTTATGTTAACTAGAGGAATTTTTGGAACACAGTATTTTAGGGGCCCTTTAATAACTCATGGGTAATTGCTTCTACATCTATAGAAACCAAACAGTGTGAAGTGTTCAGGAAAATTTTTTTGATTGAGTCATCCAGTTCCCAGTACAAAAACCAATTAATTAAAACCTCATATCTACTGTTTAATAAGAGTTTTTGCAAATTTTTTCCTCCTACTCTTTCTTCTTCTTCCTCCTCCTCCTTTATTTCAAATCTTTATATCTCCTTGTCATTTAAATAGGGAATAGCGAACATTCCTTTTCACTGAAATGTTCTTCTATTGGTATCATCACCTAAATTGTCAGAAAAATAAATCCTAGTTTTTTTCCTATAGTTTACTGTTTTCTCTTTTAAAGTAAACTAAAATTTTGGAAATATGAACATAAAGTATCTTATTCAACAAGCTTCTTACTCATTATGGAACAAACTGAACAGGTCACTATATCTCAGGTTATAAAAAAAACAACAGGAAGTCCTCTTCATTGCAGATACTATATTTTTTTCTGTTGGAACATAGTTAACCTATGTTAAAAATTAGATGGGCTTTTAAATTTTCCAGTGGAGAAAAGTGACAAAGTATATCAAAAGAAAATCCTTTGGGATGAAGAAATGATTAAAATAAAATCATTGCCATTTGACTTTCTAATTAGCTGAGCTGCAGGAAACACAAATCTACTCATCATCCACAAGCCTTCAATTTGAAAGTTCTGCTTTTGAGAAGAAAATGCATCTAAAAGCTCACATTATGTAAAGAAAAAATCTTTTGGAATTACCCCCTTGTATTTCCTTTTATAATTAAATGAGTGGGAAAATAATTATAGCCATTTGCCAGGTAGTTTAACCTATGCTTCAGAAATCTTCAAGAGATAGTAATGATGTGTTCGAAGATAATTCTACATCTAATCATCTGTCATCATATAATAACAAGGCAGTGTCTTGTGTGGAAATTAATGGGAAAAGCAAACCCAATCCCCAAGTAGATATTTTTCCTTCTTAAATGAAATACTGACCATCCATACTTCAAGTCTGAGGCTTAGATCAGGCAATACCTCCAGGCACTGAAATATCAAAAACAAAATACAAGGGAAATGGATGAAAGGTCTTCACTTACCCAAACAAACTTGAACCAGTTAGTATACTATCCTATTAAAAACAATTTGCAAGCACATGATTTCTTGACTGGAACATACCTTCATGGAAAGATCCCATTCAGAGGTCCCCCTTCACAGGTCTTTATCTCTCTTCCTTCAATGAGGTAATTTTTACCAATACAATTCAGAACCTAAATGCTATATGCTGTTCTGTCTGAAATTGGATATACTTGGAAATGCTGGATAAATAACTTTAAATTATACAGATAACGTATTTTATATTTTCTCCTTATGTCATGGAGTCTGAAAGCTATTGCTATAAATTGAGAAAAAGAGTTAGTTCACCTTCATTCTATTGTTTTTATGTAATTATAAATCTAGTAAAAAGTTCATTTTATTTGCTTTATTCATTGTTTGTTGGTGAATATGGGAAGAAAATTTTGCCTTCATAAAAATTATATCTTGACTTGGGGAGCAGTTGGGCCTCAGTGGTTGAGCACCTGCTTCCCACATATGAGTTCCAGGGTTCAATCCCCAGTACCTCCTTAAAAAAAATTATAAACAGGCAGTTGCATATAGCCTAATATGCTTACCTTCAGATCTTTTGTTTGAATTTAATGCCATTGAGAGCTTCTCTTTCTGGATAGTAATAGTTGAAGCAGAATTATGCTTATCTGACCATGTGTAAGTGAGGACCCACTGCTCTTTAAGATTTATTTACAAGTTATTTTTTAATATGAATTTTGGGATTTTCTAATTCTTTCTAAGACAGAAATAGAAATTCAGACAAAAATTTCCCTTCATACATTAATATGTTTTAACAGGAGTCACATTACTTCTTTACTCTCAACACAAAATTTTATAAGAAGTAAAAAGTTCAGGGAAAGTTTACTCTGTTCTTTATTTGGAAAGCGCTCTGGCTGGGATTAAACTTTGACCCATGTCACCCTTACATCTTAGACCTAGATAAGACAGATTGTCTGGGCCCAAAGTCCTGGGCCCTGAGATTTAGCAGGCTCCATGCTCTGGCCCCCTCTGGCTGAGCACCCCCTCAAAAGGTAAGAAGGCCATGGACATGCAAGCTCCTTGAGCCCAAAGAGCCCAGAGTCACTTCTAGCACCCATGTGGCTTCTTCCTTACATCCATGTCCTCTAGAGGAGTATGTACACACTCTAAGGCCTGATGGATGGCCCAAAGGTAGATTTTGTTGGGGTAGAGTACTCAGGCTGGGATGTTCAGCAGTGTATGTACGTGGTCCCTTGCAGGTGGGTGGTGTACGGGGAGGTAGAGAAGGAACAATGGTTGCTTCCACGTTCTAGCTCAGATCTTTGAGGGGCCTTTTGATAATGCTGAATTTAAACCCAGCCTTTCATGTTGTTATTGAAAAGCTATTTATTGAGGTAATAGGATGGATCATATGTTTTTGAATAGTTTGTCAGTTTGATTTACAACTTTTAAATATTTAGCCATCTACTATATGGGTCTCCATATGCACTCTTGCCTTGGGCTCCCTAAATATGAGACTCCAAACTGGTTTTAAAATATATACATATTTCTTTCATAATGCTCTCTTCTCTCAGATCATGTAAATTCAATTCTTTCTTCAAAACCTAGTTCAAGTTTCTGCGAGGCTTTCTTGGCCCTACCTTTCAGAGATCGTGCTTCCCATGAGCTGCTGTCCCATTTGCTATCTGTGCCAACCATGTGGTATTTTGTGTTTTTAAAATTGTTTTATTTAATAGCCCTTGCAGCAATTTTCTTTTTACGGGTCATATTATAACATCACATGACCTTGAACAACATCATGAGCAAAGGCCTTCCAGTTGAAGGCGGAATCTGACTCTAGAGGGAGAAACCAACACAAGCTGTTGCTCATCACTAGCATTTTAGTGATTGTCCTCATGAAATCATTAAAGCATCTACTTTGACACAGAGCAAATATAACTGTGAATTGTACCATATTGTACCATGTACATTGATGGGTTTGTGTACTAATATTTCTTATTTTCTTACATTCTAGCAGTTTCAATTCCTTCCCTCCTAGGTACTTGTGTTGTAATGTGTTTGGTGGTGATATCTGTTAAACTTGGAGTACGTTTTCATTTCTTAATAGCTAAAACAAGTACCACACAATGGGTTGGCTTAAGAACAGGAATATATTGGCTCTTAGTTTCAGAGGCTAGAAGGCTTGCATCTTTCTGGGTCAAGTTTAGTATCTTCTGGCTGGCCAGTCATCTTTGGGGTTCCTTGTCATTTCTGTCACATACATGGCAATGCACATGAGATTGTTCTCTCCTTTACCCTCCAGGCTCTGTTGAATTCCAGTTTTTGGCGGTTCCCTGTGGCTTCTCTCTGTGTGTCCAAATTCCTTTGCTTATAAGGATTTCAACTATATTGAGTTAAGGCCCACCCTCATTCAGGCTGGGCACACTTTAAATGACAACATCTTCAAAGGGCTTATTTGGAAGTGGCTCCACAACCCTGGGATCAGGGATTGTGAACTGAGCATACCTTTTGTGACCGAAATGATTCACTCCACAACAGTTCGCCCTCTGGACCCCCCACATACACAAATATTTCCCACTGTAGTGAATTCTATATTTTAGATGAGTCATTATATAATTAGATGCACACACAGATGTGGAAACAATATGCACTTTTAAGCACTCTCCAATTGCTAGAGTATAGTCTAGTCATGTCATCTGGCCCATTTTCATCCATGGAATGTCCCAAATAGACAAGGTATATGTAAGTATCATAATCTTGCATCTGGATTTCTGATTTCAATGAAAGATGTGTAAAATTGTGTGGCAACACATCTGAAGACGCAGAGGAACACTTTTTTTTTCCTTCCATCAGTTCTGATTTATGATCACTAAACTGTTTCCCGATCCGTTATTTCAAAATTGGCCGCAGCAAAAAATGGAAGAGATGCAGATCTAAGGATCTGCAGTCCTTGGAAAGCGGGTATTAGTGGATCAAATACTTGGCCATGGAATTTGCTGTCAACACCTCAGGTACAGAATGCATTTCAAATTTTAAAGAGATTATTTTCATTTTGAGATAATTCACACTCCACTATTTCTCTACATAGGTCTGAGTAACAGTTATATAGAAAAAGAAAGATATTACCTGGAATTAGTTACTACATGCTTTTCCAACTTTTCCAACTAAGGCTATAAGAATGTATTTTTTCCATGACTCTGATAAATAAAAACTTAAAATGTTTTAATGATGTTATCCATTGCTGGGGCCAGTATGACAAGTGAAACCATAAATCACAATAGCATATTGTGATGTTTTAAAAACAGACAGGGAAAAATCAAATGTTTCTTGACAAATTCTATTGCAATGCAATGGTTGTTAAACACCTCTTATGAGACATATAGTCTCTGAACACTGGACACTCACAGATCTACAATGACGAATGCAGACCCCTCCCCCACACCCCCTCACCCCACAAACTCCAGTTTGGAAATCTTTCTCCTATAACAAAATACCAGCTCTGAAAATCATAAATCTCTGCAACTTAGACTGAAAACTATTCAGTTTTGGTGGTTACTTCCTCCTTGGCTCAGACTATGTAAGTAAAAAGCGCTGCTGCTCATGACTTCTAAGCTAAGCTGAAGAGAACCAGAAGTTGCTGACTTATGAGAGCTCCTAAGGTGTCCAACATTTGGAACTCTAAAGAGTTTTTCCATCGGAGCACTGTTAAAGGTTTTCAGGTTATTATAAAAGCCTATGCTAGCAGTGGTTGCATCTGTTGTCCAGTGGGGCCAGATGGTTGTGAAAAAGCAGGGAATGAGCTCTGTAGGAACAGTGAAGAAAAAAAGTAAGCACAGATACTCTTCCCAGAATCCCTTATTTTCTTTTTGCCTCAAGAATGGACCTTCTCCTACATGAGAGCTTCTCCTTCTCATTGGCCATAGCTTCTCTCCCATTCTCCTGTCATTCAAAGAGCAAGTCTACAGGTCTCTGACAATATGCTGAGATGCTGGACTTCGTGAAAATAGAGACTCCACTGAGATGTTTCAGCACACACACATACACAACAAAAACAAACATACCAGAGAAGATTATTTATCAAGTTTTGTCATCTTAGAGCTCTGACATTAAATCATATCAATCACATTTATTACTATGGTAATAAAGCCTGTCTTAAGTGGTTTTTTTTCTCACATGCTATATTAAATTCTGTACCTTTACTATGAAGGTATCTTCATAGTAAACCATTCGAAGATACCATTCGATATCTTCTTAAAATTCCAGTCTGGTCATCCTGGGTCTATCCAATTTCTTTACAGAATATGTCTCTATTCCAGGAAATCCTTGATACCCTTCCAGAGTCTAATTCTTGTCTTGCAGGAAAATACAAGCATTCATGGATGAGAATTAAGCCACAGAAGACAAACACACACACACAACTGAAGTAGGATTCCTCTACAGCAGGGGCTCTTAACCTTTTTTGTTCCACAGACCCTTGCGCCAGTCAGGTGAAAACTGTGGACCGCTTCTCAGAATGTAGTGGCAGATAGTTTTATTACACTTAACATCGGCATGTCTTTAAATTATATTTTAGGATTATTCAAAATTACATTTTACAACTTTCCCATAATTTCAATACCTGATAACCTAACATGGTTCAAAATTTGTTCAAATAGTCATTTTCTGCAAACATTTAGAAATTTGAGTTTGCCCACAGCATCATAAAACCAATTACACCATCCTTACCAATCTTTTTGCAAGCAGTTATCCACTGCACTCAGAACATGCTATATCAAAATAAAAATCATACTATGTTCACACTATGCTGTGTATTATTTTAAAAATATATCACACCTGTACCAACACATCCCCACAACAATCATGTTTTTAAATGCATAAAATAAAATTACAAAGGTAATCAGTTACATATATTGAAGTACAGTTACTAAAATAAAAAACAGATGATACAATACTATACATATGTGCTTCTCTCTTAACACATTAAATAATAATCTAGTACAACAAAACTATAGGAAAGTTAAAGTTAAATTTTACTTTTTAATGACATGTCAATGTGCTGACTGCTATGGTGTATCTTGAATTAGAACATTAAACTGTGGTGTAGTATTTGACAAGGCAACATGCATATCATGTTGGACATCTGGTCAAGTTGACTTCTTTTAATTCAAGCTCATGGACCCCCTCCCTGGTTAAGAACCCCTGTCTATAGTCTCTTCTATTGACAAAAAAAGAATGTGTTCACCACTTTTCATATGGCCACTAATTTCCTTTAAAATATTATTGCTGTCTTCTTCACACATCACTATCCAAACCCAGCCACCCTCTTTCCTTTACATGAAAAAGAAAAACCCATTGTATTAATCTGCCAAAGGGGTGCTGATGCAAAGTACCAGAAATCTATTAGCTTTTATAATGGGGATTTATTTGGGGTAAAAGCTTACAGTTCTAAGCCTGTGGAAAGTACCACTCAAGGTACCATAAAAGGTACTTTCTCACCAAAGTCAGCTGTCACATGTTGAAGCAAGATGGCGGGCGGTCTCTGCCTGGTATCTCAGGGCTTCCTATATCAGTCTCTGGCGTAGGGCCTGCTTCTTTCTGGGCCTTCTCAGCTGCTCAGCTATTCTGTTCTCTTCAGCTGCAAACTATCAGGCGAATAGCTCATCTCCCCAGGGCCCCAGGATCAAATATGACAGAGCTCTCTCTCTCTCTCTCTTCTTGTGTGCCTTCTTGAGTGAATGTCCATTTATATAGACTCATCAAGGGGGTGGGGACTCAACTTGAGTCATGCCTTACTGACGTGGCCGTATCAAAGCCCTAATTTTAACAGGTAATTTAATCAAGGGCCCTTCAACTGAATCTGATATAATCAAAGGGTATCACCCTCGAATAGATTAGTTTACAAACATAATCTTTCTCTTTTTGAGATTCGTAAATAATCTCAAACTGCCACACCCATGTTTGTTTATTTTCATTAGAAAAGTATCTATCTTGTCCATCTAGACTTTCTTGGATAATCGTGATTTAATAAAGTAAAACGTAAAATTTACAAACAGTGTATACAATCACAGATTTACATTTACCCCTAAAATAAAAGCTTCCAATAATTTAAATCAATTCAGATGACTAAGTTAATTCCCCTGACAAAATATAAAATATAAACATTTATATTAATGATAAATATATGAATTAGGTTTGTCAATTATTTTTAAATGCTTTAGAAACAGAGGTTTCCTGATGTCTCTAAGAACCTCTATAAAATAAGTGGCAAATTAAAAACCCTTGAAATGCTCTACAATTATCTATAAAGAGAGCTATAATAAAAATAGAATTTGGCAAAAATGTCTCACAATATTATCCAAACAATCAGATATAGATTGGCGTAATATTGGTGAGCTAATTTTAAAAGGCTGTCAAAAGAATGTCAAAGGCTGCCAACGCAAAAATACCAGAAATGGGTTGGCTTTTATAAAGGAGATTTTTTTGGGGGGTAAAAGCTTACAATTCTGAGGCTCCAAAAATATCCATATTAAGGCACTATCAGGGATGCTTTCTTTCCAAAGGTCAGATAGTAACAGATACTAGAGTCTTGCCATGTGGTGAGACACGAGGGTGGGTCTGCCAGTCTCTCTCTACTTTCTCCTGGAGCTCAGCTGTGGGTGATCAGGCATCTCTTCCTGGGCCTCGTCTCCTTGAGTCTCTCTGGGCTTCTCTGTCTTTCTGTGGCTCTAGGTGAACCTGAAGTCCTCTCTCTCACATGGCTGGGTCAAAATGGCATAGCTCCCTTGTCTGTGTCTCTCCCTATGTGTTCTCAGTTTATAAATGACCCACAAAAGGGTGGAGACTTAACCTGGGTCATGCCTCAGTGACATAGTCCAATCAAAACCCTAAAGCATTCTAATCAAACATGATTTAATTAAAGGTCCCTTAACTAAATCTAATCAAAAAGCCCCCTCTACATTGCATTTACAGGCACTGGAATGGGTTAGCTAAGACCATAATTTTCTGTGGTTCACAAAAGACAAACAAGGACAGAGGCATTCTTGATGATGTTTCCAATTTATGTCTGTCATAGTTTACTGTTGTGGAGCTGTTATGACAAATACCGTATAATGAATTGCCCGAAACAGCAAAAATTTATTATCTCACAGTCTGGTAGCTAGAACTAAAAAATCAAAATGTCAGCAAGGCTGTACGGAGTCAATAGCAGTCTGGTGATGGCAGTCCTGCATCACATGGTGATGTCCTCTGTCTCCTTTTGAGGCTTTCTCTGACTTCTGGCTTCTACATCTTCTGGCTTCTCTGACTGTGTCCAAATTTCTTCTCTTGATAAGGTCTCTAGTAATATGCGTTTAGATTGGCACTCATCCTGCTGGGGAGAATTAGGGAAATACAATACCAGCACCGAAAGTACCCACCTCCCTGTCCCGATTCTCCCTCCATATCCTATCTCATAACCAACCTCAGCTAAAATGTCTGAGGCAAAAAGGGAAACTGGAAAAAAGGTTAAAAAAAAGATTAAGAACATGTATTTTGTGAGGTACATGATTTGATCCCCAACAATGTCTTACTTGCTAATGGCACAATCTTAGCAAGTGTATAAAGGGAAGAGATGGAAAGGACTCAAAGCCTCTAGTTTCCTTTAAATATCTCCAAATGGGCTAGGTGTACATTCTGGTTACCATTGCTTATTCTTAGGGTGGATTGGAGATTTTCCTTGCTGGAGAGCTATAACTGTAATACTTTTAAAAAATTGCTTGATTTAGTATTTCCTTCTTGGAAATTCCCAAGTATATAGTCAGTACTAGGGCATGCATTTTTCTGGTATCATTATTCAAAAACTCTGTGTCTTAGTTTCCTAGGGATGCCAGAACAAAGTACCAAAAAGTAGGTAAAAAAATATATTGTCTCACAGTTCTAGAGGCTAGAAGCCTGAGTCAAGGTGTGGGAATGGCCATGCTCACTCTGAAGGCTCTGATGAGGACTCTGTTCTGGGCCTCTCTCCTGGCTGCTGGTGGTGGCTGATGATCCTTGATGTTCCTTGACTTGCGGCATCACTCAGTCTCTGCCTCCATCATCATATGACTGTCTTCTCTCTCTGTGGCTCTCTGTGTCTCCTCTCCCCTTCTAAGGAGGACACCAGTCCTACTTGATTAGGGTCCACCAGAATCCAGTATGACCTCCTTCAACTTGCCTAATTCCATCTGGAATGACCCTATTTCCAAATAAGGTCACATTCCAAGGTACAGGGAATTAGAACTTTAACATATCTTTTTAGGAACATAATTAGACCCATAACATCCTGTAAAGCTGTACCTTTCATTCAGAAACTCCACTTTATTTTCAGGAAAATAAAGGCAACTAATGGAATTCTAAAACTCTACTTACCAACACACTCAAAACCCCTCAAACTTCTAAGGCCCTGTGATGGTTAAGCTAATGTGTCAACTTGGCCAGGTAATGGTGCTTAGTTGTTTGGTCAGGCTAGCACTAGGCTAACTGTAATATAATGATATTTCATGCAATTTAATCATCAGTGAGTTGATTACATAGATGGCTGATTACATGCACAATCAACCAAGGAGATTGCTGTCGGCAATGGGTGACGTCTTATCCAATCAGTTGAATACCTTAAAAGGAGAAGTGATTTCAGCATGCAGAGAAAGAATCCCCAGCTCTACTTTAGACAGCCACTGTTTCCTGGGAACTCATCAAGGACTTTATCAGAGCCCCTGGTTTGCAGCCTGCCTGGTGGAATTTGGACTTGTGCATCCTCACAGTCACATGAGATTATTTTATAAAATCTCATACTATTTACAGATATCTCCCGTCAGTTCCATTTCCCTGAATAACTCTGACCATTACAGTTTGGTACCAGGAGGGGTTCTTGAGAAACAGAATCTTAAAAATGGGATTTTTGAAGTGGTTCTGGCATTTTTACAATTGGCTCTCTTTGACTGGATTCAAGGACACTAATGACTCCCTTTCCACTAACCAAGAGACCACAGACAGTCCATGGCATGAGTTGGCAATGGAGATATGCAAACTATCACCACTGGATTTGACTTCTTCTATGCTTATAAGAGGCAAGGCTTTAGGTGAGAGTGTTTTCAATACCTTAACAGAGTTTTGTGGAGTCAAAAGGCACAATGATGTTGGCTGGCTGTTACTAAATACTCTGGATACAGTTACAAAAGAAAGGGATGAGCTAAAGACTTCAAATTTGAAACTTAAATGCCACATGAATGATGTAAAAGTTTCTATGTGTGCTCTGAAAGAAAATCTTGTTTTGTGCAGCCACAGACCTGAGATCTCTGAAAACCAGACTTAGAGTCTCATTGTACAAGTAGCAGAATTACAATGGAACTAAAATCTCAACTTTTCAGGGTGTCTGCTGTTAAAGTGAGGGCATTGTTTAGAAAGGAGTGGAAGCCTGAGGATTAGGATGGAGAACATAGGGTTGATGATGATATCGGTGGAAACAGTGAAACCCTAAGTTCTACTGAGACTTTTCCAGATAAACCTGTAATGGTCTGCCCTGTGGAGACCACATAATGTCAAGCTTGTACCAGCCAGTCTCCAGCATGCCCCAGGGAGTCCTGACCTCCTGAGGCAGTAGGAGCCAAATCCAGCCTGCACTGCCCAACCTCCACCCTGCCCTGAGGAGTCTGCCATCCAACCCCTGCCTGATGAGGTTAATCCTGTCTCACTAGACAAAAATGCAAAGGAATCCCCTGAGGTCAGTAGCTTGCAAGACACTTCTACTCCTTCTTCTTACCCACCCCCACCAACCCTCCTCTCTTCGAGATCTATTACTAGACTAAAATTGCAACAGTCCCCCAAAGGCAAAGTTCAAAGAGTGATCCATGAAGAAGTTCATTATATGCCAAAAGAATTGCATGAGCTTTCCAATTTATATAGACAGAAATCAGGGGAATATGTGTGGGAATGGATATTAAGAGTATAGGGTGATGGTGGAAGGATTATAAAGTTGGATCAGGCTGAATTTATTGATGTGGGTCCAATAAGCAGAAATTCTGGATTCAGTGCCTTAGCTCAAGGGCTTAGAAGGGGCTCTAACAGTTTGTTTGGGTGGTGGCTGAAACATGGACTGAAACATGGCTTAGAGTGTTTAGCTGCTTGATCTACCCTGGTATACTATGGAAGAGGGAATTCAAAGCCTTAGAGAGATTGTGGTGCTAGAATGGATTTACCATTTAAGACCAGCCTACCCACCACAGGAATGTCCAAGGGACACATCTTTAACCAGGACTGTAAGGAATAAATTTGTAAGACTAACTTCATCTCATCTGAAGAGCTCTGTGTTTGCTCTTCTCTGTAGTCCAGATATTACTGTAGGAACTGCTGTCATGAAACTAGAACCCTTAATCATGGGGACAATCAAATCACAGGCTGGTAGTAGCCAAGTATGAGCAGTTAATCACCAAAGATAAGGTGGGCTTGGTTACCACAATAAAAGACAGACTCAAAGCAGCAATCAAAAGTCTGAGTTGCATAGAGCTATGACGCTGGCTAATGGATCATGGGGTACCTAGAAGTGGAATAGATGGGCAGTCTACTAAATTCCTACTTGATCTGTATAAGCAGAAGAGTTCTAGGTCAAGTGAACAAAACCTTAACTTGAACTACAGACAGAGAGAATCATGGCCCCTTAGTCAATTTCTAGACTTGAGATAGTTTACAGACTCAGAGCCCTTTGAATGAGGAGAAGGCCAGGTCCCCTTGGGGAAGGATCTTGTTAGACTGCCAAAAATTTATACTGTTACTCTTCCTCCCAGCTTTCCCAAAGACACTTATGGCCTTTTATTAGAATAACTGTCCACTGGAGAAAAGGAAATTATGAGACATTTCAGGGATTATTAGAAGTGACATTAATTCCAGGAGACCCAAAACATCACTGTGGTTCACCAGTCAGAGTAGGGGCTTATGGAGGTCAGGTGATTGATGGAGTTTTAAGTCAAGTCTGTCTCACAGTGGATCCAGTGTGACCCTGGACTCATTTGATGGCTATTTCTCCAGTTCCAGAATGTATATTTGGAATAGACATACTCAGTAACTGGCAGAATCCCCACATTGGATCCCTGACTTGCAGAGTGAGGGCTATTATGGTAGGAAAGGTGAAGTGGAAGCCATTAGAACTGCCCCTACCTAGCAAAAGAGTAAATCAAAAGCAATACTGGATTCCTGGAGGGATTGCAGAGATCAGTGTCACCATCAAGAATTTGAAGGATTCAGGGGTAGTGATTCCCACCACATCCACATTCAGCTCTCCTATTGAGTCTGTGAAGAAAAGAGATGGATCTTGGAGGATGACAGTACATTATCATAAACTTAACAGGTGGTAACTCCAATCACAGCCACTGTCCAAATGTGTTATCTTCTCCTGAGCAAATCAGCACATCCCGTGGCACCTGGTATGCAGCTATTGATCTAGCAAATGCTTTTTTCTCAACTGCTGTTAGTAAGGACAACCAGAAACAGTTTCCTTTCAGTTGGCAAGGCCAGCAAAATACCTTCATTGTCCTGCCTCTGGGTATATTAACTCTCCAGCCCTAGTCATAATATTGTCTGCAGGAAACTTGATCATCTCTCCCTCCCATAAGAAATCACACTGATCCATTACATTGATTATATCATGTTAATTGGACCTAGTGAGAAAGAAGAAGCAATGACTCTAGACTTATAAGTAAGGCATTTGTGTGAGAGAGGATGGGAGATAAATCCAACAAAAATGTAATGGCCTTCTGCCTCAATGAAATTTCTAGGTGTCCAGTGGTGTGGGACATGTTGAGATTCCCTTCTAAAGCGAAAGAAAAGCTGTTGCATCTGGCCCCTCCTATAACCGAAAAAGAAGCACAATGCTTAGTTGGTCTCTTTGGATTTTGGAGACAACACATTCCTCATTTGGATGTGCTTTACGACCCATTTACTGAGTGACCAGTTTTGAGTGGGGACCAGAACAAGAGGAGGCTCTGAGACAGGTCCAGGCTGCTGTGCAAGTTGTACTGCCACTTGGGCCATATGATCCAGCAGATCCAATGGTGCTGGAAGTGTCAGTGGCAAGCAGAGATGTTGTCTGGAGCCTTTGGCAGGTCCTTACAGGAGAATCACAATGCAAACCCTTAGGATTTTGGAGCAAAGCCCTGCTGTCCTCTGCAGATAACGACTCTCCTTTTGAGAAACAGCTTTTGGCCTACTGGGCTTTAGTAGAAACTGAGTGCTTAACCATTGGCCACCAAGTTACCATGAGATCTGAGTTGCCTGTCATGAGCTGGGTATTGTCTGACTCACCAAACCATAAAGTTGGGCATGCACAGCAGCACTCCATCAAAAAGTGGAAGTGGTATACATGAGACAGGGCTTGGGTGGGTCCTGAAGGCACAAGTAAGTTACATGAGGAAGTAGCCAAATGCCCATGGTTACCACTCCTGCCACATTACCTTCTCTTTCCAAGCCCATAGCTATGGCCTCTTGGAGAGTTCCTTACAATCAGTTAACTGAGGTAGAGAAAACTCAGGCCTGGTTTATAGATGGTTCTGCACAATATGCAGGTACCACCTGCAAGTGGACAGCTGCAGCACTGCAACCCCTTTCTGGGATGTCCCTGAAGTATAGTGGTGAGGGCAAATCCTCCCAGTGGGCAGAACTTCTAGCAGTGCACCTGGATGTTCATTTTGCTTGGAAGAAGAAATGGCCAGAGGTGTGTTTGTACACTGATTCATGGGCTGTTGCCAATGGTTTTGCTGGATGGTCAGGGACTTGGAAGGAACATGATTGGAAAATTGGTGACAAGGAGGTCTGGGGAAGAGGTATGTGAATAGATGTTTTTGAGTGGGCAAAAGACATGAAAATATTTGTGTCCCATGTGAATGCTCATCAGAGGGTGATTTTAGCAGAGGAAGATTTTAATAATGAAGAAGATAAGATGACCCGCTCTGTGGCTAATGCTCAGCCTTTTTCCCTAGCTACTCCTGTCATTGCCCCGTAGGCTCATGAACAAGGTGGCCATGGTGGTAGGGATGGAGGTATGCATGGGCTTAGCAACATGGACTTCCCCTTACCAAGGCTGACTTAAATACAGCCACTGCTGAATGCCCAATTTGCAAGCAGCAGAGACCCACACTCAGCCCCAGATATGGCACCATTCCCTGAGGTGATCAGCTTGCTACCTGGAGGCAGGTTGATTACATTGGACCACTTCCATCATGGAAGGAGCAGCAATTTGTTCTAACTGGAATAGACAGATACTCTAGATATAGGTTTGCCTTCCCTGCATACAATGCTTCTTCCAAACCTACCATCTGTGGACTTAGCAAATGTCTTATCCACTGCCAAGGCATTCCACACAGCATTGCTTCTGATCAAGGAACCCACTTCACAGCAAATGATGTGTGGGAGTGGGCACATGCTCATGGAATTCACTGGTCTTACCATGTTCCCCATCATCCTGAAGCAGCTGGATTGATAGGATGGTGTAAAGGCCTTTTGAAGACCCAATTATGATGCCAAATAGGTGGCAATATCTTGCAGAGCTGGGGCAATGTTCTCCAGGAGGTTGTGTATGCTCTAAATCAGTGTCCACTCTGTGGTGCTGTTTCACCCATAGCCAGGATTCACGGGTCCAGGAATCAAGGGGTGGAAATGGCAGTGGCACAATTCACTATTACCCCCAGTGATCCACTAGCAAATTTTTTTCTTCCTGTCCTTGAAACTTTAAGCTCTGGGGTTACATGTCTTATTCCCAAAAGGAGGAGTGCTGCCACCAGGGAACACAACAATGATTCCATTGAACTGGAAGTTAAGACTGCCACCTGGCCAGTTTGGGTTCCTCATGCCTCTGAATCAACAGGTGAAGAAGGGAATTATTGTACTGGCTGGGGTGATTGATCCTGACTGTCAAGGGGAAATAGAACTGTACCTACATAATGAAGGTAAAGAAGAGTTTGCCTGGCATACATGAGATCCTCTAGGGTATCTCTTAATACTGCCATGCCCTGTGGTTAAAGTCAATAGAAAATTTTAACAACCCAATCCAAGCAGGACTAACAATGGCCCAGAATCTTTGGGAATGAAAGTTTGGGTCACTCCACCAGGCGAAGAACCATGGCCAGCTGAAGTGCTTGCTGAGGGTAAAGGGAACATGGAATGGGTAGTGGAAGAAGGTAGTGATAAATACGAACTTTGACCATGTGACCAGTTACAGAAACGAGGACTGTAATGGTCATGAATATGTCTTCCTTGTTTTGTTATCAGTATGATTGTATATGTACATAAAATGAATATCTTTGTTGTATTCCCTAATTTTTTCCCTTATCATTTGACATAAGTTGTATTAGTTTCATGTTATAATATTTAAGGATGTCAAGTTTAAGAGTGAATATTATCCAAGGACTTGCACCCTATTCTGGAGGGAATTATTGCGTTTCTGGTTGTACACAGGACAGTTGAATATTGTTGTAGAAATATGTATGTGTCTGTTATTGTTTTTTATTTAGAGACTAAGTATGGTTTAAGGTGATGTGTGTGTCTGCCAAGTTGACAAGGGGTGGACTGTGATGGTTAGGTTAATGTGTCAACTCAGCCAGGTAATGGTACCCAGTTGTTTCATCAAGCAAGCACTGGGTTAACTGTAATACAATGACATCTCATGGACTTTAATCATCAGTGAGTTGATTGCATAGATGATTGATTACATCTACAGTCAACCAAGGAGATTGCTGTCAGCAGTGAGTAACATCTTATCCAATCAGTTGAAGGCCTTAAAAGGGGAAATGATTTCAGTCTTCAGAGAGAGAATTCTCAGCTCTACTTCAGAAAGCTAACATTTCCTGGGAACTCATATAGGACCTTTATCAGAGCCTCTGGTTTGCATCCTGCCTTGTGGAATTTGGACTTGTGCATCCCCGTAGTAGTGTGAGAGAATTTTATAAAATCTTATTCTATTTACAGATATCTCCTGTCAGTTCTATTTCCCTAGAGAAACCTGACTAATACAGGCCCCAAATATTATATTATCCTTGATGGTAACAAGGTAAATTCTCTCCAGGACCCACACATTATCTCTTAAGGATGACTTCTCATAACTGACTGTCTCATGTTTTGGGGAAATTTACTTCCAACCCTATGTTCCAACCTATAACATGTAAAAATGACTGAATACAACAAAAGACTCATATGAGACCCCCAGCATTCTCACTAACAGGCACAAACTACATTCCCAAAACACCTACCTAAACAGCTTCTATGGTCTGAAATCTGGGGGACTGGACTTCAGGCACAGGCCTCAGAAGAAAGCTGTCCTTGACTATAACTAATATATCAGTGATTAAGGTGTTTGTTCTTATTGGTCCTTAGAGTCACTTAAAAGATAAACATAATTTCTTTCTGACTATTAGATATCCATTTCTTTGGAATAGTCTAAATCGAGAATTTTTAGAGGATTTTCAGAAACCACCTCCAGAAGCAGACACTTTCCACCCATGATGGCAGAACAAGATTCGTTTTCTGATTCACCCACACACTTCTGTCTTTTATGTACAGTGATAAGTTCTTCTGTATGTTCCCCCAGTGTCTTATTTTTTTTTCTTTATCGTCAAATAAGCTTTAGGTTACAGAAAAATCACATAGAAATAAACACTTCTTCAAAGAAGAAATATAAATGGCTAAAAAGCACATGAAAAGATGCTCAACATCCTTGCTACTAGGGAAATGCAAATCAAACTACAATGAGATATCATCTTACAACAATTAGACTGGTCACTATTAAAAAAACATAGAACTACAAGTGTTGGAGAAGATATGGAGGAAAGGGAACCCTTGTCCACTGGTGGTGGGAATGTAGAATGGAGCAGCTATTGTGGAGGGCAGTCTGGTGGTTCCTCAGGAAGCCAACTATAGAACTACCATATGACCCAGCAATCTCACTTCTGGGTTAGACCCAAAAGAATTGAAAGCAGGGACATGAACAGTTACGGGCACACCAATGTTCATAGAGGCATTATTCATTGTTGCCAAAAGTTGAAAGCAACCCATGTGTCCACCAACAGATGAATGGATAAGTAAATTGTGGTATATACATACAATGGAATATTACTCAGCTGTAAGAAGGAGTGAAGTATTGACACATGGGACAACATGGATGAATCTTGAAGACTTTATGTTGAGTGAAGTAAGCCAGTCACTGA
Organism: Tolypeutes matacus; assembly: GCA_026826555.1. Taxonomy (NCBI): domain Eukaryota; kingdom Metazoa; phylum Chordata; class Mammalia; order Cingulata; family Chlamyphoridae; genus Tolypeutes; species Tolypeutes matacus. The sequence goes on from JAKSZT010054335.1 coordinate 23,704,955, forward strand.
AGGACAAATATTATAAGACCTCACTGATATGACTTAAGCAAACTGAGCGGACTCACAGAGCTAGGGTCTGGAAGATAGGTTAAGAGGAGACACAAAGGGAGTAGAGTGTGGTGAGCTGATGCTCAATATGGGCAGGATCTATTATAAGGGGAAGTGAGTGGTTGACCATGGATGGGGGTGATAGTGGTGCAGTGATGTGGTTGGGTTCAATGGTGCAGGAATGTGAGAGGGAGTAGGGTAGGGGAGTTGGATAGTACTATCCTGGGGCTGGGGAGAGAACTGGAGGACACAGCAGGTGAACTCTGGGGATTTTCAGGTCTGTGGTTAAAACTACAATGGTGGGGATGTTCTTTTGGCAAATATGGCAGGGAAGGGCTACTGGTGCAGGGTGCCAGGGGTGAGGGGAGATGCAGGATAGGGTGCACCTGGGGCATGCTTCCATGGAATATGAAAGTGTTCATCTTGTCATAGTGTGTTATCTCTGTGGGTGGAGACCCACACAATAAATAAGAAATTTTAAACTCCCATCCTGAGGAGTCCTGCTATGCTCTCAATCAGAGGAGCAAAAATCTCTCGAGAATATAGGCAGTGCTTAATAAAAGAAAACAGACCAATATGTCAAGCCCTCAATATTATTGCATTGAACTATGATCCTTATTCTTAAAAAATGGAAGCAGTGGTTACCATAGGTTCTGAGGGGAGGGGGAGGGGAAGGGAAGAATAGAATAGATGGAACATAAGTCATTTTTATGGTATTGGAATTATTCTGCATGATCTTGCAATAATGGATATAGGCCATTTTAAATTTTGTCAAAATTTATAAAAGTGTCTGATGCACAATGTAAACCATAATGTAAACCATTGATCATTGTTAGTAACATGTTTCAATATTTGTACATCAGTTGTAATGAATGTATATACACATATAAAATGTTAACAGTGGTGAGTGGGAGAGGGAAAGGGGGGTGGGTATAGGGGAATCCCACAATTCTTTTAAAGTTTTAACTGCTTTTCAAGTGAGACCTACTGATATGCCCTCCAAATGACCCTTCAAGGGTCCTAAGAGAGGGTTAGGGCAAAGATCAAATAGCTGGATGTTTATTCTGAAGCACTGAGGAGGAAGTGGAAAGGCCATGTTTTCATTTGCTCATCTGGAAATAACACCGAAAACCTTCTGTATATAAAGTAGCATTAAACATGCAAAAATCAAAATAGATTAATTTTCTTACCTACATGAGATCATGTGTAGCTCTTCATTTATAGCTATGAGTATTAATTGTACATTAATGAATAAATATTTAAGGGCATGCCTTGCCTGTGTTGTGTACCACAAGACTTACAACAATGAGGTTGAAAGCTGCAAGACTAAAAATATTGTTGATGCTCCTATGTTACTTGGTCTAACATCTGGAACTTAAAAGTTGTCATTATGATATATATATATATTTTTTTAGAGTTCTGCTTTTGAAACGTTTCTAAGGAAACACTTATGGCTTGGGTAGTCCTAGATATCTAAATTCTAACAATCCCTATTTTGTGAGATTAAAAGGTATATGTTGATACATACAATAGGTTCCCAAAGCACAGATATATTTTTTCATCTTTTTAATAACTTTATAGTCTATTTTAACTTTTTTTGAAAATTAAAAAAAATATCAATAAAATGGCCACTTAAAGAGGTTGAGTGCCTTTCTTAGGTAAATTATTTTTAATCTGAAATATCATGGAGGACTCCAAAGCAATGTGATCATCTTTTCTTTTTCTTACAAAATCAACTCAAGGAAATACTACTAATTCTTAATTGTTTTTCTTTCCAATGTGATAGGTTCATTTCAATTAACAAGCACAGTTGGATTTAACTTTCTATTCCTCAGAGTAGCTTTGGAATGGAAGCTCTGAGAGGGAAACCCGTGGTTTGTCTCAAGTTGTTTTTTTTTTGTCTTCATCAGGGGCTGTTGAGTGTGGGTTAAGTGAAAGGGTGACAGGTTACCCAGAACAGTCCTATGTCCTTTTGGGAAGCATTGAGGTCAAGCATAAAGAGGAATCTTACAGAAACTAAGCAAGAAACAAATTATATTGTATTTCTACTGACCCAGAACCCAGAACTACGGGAAATAAATCTTGCTACTCTTCCCAGAGAAAAGTTAATGAGTCTGTCAGCAAAGCTCTAGGTAATGAAATCCTTGCCCTGGGCACCATGTTGACTTTATAGGAAAGTGTTGATTGAAAAGCTTATTCCGTTAGTTTTAGGGGTTTCCTAGGAAGAGAGTTACGGACCCAAAATGTCTCTGAAAGATTAACTTTTAAAAGTCCATTTATTTAAGACTATAGGAGTCTGAAATCACTTGGCTCTTATCCCTAAATATAAGAATTCTTTATTCAAATATCATCTACCTCTTTTTTTTCTGTATTCAAGTTGCTCAAAATAAGGCTGGCCAATCAAGAGTTATACAAACATTTCATTTTACTTTCACATATGTTGCTAACTGGAATTCTCTATTTGGATTAATGCAGCTTGTCAGGCCATAATGAAATAAATGACAACGAATTGTGCTGAAGAGCAAGAAACATGGCTCAGTTCTCCCTTATCTTCATGAAGCAGAGAAAGTTTTCCTAGCTCGAGCAATACTTGAAACAATTGAGACCCTCCCAGGGACAGACCAGCTGTATTAGCTCTCCACTATGAGGGCCTGAAATAAAAGCATGCGCAGGATATTTTACATTCAGTTTCCCTTTCGCCTTTCAGTCTTTCCTATAATGTGGCTTCTAAAAATGCTTTCCACTATACAATTCACTGGAGGTAAATCACAAGCCAGGGTTTTGTTTTTATTTCCTCTCCTGCCTTATTGAAACAAAATGAAAACTAGCATTGTCCTGGCCTTGAAAAGGAATTTGGGCCATTCAGTATTTCAATGAATTGATGAAACAAGTGTACCACCTCAAAAATTCTGAAATTAGTTCTAGAAATTTTCAGGACTTTTCTTGTAAACTTCATCTTGAATATCATTATCACTCTCTAAAAACCTAAAAGCCCTTGTGCTTTCTTCAGTGTAGTAGTATTAAGGTTATAAACTCAAAGTGCATGCACACACACACACAAATTACTATTGAATAGGTTAGAAATTTGGGTTATTTCCTATAGATAATAAATAGCAGAATTTGCAAAACAATGGCTGTGATATTACCATGACATTTTCCTACTAAAAAATATTTCTAAACTTGCCAAACCAACCTTGCAAGAAAAATCTTCCCAATGTTTGTTTGGTTTTACTGATGTTTAGAACTATTACTTGAAAGCAAATAGTAGCATGCCTGCTGAATTTTGAATACATTATATGTTAACAGTAAGCTAAAGATATCAATATATATGCATAGCCATTCTCTACAGATAAACATTTATATCTGTTTTCCAGTACCTTCAGGTAGGAATAAAATCACCTTGTATGCATCAATATGACTTAGTAATTTACTTCTTGAAAGAAACCCTTGAGAATAAAGAGAGTTTTTGAAATATGGATATGGAAAGTGTTTTAAGGTACTTTGAATTCTAGGTTTTGAATTCGGTGGTGCATGCTCAGTGGAAACCAGTTACACAGCCTTAGAATCCTGGCTGGGATGGCCATATAAATCCAGCTTATTACATCCACCCTCCATCAACTTGTATGGGAGCCCTGTAGGATGGTATGCATGTTTATTTTGTAAGTTCATAACTTTTACTATATACTTATTGTTTATGTAAGTTCATGTATGAATGATATGCTTCAATAAAAAATATTTTTTAAAAGACTAATCCATTATTTCCTCCATACATTTCCTAACCTTTCATTTATAATGAAAGACATCACTTAAAAGTCTATTTCTAAAAGTCCAGGGGATGCTTATGAAAGAGGATCATCAATGAAATTACGCACTTGTTTCTTGAAGTTCTATTAGCCTTGCTCTCACTTTAATAGAATCTCCACCATATATGCCACCTCCACCCCTACACACTGCCCCCACCATGGCTACTACAAAACTTCTCCTCTTAGAGTTATACAAGAGGCAAAATTTCCAAAATATACCTCATTCTATGGCTGCTTTTCCCCTTGTATTTTCCCATTGTTATTAACATGAAGTTTTAGGAGGACTTAAGGCTGTAAGTCAGAGGGGCAGTTTGTATCAAAGCAAGCAACTTTCACTTTTATTTTGGAAAACTTTTCTAATGAAAACGGAAACAAACACTTTGAACAAAAGTGGAAACAAAGGTTGGAACACATTTATGTGTAAATATTCTGCTACCCACCACCATATGAATCAATTTATTCTCTGGCAAACATTTGTTTACTTTTGGGAAGGGAAAGCTACAGCCTTTGGGCGGTCTGGAAGCAACCTTTCATCATTATGTTCTCGCCAAGGTATCAGGAATAATATGTTATGGCCCAATATTAACTTGTTTCATATATAGGATATTTTAAGATGCAGACTACTACATGGCATTGAAATGACACTGATTCTTTAAACTTCCCCAAAGGCAGCAGTCTCGTGAGCCATTGGAGACACAGTTGATTCAGGGTATGTAATACAAAGGAGGAAAGAACTGGTTGGTGCTGGACCGAGGTCAGAATATTCAAAATTATAACCTCCCACCCATCTGTGAGATCAGCTGCTTTGTCTAATAATGAAATAAAATTTATTTAGATTGCTTTCTTCTTTCCTTTGACTAATCCATGCTCGTTGCAATTTACTACTTTCACCTTCAGACACATCATTAAGGGCAAACTTCTCCCAGGTAATTAATTGATTTGGAAAAAAATCACATTCCTGTAATGTGGAATACTGGGAAAAATGCAAGAGTTGTCAAGGTTTCATGGGAAATAATGGCCTGGGTGAGGGAAATAACTACATTGATTTCAAACAACATTTTGAGGGCAATTTTGAAGCTTCAGTTTCATTAGGACTCAGAAATGTATATTATTCCAATTTCTGTAATAAATAAGATATATTAACCTGTTATCACTTGGATTTAAAGTTCTACAACTGCTCAGGTCTAACCCAGGTACCAACCAAGCTTAAACACATTTAAAAATATCTCCAAAATAAGTAAATTTGTTTGCAGAAAATTAATTTAGCAGGCATAAAAATCCTTATTTTCTAAAGTAAGTTTTCAGTTAACACTCACTTGGGGTGGGAGCAGAGCAGAGCATAACTCAGGACCTGAAGTTCAGAATAGATTTTGAAATAAGAATATCTCAGTCTTCTGGTTTGTATAAGGACAGGTATATCTATACTCTGCATAAGGAAGAGTAGTGGAGTAGAATTGCAAGAATTATAACTCTTGGGAAGTCTCTGTATCTTACATTTTGCCTGGAGACATGGAATGGAAGAAAGGTAGCTGCTTGTCACTAAAGGAAACTCTTAGTACCTTGAAGTTTGTTCAGATTGCTTTTTCTGGGACGGTACAAGCCCAGAAGCTATAAAGGAGCTTTTTAACAGTCGGCTATCTGGAAGAAGTCACATAAGTGAAATTAAAGATAAATTCTTTCTCATAAAAGAAGGCTTTGAAGAAAGTTTTATACATTATCATGATTTAAATAAAATATTTCCACTTTTCCTTGTTCATGTACTACCTGAGGATTAGACAGCTTAGACAAGCCATTCAAGATTCAATAAATATTTGCTTCTTTCTTTCAGATTTTATTCAACAGCAATAGATTGGAACTCTTATGCAAATATTCGGAGATTGTTTATCCTCACAGTACTGTTGTTGTTCTGTGTATGTACATGTGTGTGTTATAGTTGAGGTATAATTTCCATACAATACAATATCAAGACTTTAAATGTTCATTTCATCATGAATGAACAATTGTTTACCCATGTAACCATGGCCCAAAATGAGATATTGAACATTTCTATCATTTAAAAAGAGGCCTCACACCCTTTCCTAGTTCAACCCAGAAGAAACCAGTGTTATGAGTTCTAAGATTATAGATGAGGTTTTGACTATAAATGGAATCACACATTTATATGTTCTATTGCGGTTGCCTGCTTTCACTCAGTCTAATGGCTTTGAGATTCATCCATGTAGTTGCATGTATCAGTAGTAGATCCTTCCCTTTTACTATTATTCCACTTTAAGAATGAATCCCAATTTGTTTACCCATTCTCTCACTAATGAATGTTGAGAATTATATAAGGCTGCTATAAACATTATTGATTAAGTGTTTTGTGGATATATATTTTCATTGCTTTTAAGTAGACATCCAAAATTGGAATTGCTAGATCAAAGGTAAAGGTATATTTAACTTTATATGAAACTGCCAAACACTTCTTCAAAGTTGTTATTTATACTCCCATGCACAAGAGTTCCATTTCCTCCAAATCTTAGAACATTTATATTTCCACCATTCTATTTGGTGAGAAATGGCACGTCTTGTGGTTTTAATTTGTATTTCCCTGGAGAATAGACATAACGAATGCCTCTAAAGTTGCTTATTGGTTCCTTTGTATGTCTTCTTTTGTGAAGAGTACTTTCAGATGTTTGCCCATATTTTGTGAGATTTATTCCCAGGTGTCAGGCTTGCTTTGTAAACGGTGTTTTTAAAATTCATACTCAAATTTGTCATTATAAACTATATGGAAATACAATTGTTGTTTATATATCAATGTTTTAATTCAGTGACTTGGCTAAATTCACTTATTGGTTCTAGTAAATTGTTTTTTCCTTTATTTTATATATTTTATAAGCTATACAATCATATAATCTTTAAAGAAATATCATTTTACTTATTCATTTCCAATCTGAATGCCTTCTTCCTTCATGCCTATTGCAATGACAAGGACTTCAAATAAATGCCGAATGGAAGTGGTGAGTGAAAATATTCTTGTTTTAACCAAAGGGAAAAAGCATAAAATGAGACGCAATTAACTGGAACGGTAACGTTTGGCTTTTTGAGGATGCTTTAGATTAGGTTTGAAGAAATTCCATTTTATTTTAGTTTTAGGTGTTAGATTTTATTCGTATGTTTTTACGCCTCTAATAAGATTGCTCTCATTTCCTGCTTCATTTTGTTAGTGAGATGAGGTATGGTAACTGATTTTTAAATGTATATATTTAGAATAAACCCTCCTAGGCCATAATGCATTATCTTTTGCTGAATTTGAAATGCCAGTATTATTTATTAATGATTTTCAGTTCTATGTTCCTGAGGGATGTTTTTCTATATTTTATTTCCTCATAATGTCTTTGGCATGTCCTGCTTGCTTGCTTGATAAAGCCCATTTTAAAATGTTCCCATCTAAATTTTCTTAAATGTTTGCGTAAGGTTGGAATTATTTTCTTCTTAAGGCTTTATTGAATTTAAATGTTTATATGTTTATATAGTGTGTATAGTATAAATATTTTATAGAATTTACTATTGTCATTTGTACTTGAACCTTATTTTTATGAAAAGATTTTTTATTTCACACAATATATTTAATGAGTAATAGACTATATAGAAATTTCATATATTTTTATGTCAGTTTTGATAAGTTGTTTTTTCTATTAATTTTTCCATTTCATCTTTTTTGTCAAATTTATTGGCATATAGTGTTTTTTAATATTCTCTTAATAGCTTTTATTAACATCTGAAATATGTGTCATTATCCATTTGTGTTTTATTTTTTATTTAGCCTCATTGGAGACTTACTTTAATTAACTTTTCAAAGAACCTAATTTGGGCTTCATTTCTACATTTTTATTTTACTTGTTTTCACTCATCTTTATTTTTTGCTTTCTACTACATTCTTTGGATTTAAATTGCTCTTCCTTTTGAAACTCCTTAAAATCCAAGATAATATCATCTTTAATTGAGAAGGATTAAGAACATTTTCCCCAAAATGAGATTAAAAGGTTATTAAAATAAATATATAAAAGTAACAAAGTCAGCATACAAAAATATATGGGGGGCGGATGTGGCTCAAATGGTTGGGCGTCTGTCTCCCATGTAGAGGGACCTGGGTTCAATCCTTGGAACCTCCCAGTAAAAATTTTGAAAAATAAGATAAATAAAAAATATATGTGTGTCTCTCTCTTAGTTATGAATATAGGGAAAATAAAGTTATTAAAAGCATATTTTTATTTTTACTGCATCTTCACTTTTAAAGAATATTTTATAAATGCATTTAGTTGGGTCTTTATTTATTGGGTCTGTCAAACTCTTCCTTTTAATGAGAGTTTTTAGTGAAATAATTTTTAATGTAATTGTTTATAAGTTCGGGTTTTCTATGTTAATGGTGTCTATCAAGAACTTTGAAGGGTCTGTGATTTTACCTTACTTGAGAGCTAACAATTAAGCCTATCACAGTTTCACAGATGGTAGCAGAGGACACAAGATTCCTAAGTCAGTGTCAAAGGATTTTATTACTCTTGTCCAGCAAGCAGCTGAGGATTAGTATATTTGTATCAGTTTCCTTTACCCCCAAGTCTATAGGGGCCTCATAGATGGTCAAAGAGAAAACATGGAGCAGAATGATGGGCTTAAAGCAGTGGTGAGTTGGCTCACACTGGCACACGAGAACGAATTGCCTGCAAATGCTGACAGTTATGTTTCAGAAGAAAATATACTCACACAAGCACAGACACAAACTATTTATAACAAGATAGAGATGAAATACTCATATTGCAGTTTCCATTTCTGCAACTTGGTAAGATGGTCCTCGCTTGTATTTATAACTACCTTTTTCTACTATCCATTCCATATTCCCTTTGCCCTCAGAAAGCACCTCAACTGGTCGTGGTTCTTCATCCATGAAGGGTCTGGGCCATTAGGAGTCCTGTCTGGATTGGGTTGTTGTAGTTTCCCATTGACTTTTATCACAAGGCATGGTGTAGTAAGAGACACCCTAAAGCAGGGGTTCTTAACTAGGGGTCTATGGACTCCCAAGTGGTCCATGGGAAGATTTCAAGGGATCTGTGAGCTTGAATTGAAAATTTTATTATTCTGGGGTCATGTTGGTGTGGGGGTGATATATTTATTAAATAATACACAGTATAGTGTGGACTTAGTAAGGGGTCCATGGTTTTCACCTGACTGGCAAAAGGGTCCATGGGACAAAAAAGGTTAAGAACACCTGCCTTGAATAATTCCTTTTACTCCAGAAATACTCTTTCATACCTCTATTATGTAGTGACAGCCCAATTTCCCCTTGGTAATCTGAATCAGTCACTCCAGCCACTCTAGTAATTCCCTTCTTTTCCTGTTGATTCAGAGGCATGAGGAGCTCAAAGTGGCTGGGTGGCAGTCTGAATTTTCAGTTCATTGGAATCTTCATTGTGTCTCCTGGTGGAAGCATTCCTTCCTTTGCAACTAAGAACTCTAGACCAGCAGAACACATGGTTATGGGGATAGGAAGCAATGGTTTTGCTAGTGGATTTCTAGAGGCACTAGTGAGCAGTGCCATCCCCATTTTCACCCCTTGATTCTTGGACCTGTGAATCCTGGCCATGGGAGAAAGAGTACCACATAGTGGATGCTGAATTAGAGCACACCCCACCTCCTGAAGAATGTTGTAACAACCCTGCAAGTTATTGCCATCTAGCTGGAAATGGAACAAGACCATTCCCCTGTTCTAGCAAGCCACCTGCTTAAGGATGATGGGAAACATTGTAAGGCCCACTGGCCCATTGCTTTAAGTCATTTGCTATGAAGTGAGTTCCTTGATCATAAACAATGCTGTGTGGAATGCCAATAGAATCACTATGCAAAATCTGTCATCTGCTGAAGAGTGAAGGTGGAACAAATTTAGAAACGAAATCATGAGCCAATATTACCATTGAGTGATGTCTCTTTGGAAGTAGTGACTTATATTTGCAAAATCTAGCAATAGCAGTGAATTAGACTGAATTAGATGTACACTATTGAAATATTATGCCATCTATTAATAGATGAAAGCAGCAACTTTCTCTTGGGTAGGGCTCTACAAATAATGGTTTAGTTTCTTTTTATATCCCAGAAAGTGGTACTGCTTGTTTTTCCTGCAGTTTTCTCTTGCAGCCATAACTGCTGTTCCAAGGAGCCTGGTCATTTCAGTGGTTGTTTTCTTGGCAGTACGGTGAAAGGACTGGAACCAGCTACGTTTCTCATAATGTTTATGGCATATGGACATTTCCAATAGCTATTGAAAGGGTGCAAGGAAGATGTAGCAATGCATATGGCTTAAAAACTACAGCCATGCTACTTGTCTCTGGTTCCCCACTTCCATGTCATCAATACCTAGCCTATGATAAGGGCACTGTCCTTCCACAGCCAGAAATTTTATCTTTGTTCTCCAGTCCTGTGCCTTTGGTGAAGACAATCAAGAAGGATGAAAGGTATGGATGGTTTGAAGAATTAAACTAAACTATCACTGTGGTTTCACCTTAGAGTGGCACAAAATAATATCTTAGAATTAGAGAGATCTGTGTTAAAATCCAGGAACTTCTAAGTTTTTGTTTTAACAAATCAATTTTATTGATACATATTAATAAAGCATACAATTCATCCAAAGCGTACAATCAATGGTATTTGGTATAATCATATAGTTGTGCGTTCATCACTTCAATTATTATTGGAGCATTTACATTATTTCAATAATAATAGTAATCAAAAGACAGACAAACAAGAAAATGAGAAAATGCCCCACCTCTCAATCTATGTTTCCCCTGCTGTATATAGCTGCTATTTTGGCTATTCTTGCATAATTATTTATTTGTTTATTAAGCAGTTTCACTGAGATATATTCACATACCAAGGTGTATAGTCAGTGGCTTTTAGTATAATCACAATGTTGTACATTCATCATCTCAAAAATTTTAGAACAATTTCGTTACTCCAAAAAGAAAGACTCCACCCTCCTTAGCATTCCTTCCACAGCCCTACATAACAACTAATCTAATTTAATCTTTATAACTTGATTTATATTTTATATACATGGAATCATACAATATGTAGTACTCTGTGTCTGGTCTCCGTCGCTTAGTATAATTTTTTTTTGCCAGATATTAACATTTTGTTTATTTCAGGCAAGTATTGACTTTCAAGAAGCTTCAGCTCTGTGGTAATGATGTGCAGGAGAAAATTTCCAGAAAGAGTCAATCCTAGAGTAAGATCAGTGGAAGAAGGGAAACAATCCATGGAGAAGAGGCAGACATCCTTGGTAGAACAACTTCCATAGAATAAATAAAGAGAAATATGGAAACAGCCTTCACAAAACCGATGACGACTGTTCCACAACAAAGGGAAAATACGAGAACTTTCTAATAATTGAATAAAGGCAGCAGGATAAGTCAGATGCTAAAGCCTGACAACAGCAACAACGAACTCACACACATTCACACTAACACCAGGAGTATGAACAGAGAGCTCTTCTTGAACTCTTTTCTGTGCCAGTTACTATCTGAAGAACTTTACTTATATTTACTTATTGTATACTCACATCAACCATTGAGATGTGGTCAATGACTTCTCCATTTCGCAGGTGAATAAACTGAAACACTGAGATGTTAATTATCTTCAGGGTTGTAGCTATTAAGAAACAGAAACAGGTTTCAAACCCAGGCTGTCTGGCTTCAGGGGTCATTTTCTTATGCCACCCTGAGTCTCTCAAATACTGCAGACCAGTTCCCTTATGGAAATAGATATAAAAACCTCAAGTTAAATCGTTGTAAACTAAATCTGGCACCATACTGAAGGATTATTATACTAGCCTCAATTTCCCTTCCCTCTGTAGTTAATAGCAGTCCGTATTCAAAGAGATTAAAATGCATGACTGCTGTGATTGATGTGTATATTAGGGTGCAAATTAAACTGCTATAACAGAAAGTCACTAAAATACAATCATACAAAACCGTCTAGGAGACAAGAGTGGTCTGAACTGATAGAGGATTGTGTTCCTTGAGATATCCAGGCTTTCAGAGAGGGAGGCAGACTCTACTGTACTCAACAGCTAGCTTCCATCTCTGGGTCCAAGGTGGGTCCAGTTGTTTCTATTTCCCCAACATTCAAGAAAGGAAAATGTCTATATAAAGGAGTTTGCATTTAAGGAAGGAAGCCTAATGTTGCTCAAGTCACTGGCCTGAAATTAAGCACATGGCTTAGTTGCAAGAAAAGCTGGAGAATATAGACTGTTCTGGGATAGTTGTGTGCCCAGTTAAAACTTGGGGGACTCTGTCACCAAAACTATAAAGTAGAGAATAGATACCAGAGTAGTCTCCAGAATCTGCCAAAATCCCTAAAACACATTTAATAAAATTGAGTGTGCAAACTGATTAAAACACTTAATAAGCAAGAAAGTGGAGGATATACTTGTTTAACGTAATAAAGAATACCTAAAATGTCAAACATATGTAACACTGAAACATTAGAGTTCAGACTTAAAAAAAAAAAAAAATGCCCTTAACACCGTAGCCAGTGAAACCAAAAAGAAGTAAGAAGAATATGTTGAAATGAAGGGGGTACATCGGTAATTATTTTTAGGTAATTATCTACTTCAAAAATAAATTTAAATTTGTTAAAACTGAAAAAAAAAGATCAGAATAGCCCTGCTTACAAATTGAATAGTGTAATATAAAATAACTTAAAAGGAATAAAAAGTAGCTTTATTAGCAACAGACAAAAAATATCAGGGAAACAAATCAAGTTTGCTCTGACAATTAGGAATACATTTAACAAAAAGCTTACTATCTAGATTAAAAAGTGCATACCATCATAAAATTTCATACTGAGGGACATAAAAGAACACTTTAAACAGAGAAACATTTGAAATCTTTTCAAAAATAATCTAAAAATTTAACAAAATTTCGATCAAAATCTCAACACAATTTAGAAATCGCTGACTGATTTCAGTTCTTTTGGAAGAAGTGCTGGAAAAATGTGTGTAGAGATTTAATATATGACAAGGATTAGCAAATCAGTGGAGAAAATATAGCATATTTAATAACTATAGTGAGATAATTACCTATTCAAAACTTTTAAAAGGGCTTCTATCTCTTTCTGTATTAAATCCCATAAAGATTTTGTATTTAGAAAAAAAGATATAAGAAATTATCTCTAGGTTCTTGGGGTTGGGAAGTGCTTTGTAAGCATATCACTAAAGATAAAACTTCCAAGGAAAATATTTATATGTGTTATTTTACGTATATTTTAAACTTTGCTGTATCTAAGTTCACCATAAGAAAAATTCAACGTCAAATAACGAAGACAAATATATATGGCAAAGGGTTAAGCATTTAGTATACAAAGAGTTCTTGTGAGTAAATTAGAAAATGTTGAATACCAAGTTGAAAACTGGGCAAAGTAAATAAATAAGCAATTTGGAGAGACTAAATCTATTCAAATGTTTAAATATATCAGTTTTTCCCTCACAATTTCCAATGTCAAAATATGATAATTAAGAAGGTTAGCAAGGTGCAAGGGAAAGTGGGTACTCATTTATAAAATTTATTATTAGTTACTCCAAATTTTGTGATGAGCAACTTTGCAATGTGCAGCTAATAATGCCTTGACAGCATTAGAAACTTACAGACTTTGGATGGTGTAATTGTCTTTCTAAGACTTTGCATACAAACATAATTAAGATTTAAATACACTGTTAGGGAGGCGGCTGTGGCTCAATCAGTAGGGCTCCCGTTTGCCATGTGGAGGGCCCCCGGGTTCGGTTCCCGGGGCCCCCTGGTGGGGGCAAGCCCGCCCACGCGGTGTGGTTGGCTGACCCAGCGAGCTCGAGCAGCAAGGGGGGGGGGGGAATGGGTGAATAAATAAATAAAATCTTTAGGGGGAAAAAAAAAATACACTGTTAACAGCTTTGTTTAATCTTTAAAAAATTGGCTAATAAAACAAACTTCCTCATATTGGGTATTTTTAAAAATATATTTGGGTATACTCAAGCATATTATAAAATCAATTAAAATAAGGAATATTATAAATAACAAAAATGCTCACTATTTCTTTTTAGTTAGAAATGTAGCATATGAACATGGATGAACCTTGAAAACATTATTCTGAGTGAACTAAGCCAGACACTAAAGGACACATATCATATGATTCCACTTTTTTGAAATATCTAAAGATAGCAAATTTGTAGAGACAGAAAGTAGATTAGAGGTTACCAGGGGCTGGGGGTGTTGGGAAGGCTGGGGACTTATTGCTTGGTGAGTATAGAGTATTTATAAATTCTGGAAATTTTAAAATAAAATTAATAAAAATGTATAATATGGATATATATGATACATGACTATAAATCAACAATTTAGCAATGCTTGTTTTATCAGTTGACATTTTTTTTCTACAGCAAACAAGGGTTGTTTTATGAGGAAAACAATTTTTTAAAAACCCTTTCTCTGTGTCAAAGAAAAATAAAATAATACAGACTGTTCATTTTGTATAGAAAAAAATATCCATATGCACTTTAGAACGTCTTGAATCCATTAATAACTGGTCTGTCAGTTGACATTTTCTATGAATCTAGTTTAAAATAGCAGAAGAGAATTCATATATGCAGACAACCTATGTTGTGTCTGTTGAACTATGACTCCTCACCTTTCCAGAATGTTCTATTCCCTGCTTTGCTCTTTCCACAAAAGCTCAACTGAAACCAGCAGTTCCTAGACATTACCCAAAGGCTTCCACTGCCACTCTAACAGGCCTGCTGTGCACTGAACCCACAGATTCCTGTGGAATGGTAATCTCCACAGGCTCGGCTCAGGGCGCCCCTCAGCAGGGAAACCAAAGCCATTGCCAGCAAGGGAATCTAAGTGCCTATAACTAAACAGCATAGTTAGCAACTCATTAAAATAAAATAAACAAAAACAAAAACAGGGACTTCATCCCTCCCTTGGGGCTATCCTGAAAGTATGGCCTCAAACAAGGGATAAGTGTAAGTTTGTGGAGGGAGCCAGAAGGGGCAGAAACTTTCCTTTCCTTAGTGGACGTGTAAATTAAGTTCCACAGAGCCAGTTTTCAGATGAAGAGCCCTGAGGAGCATTTCTGTTATGCTGGATTTGTCCTGCTCTGCTGTCTTGCTCTGGCCCTAGGCAACATGCTGTCAATCAGCAATTTGCACGGCTGTCCCTGAGGCTGGAGGGTGTAGACAAGGAAGAAACCTCCAGGGCTTCCTCAACTTCCTTCTGTTTTTCTTTTTCCTTTCATTGGACCTCTCTTTTCCCCACATTCCAGATTCCTCCTTCTACCCTGCTTTTTCATTCAAAAAGGAAGCTGATAAAAATGATGCAATTTGAGGGATTATAGACAAAATCTGCTTCCATTTTCAGGTCTAGGTACATTTTGACAATTATTGGAAAAGGTTAATGCTCACCTTCATGGAATGGGTTGCTAATATTGGAATTTCTGACATCAGTGGATTTGTATAAAATAGTTATTTTGCCAGGCCACTCGAAGAAGCCTTTGCTAGTTGCTTGTACAGACAACAATATAACCCCAAGACTACAAACTGATGGTTGATAATTTTAACATAGTTTTGCCACTACACAGAATAACATGCAGTTATACCTAGTGAATCATTTAAAAACGCCACGATCCTTTGGGAGATGGACTTCAAGAGCTAGTGTGTTTTCCAGGAGAATTATCTTGTATTGGGGAACATTACTGGGGATATTAGACAAATCTCTGATCCTTCTTTGGCCTCACATTCCCCAGTGCCAGAATAGAATAGGGATAATAATTCTGATTCCCAAAGCTGCCATGAAGATAAAACCATTAGGAAAAGCTTAAAGTATCATACAGTGTTAATATGAAAGTATGGGCAATGTACTTTTGCTTTTCTGGAAAATAGAGCCTCTTTCCCATCTAGTAATTGTAACTATGTGAGGTAAGCACGGTTAGCCTCCCATTTGGCAGGTGGGGAAAATGAGGCACAGAGTAATTAGTTGTCGAATGTCTCGTAAGTAACAGGCGGTAAGGCCAGGATTTGGACATGGCATTGAACACTGTTCAAGTATACACTTGAAATATAGTGTGTGGTCAGAGTAAAAAGTCAATAAGTATTTTCTTATCAAATGAATGAATGAATTAACATGCGATGGCTCGTACACAGGTGGTGACTCCTCTCCATGCTTACTCTAAAATAAAAGATTCAGAGAAAGAGAGAACTGGGGCATGGAGAAATTGCTGAAGACCTGAAGGCATTTGAGGGTGAAGAATTCACAGCTGATGGCTAAGAGAGGCAGTCAATTGTTTAAACTTTGCTATTTTAACTCGATTTTCTTTAAGACGCACCCCTGACTATCAGGTAACAGACTATATAAATTTTCATCCTGCTTGAAGGCTTGCTGAGAGAAAGGCACTTGTAGATAGCAGCTTGAGTTGTGCTCTCCATTGGCACAAAGCATGCTTAAGTAGCCCTTTCCTCTGCATTAAGTGTATGATGCGGAAAGGTTTCCAATACTTAAAATTCATAATGGGAGTTTACAATGCTAAAGAAACTAAAACACCGTGGTCTCTACTTTTTCTTAGCGACTATGTTTACATTGGGAGAAAAGAAATGGCTGGACTCTATTTTATAAAAACAGCTAACAATGACTGAAAATTTTAAATAGTATGGAGAGATTTATAAATGTTATTATTAGTGATATTTGTCTCACAAATTCATAGGCACTTGTTGAAAAAAGAGTAGATTTTCTGCACGATGTGTAATTAGAAAGACACACCATTTTTAATGCACTAAAATCACCTTTGGCAAAGCACAACCTTACCCAGGTTGGGGGCAGTTGGCATGTGGCGGGGGTGGGGCTCAATCTCTAAAGTGTATATGTTTGGTAAATGAGACATGGTATAGAAGTGAGTGCTTGAGTTGTCAGATAAAATTTATTGTATTAAAGTATCTAACTCAGAAGTTTCCTACACAAAATTCCTGGTGGGTTGCCAAAAGTGGGTTTGAAGGATTAGGAAATCAAAAGGATGGTATGAGCCACTAGGTCCTTATGGGTATCTCTTCTTCAAAGGAAGATATTTTTCAAAAATATGAAGGATTGTCTAGAAGGGATCATGCAGACAAGTGTAATAATTCCATTACATGGCATCATTATTAAGTTTCTTGGATTCCAGAACAGATTGAAGTTGACTGAAAAATTGATGAAAAATTCCAAGGACTGAGAGAGAACAGAGTACAAATACCTTTCCTCTTTCTCACCCCATGACCAAAGTAGATGTCTTTTGCATGTGCTCCCGCTCCTTCCTCCTGGTAGCCCCTCAAAGGAATGACACACCCCAGCAGGTTTTAACCAGACCCTAATGCAGCAAAGACCCAGGGAGCTGAGAGAGAGCCAAAGAGCTGTATGACAGAAAGAGCCAGCCATTATTTATGGTGGAGGGTCACCTTGGGTGACATCTGTTATTGCACTGACACCTATCTAATCAGGGATGGCTAAAAAATAATTAAATCAATCCACTCCTGATGCCACAGATGACCGGCTCTAGTCCGCTCCAACCTAAGATTAATGGAACCATTATCAGGAGCTAACACGACACTCTTAAAATGTCTCATCAACCATTTTCATAGCCACCAGCTGTAGTTTTTGTAATGGAAACAAAAATGTCACAAACCACAAGATGGATTCTCATGGAAATAGCACCTTCAAAAGGGTTCACTCTTAAGGTGGTCATTATTATGAAGGAATGTTGAACAGAATTGGTCTGGTCTAGTATTCAGGAGGAATTAGAAAACACACTTAGGCATTGGAAGGGACCATCTCTTTCCCTTGGTTTTTATAATTTGGCAAAATCCTGGGAGGACAAACAGATGAAATTCAGAACATGAAACCATTAATTCTATCCCCACCTCCATTTTAGTGGTTTGGGATAAATATATCCATAAACATAAAACTTAATTTTGCCCTTTGTAAGAGTTATTGGTTCTGTATTTTGAGCCATCTACCCAATATGGTTGAGGCGCTATTGGAAGAATGTCTTTAAATAATACTAAATTTATAGCATTTAGATATAACCACCCCCAAAGGTTATGATTATTTATTTACACATATTGTTAAGGATTTGGGAGAGATGGAAAGAAGGTCATGGGCAAAGTAGAATTTGTGTACAGCATCTTCCTTCTACTCATCCACCTGCATTCCCATGTTCATTATTATCTGAGGACCTGTGTTGGAATATAAAATTATTAAAACTGTAAGTGAAAATAAGTGGGCTCTGGTTCTCGATATTTCACTGTGTTAAAGTAGACTAATCACAGAAACAGAACAGACTTAGGACAATGGCTATGAGCTTAAAAGTAAATTTCCTTGCAGGGCCTTGCATGTCCCCTCCTAGTTTCAGGTCCTGATTAAAATGCTGGCATGGGGACAGAAAGCTCCAGAGCCCCTTCATCCTCTCAGCCCCAACCACCAAGGCACACGAAGTCTGGTATTTAGAGGACAACATCTGTCAAATATATGCCACTTTTTAATTGGGCAAAGGAATTGTTAGCAGAGGGTGTTTGAAATTCTCTGTAGGGCCTGTTTTATTGTGGGCATGCCCCTGTGGTTATGACCAGATTTTGGATTTCTGTTGTCTGGGAAGCTCATGCCCATATGTGACTTTGGACAAAGCTGCATTGGAAATTACTCTCCCCTTTCCTCTGTTTGTCTTCTCTTTTCTTTCCTTCTTTCTGGTAAATCCATCAAGTAAGTTAGAATGCCTTCACACTAAATGAAAAAAAAAAAGGAAAGAATGTTCCAAGTTGTTTTCCATACCCCCACCCCCACCCCTGCACTGGAAAATTTTCCTTCATTTGAAATAAAGCACAGGAATCCTTCTACCAGGATGTGCCTCTGACCTCCCTCAGACTGGCTTTGAAGCCCTTCTTCTCTGCTTTCATAACAATCTTTGCATATTTCTCCTTCTATGCCCTCTAGATATCTCTGTCTGTCTCTGACTAATGTCTCACCTATCTTTATATGTCCAACAATATTTTTATATTACCTTGCCATAGGGGACACAATTATATATCTATTAAATTATTTAAAGAAGTAAAAGTGGAATATTAATTTAATAGGCAGCTGTTTATTGCTGAGAAAGTTCCTTACATGTACGAGACATATGATATAGATTTCTTAGTTGGAGCAGTGAACAGGGAGATGATTCTCTCAGGGTGTTACAGAGAGATGGACAGTTGAGGGAAGAGGGGGACTGGAGGGACTTAGACAAAGAAGTCCTCCAGGACTCTGCCACCTCCTCGATCTTCTCTAGAACATACCGCCTCCATTCTTTAGAGTGCTCTGTGCTTTTTGTTATATATCCACATTGTTAACTACCGCAACCCTTTGCTCACCTCTTCTCAACTCTTTCTGAGTCTATAACCAAAGCCATCTGCACTGATGCTAGGGATAGGATACATTTGTAAGGACTGAGGCGGCATCGAGGTTCTTTCCATAGGCCCAAGATTGTTCCGAGAAAGCACACACACAAAGTATCATGCACGTGTGTGTGTGTGTGTGTGTGTGTGTTTATGTGTTCTGGGTGGTGGATGGGAGAAGGAAGAAAATATTTTGTCCAATATTAATTTCTCCAAGTGAGACAGGTTGGATACTGTGTTTCCTTGCATAAAACTAACCAAAATAATAAATTGCTTGAATGTAGCAACAGTAATTCACTTCCTGCAATTTTACCAACAATAATAGTAGCAAAAATGTTTTGAGCAGTCATTGTATCCAAACACTCTGCAATGGATTTTATATGTATTGTCTCATTTAATCCCTTACTTATTTTGTGGGGACTATTATAATGTCCATATTTTTCAAATGGGGATAATCAAGCTTAAATAAAATAAATACTTTTCCCTAAATCATAAAGCCAAAAATTGAACCTAAGCATTCTGATTCCAGAGTTTACCTTCATAATCAATACCCCTTCCATACCCTCTAAAACTATAGGCACATCTGCATTTTTTACTTTCAGCAACAAAATTGAGTGGTACAGGAGACAGCTTGCAAAACTTAAACTTACTTTATGTCTTGTTGTTGTCAGATATATTGAGGAAAATGAAAAGAGCCGTATTCCAGAATATTGTCAAACTTTGGAATTTGGTACTCTGTGGGCTCCAAATTTATTAGAGCAGAACCACATTCTTAGTTTTTATCCACATTTCCATAACTATTTCAGATTAATAAGTATCTAATAATCAACAACTGCTATATCTCACAAGGTTGCAGATCCAGGACCTGGAAAGTCATATTTTTAAGCTTAGAGCCAAAGATGGGAGATACTACTGCTTTGGGTCCTTGAGTGAAACTATTTATTTCATTTCTTGCATTTTCCACTACTAACACATCCCTTTTAGATTAATTAATAAAGCAAACTTTCGTGACGGTCTATTTGGCATCAGGTACTGTGCTAAGTCTATAGACATAGAATTCAGTAAGAAGATAAGTCCATCATTAATTACTTTTGAATTTCACACATAGCAATTGAACAAACTTAAAAAGAGGAGTAGCAGCAGTCATAGGATCATATTGATGAGGCAAATAAGGCCCAGTGTATTGAATACAAGTTGTAGAATCAGACTTCCAGTCAAATCCAAGGTCAGCTACTTGCTTGCTGTAGACCTTGGACTAGTCAATATAATCTCTCTAGCCTCAAAGTCTTTATCTGCTTCATTAGGATGTTGTGTGGATTAGAGGAAGAACTTAGAACAGAGCTTGATACGTAATACTACCTAAATATATATTAATACCTATTATTATTTCAATTGCAAATGCTGTTATTTGGTAATTAACAATTTATATGTTCATCTTTAGTATGAATTTTAGCCTGAATTTAAAATATTCTGCTGGAATCCAAAACCCATTTTATTGACTAATGATCAGTAATAAAGGCACAATGTACACAAGCAGTTTATTTGCTTAAATTATAAAGAGTGATTTCTGAAGTACTCTTCCTTGCTCTTCATGTTTATGTGTGTGTCTCTGCAAAAACTATCCAATTATTTGGCTGGTCTTTCAGGTGAAATATGAGTATGACCCAGAAATTGTGCTCCAGTTTAGGACATGCTTAACACTAGAAGGCTGTGAAATAACAAGATGGCTTGTTGGCTCTTTGCGGCCGAGAGGGAGCTTCCATAAATTGCACTCAGAGAACCGAGAGCTGTGTGCGGCAAAGTCCAGTGCATGGACCTCAGGCTGCCAGTGACGCCCTGAGTTCCCCACGGCCAGGCCAGAAAAGCACATTGGGATTGTATGTAACTTAAGAATTTGGAATGAGCCAGGAAGCATTAAAAACGCTTAGCTAAGAGACTTAATGATTCCATCTTATGGTTTATTCCCAGTGCTTCCCTGAACCTGAAACAATGCAGCCAAATCTAGAATATGGGCAAGCCTGGGTGAGGGGGGCGGGGTGTCACTAGGGCCCTGGCTGGAAATAAAAATTACATGGATAGCAAATTTCCCTATATTTTGGCGTGATGATTTGGACCTGTAATTCCAGTCTTGGGAATGGGGGATTGTTGGGTTGTGAGATGAGCTCGAAGCTCAGACGTGTCAACAACTCTGTGTCTTGGAGGATGAACAATTACATCGCTTATCTTGGTTTGTTGGTCCCAGTGACTGTTTTTTAATGAAATCATTGGGAGTACAGCTCTCAAGAGGAGTGAATGGTTGCGAGGTGCATTGTGATCTCTAACCAAAAGTGAGCTCAGGCCATTAATCAGAACTCTGAAACGCACTTGTATATTCTCTATTGCCAGATTCTTTTGAACGTCCTAAGAAAAAACGTTTTCCTTATGATGGGTTTAACTAAGGAATTTTAGGAAATAATTCTGGCTAATGTTTTTCTTGATTTACTCCTCTATCTGTGATTCCTTTTCAAGGAATTCTACCACTGTCTTTTTGGAGAAAACATTTTCACAATCATCAAGAAGTGTTTGGGGGCAGAAAATCAGCACTGCTATCAAAAGAAGCTGTTGGGAGCTAACTGAATGGATTTGTGCCCATATGCCTAAGCATGTTTCAGTCTGAGCTAAATCAGGTTAAGAGGTTTATTCGTGTATTTCAGTGAACATGAACATGCACTAGGTAGTAAGAATCAGTTAATCTTCTGTTAAAATTCATGGTCTTTAGGGAATATTGTGTCATTCATTATAGATACCAAAGAGAAAACTAAATTCTGCTGTATTGTGAAGTTTGGCCCATTCAATTGGAAAAATCTTAATGATCAAGAAGCCATGTGTTTTTACTCAGATATGTTTTATGACATAGCTGTAAAATCTTGTCTCAAATAGACCTACAACAGCCTTGTATTGTTCCACAGACAGTAATAAAGCTCACTTCTAAAATTCCTCTGTATTAAGTCTAAAATACTGATGAAAACTAGAGCGCTTCACACAGGAGTTATTTATGACTTCTTTATTATTAACAACCAAAGATCTTAACAACACTGTGCAAGTGTAAGTGTTAGCTTCAAGTTTGTAGAAATTATTGCACTGGGTGTGTGACAACAGTTCAAAGTCAGCCCGCCTGCCCACTCTTAACAACTATGTTTAAAGGTTTCTAAACTTGGCGTAAATGAAGGTCCCAAAGGATTAAAGTGTGATACATTGGCTATCAATCTAGAAGGAATATTTTTCATAACATTTGAAGAGGGAAAAAAGGAATACATTGTTGTTTTTGACTCAGAAGTTCTTCAGCAGAGACTTATTTTTAAGGCAGTTGATGGAAGTTGTAGAATTCTTGTCTTGAGGAGAAAAAGGACTGTAAATTAAGACCAAGTAATAAAGCAACATATGATTTATTTTTTTACTGTAATGCAAATTTGTAACTCATTGTCTCTTAACTTCCCTATCATTTCTCCATAATTGATAATTATAGGGAATTCTCAAAAATTTCCCCCAAGGTAAGGAACTGGAATGATTATTCACAATTGTTCTCCATCAGCTTATTTTATTTTATTTTTATTCTTTAGATTCACTTAAGGCATGTTTCCATCTTGAGTCCTGAAGCCTCAGTTATCATATAAAAATTGTCACAAAACAATTTTCTGGTTTGTAGTTCCAGCTCCACTTTTACCACCTCCATATATCAAAGATAAATGCTATAAAATCAACTTATGTATATATATTTAATCAAAATATTTAGTGAACACCTACTATATGCCAGTGAATTTCTAACGGCTAGCTTAATATTTTTGGCATTTTTTTGTATACAAAGCACATAACCTCATTAGTTAGCAATTAATAATTGAAATTCTGTTGAAAATGGGGAATATGCCTTAGACATCTTTGAATTTTTTACTATCCCTAGCACAGTTAGCAGAGTTTTGTACATTCCAGGAGTTCAGTTAAGAGTTAAATGAGTGATGGAGAGAAAAAAAAAGTGGAAGTCTTTATTTCAGAGTGAGATAGCATGCAAAGTCAAATCAGTCGTGATTTTGAAACTCACTATTAAACTGTGCATTTGATATTCTTAAACGACTGCTAAACTTAGGTCAGGAATTGTGTTTCACAAGGTAAAGCTGACACACTTATATTAAATTCTATTTCATCTTTCGAAACCTGTATAAACAGCATTTTGAATCCTACATATATATTTTTTCTTTATTTCTTTCTCAGTTAGCTTACCTATATACATATGGATATACAGATGGATAATAAATCCGGCTTCATAAGGAGCAGTGCCTTCGTTTGTTTATCTTGCAAGGGATGTCTGAGGCACATGTTGCCAGCTCCAGCCCTTTATTGTAGGCTCTGGCTACGAGCGTTGCAGTGATGTTCCACATTCCTATCTGAGAAAGGGCCAGAGAATGTTGGAGAATGTGAAGAAAGGCATCGTTTGGGGGCAGAAGGCATTTGTCATGTTTTGTAGAAAGCAGAGTTCTATTTTGAGGTAAACTAACATTCCAAGTGGAAAGATGGCTTTCTTGAGAATGAGCTAAGTTTGGTGGGGTAGTTAAAATGGATAAATCTGACTTGGCAATATCAACCTCTTTGAAATGACTTGTGATACTCCAGAAAGGTTTGCTGGAGATATTATGTCCTTAAATAAATGCACAAGCTTGACTGAGAATTTAGAACCTTTAAAACAAATACCCTAGAGCAAAGATGCTGGTTTCAGCCTCAACTCCTAAGTTCTTTTATATTCTCTTGGAGACTATCCCACTCTGCAGAGATGGATGAACATAGGGTAGAGATGGAGGCTGTGTGTCTCCATGCCATTCTGATTGTACATATAACTCAGTCGTGGTGCCAGAAATAGCTGAATACATGCCTCTTTAGAAAAAGCGGGGATGACAATGAGGGTCAATGGAAATCTTGCTGCAAGTCTCACATGAGGTATCTGGGTCTGTACCTCCACTCTTCCTCATTCATTATCTCTAAAGGAATGTTAGTTGTTGCTCTGAGTTCACTGCTGTAGAAAACATCCAGATTTATTTAGCAAAACAGAGAAAGAGTATGATAAGACTTGCAAGCAAAGAAAGTGCTTCACTTATGTCAATATCAGTCGAGTTAGTATAGAAATTAAATGTGAATGAATACATTTGAGTGGAGCGTAATGATTTTTGTACTTTGAAAAAGGGTATTATTAAAATCCTTCAAATACCTCATCCATCCTCACCAAATGTGGCTTTCTCTCTCTTTGGTTCCAAATATAATCCATTGCACAGACTTGCTGATTTTGTCACCACAGTATATTTGCCTCTGTCCCCTGACACTCTTTGCTTCACAACCTGACTTCTAGTACATTCTCCTGCCTCTCATCTCATTTGGATCTGGTGCCTTGGTCATGGCTTGCTTTGATTTCTTTAAGAAAATCTTGACTTATGATTCTACGATGGCTTCCTATAGCCTCTTGATCAGATCTCAGCTCCTCACCTTATTTGTCAATCCCAAGATCAGGAAAGCCTCTTGTAGGACTATCTGTTCTTCTTTCCTGTCCATTCCCAATTTGCTTGTTGCAGGTCCCTCCACTACCACATATCTCCCAACAACAATCCCTGCCCCTTGCTCTTATGCCTGCCAAACAATTCTACCTAAAGATATCTTCCCCCTTCATCTTAACTTCCTTCAGGTCCTTACCTTGACTCGTCTCTAACAAAAGCTTCTTGCTGACTCACACCATCCCCTCATGCTTATATAAGTAGTTGTACTTTAGTATATTAGAATGCTTCATATCCTGGTTTCTATCAGTTATCAGTTTCACTGTGGCTTAGTGCTTAAGAGTTGGCTTTGGTACAGGCAGACATAGGTTTGAATCCCAGCTCCACAGTTCTTAGCTCTGTGCACCTAGGAGAGTTACTCAAACACCTTGATCTTTCTCCCTAAAATGGAAAAAATGGCCATCCCATAGAATCAGATCTAGCTTGATGGCGGGGGGGGGGGAGGCATAATTGGGATTTACTGTTTTGTGGTTGCCCTCTTGAAATATTGGTAATTTTATCTCTGAATTTATGTTTTGCAATTGAAGTCCTATGGGACAGTGGAGCATAAGGGGTCTCTGCTCACATGCATTCCTGCCTCTTGCTGCTTTTCTGTCTCCCCAGGACAGGTTTTTCAGCTGCCTGCTGCCCCATCCCCCTTGCCCCAAAGTCACCTGGTCTCCCCCTCCCTGCTCCAACCTCCTTGTCCCCAGTGGTGGCTTACCAGGCACAGGAACCAGAGAGTTAGGCTGGGTTGGGGGCTGCAGCTCTTGGAAGCAGGGCATGGCCACAGCATCCCTTCCCTGCTGGCAGTGCCATTGCTCCTTGGGCAGGTGAATGGCCAGCCACTCACCCACTGGATCCAGGTACCTAGTGCATCTTGGAAATTGTAATCCTCTTTGGGGCTGCCCTTCTATCATAGGTTGGGACGACAGGCCCATGGGAAGAGGAGATACCTGGTTCCCCTTCACTGCTTTCAGCCCGCTGGTGCTGCAAGGGCAAGAGGCTAACACGTGGACAGCCGTGGGACCCCGGCAACCATAGAGTCTGCACTCCCTCAGCAGCGAGTATCCCTTTGCTTGAGGGAATATAGTACTAATAGCAAAGGAAAACACCCAGAAAGGTTGAGATGGTGGCCATGCAAGAAAGGAAAAAACACTACATTTCAGCACCATTAAAAGATACTTTTTCTTGCTTTTTTAAAATGAAAATAAGGGGCCCCATATTTTCATTTTCACTGGCCCCACAAATTTTGATGCCAGTCCTGTGTAAAATGATTGCAAACATTTAATGAAATGACACATGCTAAGCTCAATATAAGGGAATTCTTGTTTTTATGAGCAAATATATTGTCTCCCCAGCTCTACTGCTCTTTCCCACCCAGCCAAGGCTCTAGTACTTACTAAGTTTCCTGCTCTGATTGGTCTCGGCCAAAGCTATGTTTGATGTACAGTGTTTAAGAGAAGAGTTGCTTTGTCAGAAATTCTTAAACTAATGTCTGTAGGAAGGCTTCATGGGACCTAGAAATATCTATCAAGATTGTATTTTTACATAGAATTTTTCACAATCCATAAATATTACTATATTAGGAGAGGGGTCTATGACCCCAGAAAATTAAGGAAAGAACACATGCCAGATCATTAGAATGGAAGTGAGAGAAGGCATCAGAACAGAAACTCCATCTCACCAAGCAGATTCTTTAATTATTCAGAAACACAAGACTTGGGTGAAATTTAGTTTGCCACTTTCTAAGTCCCAAACAATTCATATTTTATGGGGGAAAAAGTATTCAGCTGTTATATTTCATCTTTTTAAATTAGAAAACTTACCTTAAATTCATTTACATCTTAAGTAAAGCACCAATTGCAGCACTAATTTCTCAATTATTATCTAGAGGAAAATACAGTTATAGAGCAGCTCCTGGAGATCTAGAATGCAAGATGTATGGCCAAGACCAGCAATAGCAAATATCATTCATTAACCATGCACACATCCCTTTTTTTTAAACCAGAAGCGCCATTAATCTTTATATAATAAAGCAAATATAGTGTCATTTAAGAAAGATGACTCTTTTCATTATATCCCAACAAACCATAAATGAACCCAGCAAAATGTCAAAGTTCCTTTTTAAAAAGTTTGCATAGCATTGAAACCCAGAAGTTCCATGACTATGTTGGAGGATTCACATAAAATAAAAATATCTTCAAAATGTTTAATTATCATAAAAAAGCAAATGGGATTTTTGCACAATTTTGCAGCAAATGGGCACGTAATTTATCTATGTCTATAACTTATTCCATGCATTGTTGAAAGGTCCACTATGCTCCTCATAGTTGCAAAGATCGTCTTCCTGTCTGCGATATTTAGAAATTATATGGGAATCTGTCTGATATTTGCTCTGGTCTAGCATGCTTCTTATATCACACTTATTCTGGAAGGTAATCAAATGCTTTTTCATTTATCAAATTGATAAAAACCTAAGGCAAGAGTTTGAAGGACAGAGTAACTAAATAGAGCCCAGAGGCTCATTCCATCCTGACCCTGTTTGTTGTCTTGATAGCCTTTGCCACAGTGGTCCCCAGACTATTCTCTGATATAATCTTTGAGTTCAGAATCTAATTCAGGATTTCATACAGGGATGCATCTCTTCAAATCATCCTGTCACCCTGAGCTCAACCTACCTAACAAAACAAACAAAAAAAAAAAAGTGGAAAAAAAAATGAAGAAAGACAAAAATGAAACAGTTTTTTAAAAAACTGTTGATAAAGATGCACTTGGCAATTTAGCTTTGAAAAAGCCATTATATACAGAGCTGGACTCAGGGAATTTTCCTCAAAATTTAGTAGAATTAGAGATCACATAATTAGAAATAAGCCTTTTTCATTGATATTCCTAGATATATTCCCAAAGAGAAGTATAACCTGGCCCTTAAGAGATACTTTAACTCTTTGTTTTGTGATTAATTTAGACTTAGAGAAAACTTTCCTATTCCCTTCACCCAGCCTCCCATATTCTTAAGATCTTACAGAACCATAATACAATTGACAAAACTAAGAAATTAGCATGGGTACAATATTATTAGCTCAACTATGGACTTCATTGTACTTCACCAGTTTTTCCACTATCACCCTTTTATTCTGTTCCAGCATCTACAATAGGATTAATTGTACTCTCTACCCAACCTCCTTACTTTCCTTTTTCCCTCCAATACCACTCTTTCCTAACTTTCATGTCCTAGATACTCTTGAAATGTACTGGTCACTTGTTTTACAGAATGCCTCCCACTGTGGTTTTGTCTTACGTTTTTTCATGGGTTTGGCAAGAAGATCATGGAAATGATTGGTTATGGATGATGCCAAAATGTATTGTTACAGTGATATTAACCTCTATCACTTAGCTAAGAGGTTGTCTGCTGGGTTTTTCCACTATAAAGGTACTGTTTTTCCTTTTGTACTTAACAAGTATCTTGGGAGAGTTGCTTTGAAACAACACAGATATTCTGTTTCTCTTGAAACTTTCTTTCACACTGCTCAGGAACCTTGCCTGCAAAAATTACTGTGGTGCTCTAATGGTGATTGTCCTCCTTCCTTCAGCATTCACCAACTGGAATTTTTTAAAGAAGAGCTGTCCCTTCTTCTCTACTTATTCACTCACTCAACTATTTATTTATATCAGTACGTTGGCGTCATGGGCATTTCTTTAACTCTATGGGTTATAATACCAGTATGATAGTTGAATATTTAGTTGCTCAAATTGCTCCAAGCTTGACCATTTGGGTTCTTTCAGGTTGGCTTCTCTGCCCTTTTAATATGCCCCCATCCTCTCTATTGAGCAAGCTCTCACTTTATGGTACCACAAGATGCTCTGGGTTCATCTTGTATTTCCTTGGTCCCCATTTATCCGAGAAGGCCTTGGCAGACATTATTTAAAAATAGTGATTCAGATTTAGTTTGGAAGTCATAGGTACTATACAACTTGACAAAACTGATTACGAATAATGTACTAAGTGATCTAAAGACCTTATTTCTTTGCAGCTTCAAAACATCAGTAAGTGTGATTATTGCCATTTTGCGGATGAGGAAACGAGGTAAGAAAAAGAGCAAGTACTTGCCCTAGATCTTACACCAGTATATGAAGGAGCTAGAATTGCAATAGAAATCATTCAAGTTTCAAAACCTTGCTTCCTCCCACCTTTCCAGAAGCAAAACAAAATATTGGAACACCTATTATCAATTTGCTGGAGAGGCAATGATGTGTATTGGTCCTCTGGTATGTAAAAATAAATAAATAAATAAAAAGCTTTCAGTTATGACCAAAACATGCCCTATCTTCACTGGGATAAAAACTAAAAATGAGGGAAGCAGCTGTGGCTCAATTGATAGGGCTCCCGTTTACCATATGGGAGGCCCCGGGTTTGATTCCCGGAGCCTCCTGGTGAAGGCAAGCCAGCCCATGTGGCG
The DNA here is from genome assembly GCA_026826555.1 of Tolypeutes matacus. Taxonomy (NCBI): domain Eukaryota; kingdom Metazoa; phylum Chordata; class Mammalia; order Cingulata; family Chlamyphoridae; genus Tolypeutes; species Tolypeutes matacus. Next base: position 23,734,263 of record JAKSZT010054335.1, read on the forward strand.
TGGTGAGATGATGCAGCAAGATGACGCAACAAAGGGAGACAAGTAGACACAGAAAAACGCACAGCAAATGGACACAGCGAGCACAAGCAGCAAGGGGGGATAAATAAAATAAATAAATAAAATCTTTAAAAGAAAAAAAAAAACTAAAAATGATAAGCTGTGATGAGTGAGTTCAAGTTGGAAATTATAAAATATATAAAAGGAAATATATTTCAGTTGAGGGAAATATTTCTGGTGACAGAATGCACCCAAACATAGATTGTAAACCAGACAGATATTTTTATACTTCAGTTAGAGAGACGCAAAGCAGGAGGTGAGACATATTCCTTCCAGCTCAGTCCTGCCATTTTTGAAAATTTCAAGTTTTGTCAGCCTACTTCCTACTGAAGTTGGTAAAGTCATGCAAAAAGGAATGTTTCTTGGACTACAATAAGCTTTTCATACCCGTTTTTCTTTGATTTGGGTAACAGATGACAGTTTATAATAGAATAGCAGGCTATGGTAACACAGAAAAAAATATAAAATTTAATATTTATATATTTCCAACTCCTGCTCACATGTCAGAGGGCTTTAAAAAGAATTAAGTGAGGAATTTATAGCTTTGTACAATCACATTTACAGCAATAACATTAAAGCTTTCAATCTTAAAGTTTTCAATAGGATGAAAAAATGGAAAATTATAATGTTCGTTTCTTTAGGTACATACTTTGCTATAGCAAAGAAACACCTTGAACCTATGTATGAGTGCATATAATCAATTCCCAGGAAAAAGGAGACTGAAGCAGCATTAAAAGCTAAGCATGCTTTCTCACTGCTCACAAGAAGAAAAGACAACTTTCTCCAATGTGACAAATCAATAATGGGAGTTTCTGTGCTTTTAGGTTTGCAACCAAGTTTCATTTATGGATTAAATATATGATTTTGAGAAACCTGCAGAACTATCTATGATTTTACTGCATTTTGCTACAGTTTCCCAGGGCTGCTATAACAAAGCACCACAAACTGGATGGCCTAGAACAAGACAAATGTATTCTCCCACGGTTCTGGAGGCCAGAAGTCTGAAATCTGAAGGTTCCAGGGCAGAATCCTTCCTGTCTGTTCTTTCTTCTGGTGCTGCCAGCAATCAAGCTGTTCCTTGGCTTGTGGCAGCTTCACTCCAATCTTTGCTTCCCTCTCCACATAGCCCCTTCCCTTGTGTCTTGGTCTGTTTCTTCTCTTCTTAAAATAATAGGCATATGGACTGAGAGCCCATCCTACTCCAGTAGGACCTCAGTTTTACTTGATTGTATCTGCAAAGATCCTCTTTCCAAATAAGTTTACATTCTGAGGTCCTGGAAATCAGGGCATCAACATATCTTTTTGGAGGACACAATTCAACCTGGAACAATGACTTTGAAACCAGCAGTCAAATGAACAACTAGGCAACTTATAATTACTGAGGAGTTATTGAGTAGATATTATTATACTCTGTGGCAAAACAGCATTTTTTAATATGGAATGAACATGTCTATGAATAGACAAGGTGAAGTTCCGACCATCAATTAATGTACCATACAGGAGAGATGAATTGGAGATAGGAGATAGATGACATAGTTATCTTATTATGTAATAGAATCATGCATATATATGTACAAACATCTATGTAACTATGTATGAGTACATCTTTATATAAAAGTTAATACATATATGTAGATATATGTGTGTGCATGGGTATATATATACTATATATATAACTATTTTATATATTGTCTTAACTTTGATAGGTAGAAGATCATATAAAAGATTTACATAGGGAAGCGGCTGTGGCTCAGTCAGTAGGGCTCCCGTTTACCATATGGGAGGCCCCGGGTTCGGTTCCCGGGGCCTCCTGGTAAAGGCAAGCCCGCCCGCACGGCGTGGTTAGCTGACCCAGCGAGCACAAGCAGCAAGGGGGGGATCAATGAATAAATAAATAAAATCTTTAAAAAAAAAAAAAAAGATTTATATATATCAATATACAACAATATAATATATTTGCATCATTTATATAATATATAAAAATGATTTATAATGATATATTATCTATCAAAGCTCATTTACAGTCAACATCTTGATGCCCAGTTATGAAAGGAGCAATGATTTTTTATCTAGTACTAAAAAACTAATAAAAAAAATAATAAAAATATTCCATGTTTATGCTTCTACCAAATGGAAAATAAATAACTCTGGTAATTTGGGTGGGATTTGAGGAAATATTAATTAACGTTTATGATTTATCTAGCTCCAAAATATGCATACATTTCAACACTGTGCTAAGTAGGGCTCTGAGAACCATCTTTTCAAGAAGAGGTGGTTAAATACACCTGAGAATTGACTGGGTTTGAGGGATAGAGAGTTGTGTGGCAGGGGAAAGAAGAAAGTATTTTCATAACTGAAAGAAGGAAGAACATCTTTTGATTTTGAAAAATACCTTGATAAGTCCTAGTCCTAGGGTGGCAAGAGAACCAGGCGAGATGTCAAGGTCCATGGTCAATGACTAGGGGCATAAGAGGTTGTCTGAAGTTGGAATGAGAAAACAAGAGAGAGGGGAGCGGAGAGGGAAGAGAGAGTGGATAAGCTTGGAGCAGAGCCTGCAGGTTATGTTGGTGAGAAATGGGCAAGGGATGTTTACAAAAGGATCGACAATGTTCAGAGTTAAATTATTTGCCCAATGATAGGGTAATGCAGTTCTTTTCAGCCAGTTCTCCAGTGGCATGTACTTTAAAAAAAAAATTTTTTTTTGACATATAGTTCCTTATAATTCACACGTTTTAATGCTTTTTAGTATTTTTTGCTTATTGTCTGTTTCTGCTCACTGTTTTCTTTAGGAGTCACTGGGAACCAAACTGGGGACCTCCCATGTGGGAGGCAGGTGCTCAACTGCTTGAGCCACATCTGCTCCTGACATGTATTTTTTTAAAGGATTTATTTATTTAATTATTTACTTTTATCCATTTTTACACCCCCCCCCATTTTTGCTGTTTCTGTGTCCATTTGCTGGGCAACTCTCTGTGTCCATTTCTTGCCCCTCTCTTCTCATCCTTCTCTTGTCTTCACTGGGATTCAATCCTCGGAATCTCCGATGTGGGAGAGAGGCTTCCTATTGCCTATGTCACCTTAGTTCCTGGTTTTTCGGTGCATCTAGCCTTGTGTCACTTTCCTGTTACATCATCATCTTGCTGCGTGGCTCGCGGGGCCTGGTGGCTCACCCACAGATGGGGCCTGGCGGTGCATCCGTGCACGAGGCCTGGTGGCCCATGTGCCCTCTTTCTTTTTCTTTTTTTTTTTTTCTACCGGGAGGTCCCAGGGATTGAACCCAGGTCCCTCCATATGGGAGATGGATGCCCAACTACCCAAGCCACATCCATCCCCCTGCTATATCTCTTAAGGTTGACTAAAGATACCCAAAGTTACAGTCTTTTCCCATAAAGGATGGTCATTTAATAAATCGGGCTTAGTTTATCAACAGCATTCTAAAAACCAGACCTAGTGATAAAAACTAGGTGTGGGGACACATGCATGGTTTCTAAAATAGTGAATGTTTATCCTACCCTGATTATCACAAAATCAGGACAGCGAGAATACTAGCAGACCAACATGTACTTTTTATCAACCTTATGGGAGGAATATGAAGCAAAGACTAGGGAAACTCAGAGGAGAACTTTGAAAAATGAGATGGGGTTTTGTGATGATCTTAGCTAAATCTGTCTTTTTTAAAGATCCAGACCAGTAAAAAATTCAATCTGAATATTTTCCACAATTTATTAAAATCCTACAAGTCTTCAGATGCCTAATACTCAATAGTTGGGATTTAGGAGGAGTTGGAACATCCATCATTGATGGGAAAGGATGAATTGGCAGTGCAATAAGAAAAAAGTTGTATCTGAATGACTGGGACTTCTTTTTCTGACATTTCAAATGAAACCTAGAGGGGATAAATAGTCTTTAGACTAAGAAGTTAAAATAAGAACAGAACACAAAATGAAATTAAGTTAGTTAAATGATTTCAGCAAAAGAAAGACAAAAATAGAATTTGACTCAAGCAAGAGTTCTTTATAAAACTTTAGGATGTGGTCAGTGGAAATAAATTTACTTCTTTAGTAAGCATCGGTGTTATTGAATGATTTCTCTCTGCTGGGCACCATGATAGGTGCTAAGGATGCAACTGTCAATAAGTCATAGTGTGACTTTGCAGATTGCAGCTGAGCAGCAGAACTTTATGCAACAGTAGATGTCACAAGACAAGTAGAGGATGGAGACTACTGGTAAAGCATGAGGATTTGGGGGACAACAGGACCCATCATTCCTTACTTTGTTATCTTGGACAAGTTACTTATATGATCTAAGGCAGTTTCCACATCTGTGTTAAAGGTGATGACATTATCTACTGGATAAAATAAAACTGAATTGGGACAGTGACAGTAGAGACCGGCTTCTTTCCACCCAGATTGGACTGCAGCCCTAGCCTAGGCTCCAGCCCCACCTCTGGCAGGGAGGAAGCTGGCAGGACCTGTACCAACCTCTCCAGGGAACTGCAGGCACATTTGTCCAACACAGACTGAATAGGTGGATTCCTGGGGCTCCATCCCTGCATCCCAATAGGATAGGAGAGGACCTGTGTTTCATCAGCCTCTCTGGGCAATTGCAGGCACTTTCAGCTCACACGAAATGGTTTGTTGAGCACCTTTAATTCCATCTCCACCCCTCCAACCCCAGAGGATAGGATGGGGCTGGTGTTTCTTCAGCCTCTCTGAGAAACTGCAGGTGCTTTCAGCCCACACAGACTGGATACTAGGGCACTTGTGGCTCCATCCCTGACCCCCAATAAGATAAGAGGGGATCTCTGTTTCCTCAGCCTCTCTGGGTACCTGCAGGTGCTTTTGGCCCATGAATAGTTGGACACCCATAGCTCCATCCCTGCCCCCAAGTAAGATAGGAGGGGAGCTGTGTTTCCTCAGCTTTTCAGGGTAATGGCAAACTATTTTAGCGTACATGGACTGGACTTGTGGGTACTGGTGGATCCATCCCCACTCTCCAATTGGATAGGAAGGGGCTGGTGTTTCCTCAGACTCTCTGGGCAATGTCAGGCACTTTCAGCCTACACGGACTGAACTGTTGGGCATTGGTAGTTCCCTTCCCACCCCTTAAAGGACAGAAGGGACAGTACTCCCTCAGCCTCTCAGAGCAACTGCAAGTGCATTCAGCCCACACAAATCAGACTGTTGAGCAGTCCAGAAGATCCATCCCCATCCCAGGCCAGGAAGGGTTGGCTGGTGCTACATCAGTCTACCTGAGCAACTGTGGTCATTTTGGACCTGTATGGCATAGATTGTTGTCCACATATGCAGCTCCATACCTGCCCCAGGCAGGGGAGTAAGGGGTGTAAAACCTCATCAGTCTCCCTAGGCAAATACAGACAGTCTTTGCCTCCACAACTTGAATTATTACACACAGCTGTGGCTCTTTTCCTACCCCTGGCAAAGAAGAAAGGTGGGAGAAGCTTCATTGGTCCCTGCAACACAGACAGCTTCAGCCTCCATAGCTTATAGCACCAGCTACGTCCTTGGCTCCCACTATACAACCAGCAAGGGAGAAAGGGCAAGAAAACCCTAAACCAAAAGAAACTGCACCCAGAATAAATACACCTAGTAAGCCAAATGCCAATACACCAACAAAAATTTATAATCCATACCAAGAAACAAGAATATATGGCCCAGTTAAAGGAACAAGATAAGTCTCCAGATGACATAAAGGAGTTGAGACAACTAATATAGATGTTCTAACAAATATCCTTAATAAATTCAATGAGATAGCTAAAGAAATAAAGGATATTAAGAAGACACTGGGTGAGCACAAAGAATAATTTGAAAAAATACACAGAAAAATAACATAGATCTTATGGGAATGAAAGGCACAATAATGAAATTAAAAATATACTGGAGGGAAGCGGCTGTGGCTCAATCAGTAGGGCTCCCGTTTACCATATGGGAGGCCGCGGGTTCGGTTCCCGGGGCCTCCTGGTGAAGGCAAGCTCGCCCGCATGGCGTGATTAGCTGACCCAGTGAGCGCAAACAGCAAGGGGGGGATAAATGAATAAATAAATAAAATCTTAAAAAAAAAAAAAAAATATATATATATATACTGGAGGCATATGACAGTAGATTTGAGGAGACAGAAGCAAGGATCAGTGAGCTTGAAGACAACCTCCAAAAGTGAACGTACAAAAGAACAGATGAAGAAAAGAATGGAAAAAAATTGAACAAGGTCTTGGGGAACTAAATGATCACAAGAGACATGAAAATATGCATGTCATGGGAGTCTCAGAAGGAAAAGAGAAGGGAAAGGGGCAGGAGGAATATTTGAATAAATAATGGTAGAAAATTTCCCAACCCTAATGAAGGACATAGAAATCCATGTCCAAGAAGCAGAATGTACTCCCATCTGAATAAATCGGAATAGACCAACTCTGAGACAAATAGTAATCAGAATGTCACATGCCAAAGACAGAGAATTCTGAAAGCAGCAAAACAAAAGTGATGCATAACATATAAAGGATACCCAATAAGATTAAGTGCCAATTCCTCATCAGAAACCATGGAGGCAAGAAGGCAGTGGCACTACAAGAGAAAAACTGCCAGTCAAGAATCTTATATCTGACAAGACTGTCTTTCAATAATGAGGGCGAGTTTATAATATTCATAGATAAACAGGAACTGAGAGAGTTTATAACAAAGAGACCAGCTTTGCAGGAAATGCTAAGACAGTGCTGTAGCCTGAAAAGACAAGACAGGTGAGATAGTCTTGGAAGAGAGTCTAGAAATGAAATTATATCAGTAAAAGTAACTAAAAGTCTCAAAAGAGTGGTGAAAATAAAATAGACAGATAAAACCCAAAAGTCAAAATGGTGAAATAAGAACTGCCTTTTCAGTAATAATATTGAATGTTAATGGATTAAACTCCCCAATCAAAAGACACAAACTGGTGGAATGGATAAGAAAATATGAACCATCTATATGCTGTCTACAAGAGACTCACCTTAGACCTAAGGATACCAATAGATTGAAAGCAAAAGGCTGAAAGAAGCTACTCCATGCATGCAGTAAACAAACAAACAAACAAAAAGCCAGAGTTGCTATACTGAAATTAGATGAAATAGACTTTAAAAGAAAAACTGCTATGAGACAAAGAAGGAAATTGATAAAAGGGACAATTCACCAGGAAGAAATAACAATCATAATTATATAGGCACCTAACCAGGATGCCCCAAGATACATGAGGCAAACACTGGCAAAACTTAAGGGAAAAATAGCTCTACTTTAATAATTGGAGACTTCAGTAAACTACTCTCAACAATGAATAGAATGTCTGAGCAGAGGATCAATAAAGAAACAGAAAGTTTGAATAATATGATAAATAGACTAAACCTAAGAGACATATACAGAACATTGCACCCCAAAACAGTAGGATATACATTCTGTTCAAGTGCTCATGGATCTTTCTCTAGGATAGATCATATGTTGGGTCACAATGCAGATCTCAATAAATTTAACAAGATTGACATTATACAAAGCACTATCACTGATCATAATGCAATAAAGTTGGAAATCAACAAAAGGCAGAAAAAGGGGGAAATTCACAAATATATGGAGATTAAACAACACACCCTTAAATAATCAGTAGGTCAAAGAAGAAATTTTGAGAGAAATCAATAAATATATTAAGTGGAATGACAATGAGAACACAACATATCTGAACCTATGGGATGCAACAAAGGCAGTGCTGAGAGGTAAACTTATAGCCCTCAATACTTACATTAAAAAAGAACAATCTAAAATCAATGACTTGACTACACACCTCGAAGAACTGAAAAAAGAACAGCAAACTAATCCCAAAGCAAGTAGAAAGAATGAAACAAAAAAGATCAGAGCAGAAATAAATAAAATTCAGAACAAAAAAAAATTAGAGAATTTTTTTAAAAAACAAAAGTTGGTTTTTCAAGAGATTAACAAAATTGGCAAACCCTTGGCTAGATTGACAAAGAAAAAAAGAGAGGAAGATACAAATAAATGAAATAAAAAATTAAAACAGGGACATTACTACTGACCACAGATATAAAAGAGATCATAAGAGAATACTATGAATAACTGTACTCTAAAAAAGCAGACAATGGAGACAAAATGGAAAAATTCCTAGGAACTTATGAACAACCTACATTGACTCTAGAAAAATAGAAGACCTCAACAAACCAATCACAAGTAAAGAGATTGAAACTGTCATCAAACATCTCTTCAAAATGAAAAGCGCAGGACCACATGGTTTTACAGGTGAGTTCTACCAAGTACTCAAATAAGATTTAATACCAATCTTACACAAGCTCTTCCAAATAATTGAACAAGAAGGAATGCTACCAAACTCATTCTATGTAGCCAATATCACCCTAATACCAAAACCAGATATAGATATTACAAAAAAGGAAATTACAGACCCATTTTTCTAATGAATATGGATGCAAAAACTCTCAAACAAAATACTTACTAATTGAATCCAACAATACATTAAAAGAATTACTCATAATTATCAAGTGGATTTTATACAAGGCATGCAAGTGTGGTTCAACAAAATAAAATCAATCAGCATAATACACCACATTAATAAATCAAAGAAGAAAAATCACGATACTTTTGATTGATGCAGAAAGGCATTTAACAAAATATAGCATCATTTCTTGATAAAAATACCACAAAAGATAGGAATTGAAGGAGACTTTCTCAACATGATAAAAGGCATATATGAAAAACCCACAGCTAACATTGTACTCAATAGTGAAGGACTGGAAGCTTTCCCATTGAGATCAGGAATAAGACAATGATGCCCACTGTCACCACTGTTTTTCAATATAGTGCTAGAGGTTCTAGCTAGAGCATCTGGCAAGAAAAAGAGTAAAAGGTATCTAAATCAGAAAGGAAGAAGTAAAACTTTTGCTATTCTCAGATGATATGATCCTACACCTAGAAAGTCCTGAAAAATCTACAACAAAGCTGTTAGAGCTAATAAATGATTTCAATAGAGTGTCAGGATACAAGATCAATAAACAAAAATCAGTAGTGTTTCTATACCTTAGTAAAGCGCAATCTGAGGAAGAAGTCAGGAAAAAAATTCCATTTAATACAGCGACTAAAAAAAATCCAATATTTAGGAATAACTTAACCAAGGGTGTAAGGCGTAAAGCATTTGTATTCAGAAAACTAGAATGCATTGTTAGAAAAAAAACAAAAAAGACCTAAATAATTCGAAGAACATTCCATGCCCATGGATTGGAAGACTAAATATCATTAAGATAGCAATTCTACCCAAATTGATATACAGATTCAAAGCAATCTCAATAAAAAATCTCCCAGTATTTTTTAAATAAATGGAAAACACAGTTTTTATTTATTTGGAAAGGAATGGCTTCCTGAATAGCCAGAAACATCTTAAAAAGGAAAAGCGAATTTAGAGGACTCTCACTTCCTGAATTTAAATCATATTACCTAGCTACAGTGGTGAAAACAGCTTGGTACTGGCATATGGATAAACACAGACCAATGGAACCAAACTAATGGTTCAGAAAGAGACCATCAGATCCACGGTCAAGTGATTTTTGACAAGCCTGTCAAACCCTCCCAGCTGGGACAGAACAGTCTATTCAACAAATTGTCCTGGGAGAACTATAGAGCCATATCTGAAAGAAAGAAAGAGGTTCTCTATCTCACACCTTACACAAAAATTAACTCAAAATGAATCAAAGACCTAAATCTAAAAGCAAGAACTATAAAGATCCCAGAAGAAAACGCAAGAAAACATCTTCAATACCTGGTGGTAAGCAGTGGATTTTTAAGCCTTACACTGAAAGCATAAGCCATGAAAGAAAACATGGATAAGTGGGACCTCTTCAGACCTAAACAAATTTGTGATTCAAAAGACTTCGTCAAGAAGGTGAAAAGGCAACCCACTCAATGGGAGAAAATATTTGGAACCATGTATCTGATAAGGATTCGATTTCCATTCTATATAAAAAGATCATACAACTCAACAATAAAAGAGCAAGCAAACTAATTTAAAAATGGGCAAAAGATTTAAATAGACATTTCTCCAAATAGGAAATACAAATAGCCAAAAAGCACGTGAAAACGTGTTCCAAATCACTAGCTATTAGGGAAATGCAAATCAAAACGATGAGATATCATCTCACACTGTATGGAATGGCCATGATTTAAAAAATAGATAAGAAGTGCTAGACAGGGTGTGGAGAAATAGCAACACTCCTTCACTGTTGGTGGGATTGTAAAATGGTGTAGCCTCTGTGGAAGACAGTTTGGAGTTTCCTCAGTAAGCTAAATTTAGAACTACCCTATGATCCAGCAATTCCTCTACCAGGAATATATCCAGAAGAGCTGAAAACTGTGACACAAACAGACATCTGCACACCAATGCTCATAGAGGCATTCTTCACAATCGCCAAAAGATGGGAACAACCCAAGTGTCCATCAACCAATGAATGGATAAACAAAATGTGTTACATACATACGACGGAATACTATGCTGAAGTGAGAAGAAATGAAATTGGGACACATATAACATGGATGAATCTTGAAGACATTATGCTAAGTGAAGTAAGCCAGACACAAAAGGACAAATATTGCATGGCTTCATTAAAATGAACTAAATATGAAAAATAAACACATGGGGTTAAAACCTAGAGTATAGGTTATTAGGAGATAAGAGGAGGGCTGAGAAGGACTACTGGTGCTCAATGTATGTAGAAGTTTTAATTAACTTTACTGTAAAACTATGGAAATGGATAGAGTTGATGTTAACACATTATAGGGAGTAGCAGATAGTGTATAAATTGGATTGTGGCTGGAAAGGGTAGTCTAGGGATGTAAATGTCAATTGAAAAAAAGCTAGAGAATAATCTAGGGACTGAATAACACAGTGAACCCAGAGGTGGATGAGAATTGTGGTTGATGGTACAGATGCAAGAGTGTCCTTCTGTGAGCTAGATCAGATATACGTCACTATTGCAGGGTGGCGGGAATTTGGAAAAGCATGGGAAAAACTCAATTGGTGTAACCTATGGACTGTGGTTAACAGCAATACTGTAATATTCATGCATCTATGCCAAAGATGTACTGTGTTGATAATGGGGGAGTATGGAAAATGTGTGCCATATGAATGCTATGGAACATGGTTGTTGGTAATAATCTGATGATATTAGCTCATAATCTGTAACAAATGTTCCACCACAGTGTGGTGTGTTGGGAATGTTGTATGGGTGTTATATGGGAATTCTACACATATGCATGATTGTTTTGTACATTTACAACTTCTGTAATAAAATATTAAAAATAGTAATAGGGTAGGTTGGGGGAAAATACACCAAATGTAAGACATAGACTATAGTTAGTAGTAATATTTTGATGATATTCTTTCATAATTTGTAACAAATGTTACAAAAGTGTTGGTGGTGGGGTGATGTATGGGACTCCTGTATGATGATATGCATATTTGTTTTGTAAGTTCACAACTTTTACTTATTGTTTATATATGTTCATGTATGAATGATATATTTCAATAAAATTTTAAAAGAAATTGAATTGAGCCAATGTTAAGTAACTTATTTGCTTGGCCATATCTACCTAGTAAAGGTATTTGGGATTTGTAATAAGGCAAGAATTAATTTTTGCATGGCTAAACAAGATATACATATATAGTGTTTCCCATAATGCCATGAATATAAACACTGCATTTTTTATATGATGACAATGATGGTGATGATGGTGGTTGTGGTGGTAGTGGTGATGATAATGATGGTGATGATGATGATGATGATGATGCATAAGTGGGCTACCTAAATCAGTCTTAGTTAACTAAGAAGGGCTTGTCCAAAAATGTGGCTCTCAAAAGAAAATTTCGAAATATTTCTAGTAAGCCACTTTCAATAAGAAGTTATCAAATCACATTTTAGAAGAATGTATGTGTGCATTTAGAAAGAATTATCGATGTGCGAAACAAGCAAGCAAAGCCCAGAGTTCTCCACATTGGACTATTTCTCTCTCAAAAAGTGAAGCATCAGTCATACAAAGAATTTGACCACTAGGAAGAAGGATGAAGAAAAACAAAAACATAAAGTAGAATTACATTTCAAGAAATCTCCTAAATGCCTGACTAATGGTCTTAGTTCATTCATTCATTTGCCCCTTCACTAATTTATATGCTTAATTTGTTTGTCTATCTGAGTAGCTGATTATGGGGATAAAGTAGTATAAAATGTGTTCTGAGCATTTAGAGAGAACTAGTCAGTTTTGGAGTTTATTAAACATTATATAATTTCAAAACAAGAAAAATCCCTTTGCCTAAAGTAATTATAGCATTGTGAACAAGTGGAAGGAACCTCAAATTGGAAGCATTCCAATGGTGAGGACTCAGTAACCTAAAGGAAAATTATGCAGCCATGAAATTTATTTTCCAAGCATCCACTGAAACAATTATTTCATGAACACCTATTATGTGGCAAACACTGTGCTTAGGGCTAAAGATATAATAATGTTCAAGATAGAAGTAGTCCCTGACCCAAAGAGCTTTAAATCTATTATAAGACACAACTGGTGTTTGAGCAAATCAATAAATGCAAAAAAAAAAATATTATTTGAGTTGTAGGAAGTGCTGTTACAGAAAAATGCAGGCTATGAAAGATAAAAAGGGAAAAAGAGCAATCTGATTTACAAAGGGGCATTAAGTGAAGGCCATTCTGACCCAGTTAGTAGAACACAGGAAGGGTGAAATGGGAGCTGTACACGTTTGGATGGTAGAAAATGGCTGATAAATTCAGTTTATATGGAGAGACCGAAAAAAAAAATCTATGTTTTGATTTCAACTATGGAAAAAATAAAAACAAATGCTTGTTCAAATTGAATATGTGCTAGGCACCATGGTAAGCATTTTATATTTATTATCCCATTTAACCATCAAAAATTCAGTAATGTAGGTTTTTTACTAAATAGTTAACTTGCTCACAGTTACATAGTAAGAGGCAAAACAAGAATTTAAACCAAGATGGTATCACTCAAAACCTTCAGTCTTGATCAGTATATTGAGACTGTGAATAAGTTTGAACAGGGATTTGAAAAATAGTTTTATTGATTGAGGAAGCAGAATTGTGGACTATTGCTTTAATTTTTTATTGTTCTTAATGATGTTATAATATTTAGACAAGAAATAATAATTTTGATTAATTAACATTTCCATTTTTCTATATTACTAAAAACAAATATGTGAGTGATATACCCCTCTGAACCCACAATTTTATTAATAGAAAGTGCTTTAGTTTGCTAATGGCTAAATGCAAAAATACCAGAAATAGAAGATGGCAGCAGAGTAAGGGACTCTAAGAATCAGTTCATCCTACAGGGCAGTTAGTAATCAACCTGAGCTATCTAAATCACATATTTGGGGCCAAGGACACCAAAAGAGCACCCTGCAACATCCTTAGAAGAACAGAAGGAGGAGCCTATCCATCTGCAGTGAAGATTCATGAGTAGAGCATTCCACGCCATGGAGGCCAGTGGCCATACCCTGTTAGCAGTGCAGGCTGCTTTGGGAGCTTTCCCTTCTAGGAGTTGGAAGCTCCATTTCCCAAAAATGGAGGAGGAAGAAATGGCCAGGCACTGACTTCAGCTACTGATTAGTAAATTCAGCTGGCTAAAGTCCAATCCTAAGAACAGCTAAAGTTTGAACCTGTCCAAGTCGGAAAGAGTTGGTAGCTGCCATTTTAACTCTGCCCCCCAGCATGAAGCTGTGTGATTAAAAATTACAGTGAAAGTAGGGACCAGCTTCACTCCACCCAGGTCAGATTGCAACCCTAGCCTAGGCTCCAGCCCCACCTCCCACAGGGAGGAAGCTACAGGGACCTGCATCATCCTCTCAGGGCAACTGCAGGTGCTTTTGGCCCCCATGAACTAGATTATTGGACACATCTTTGGATCCATCCTTGCCCTTACAGGGCAGAAGGCAAGATAGTGTGCCCCCAGACTCTCTGGGAAATTGCAAGTGTTTTCAGGCCCCACATATGAGATTATTGGACACACCTGTGGCTCCATCCCCTCCCCTAACAGGGGAGGAGGGGGCCTTTGTTTCATCAGTCTGCCTGGGCAACTGCAATCAGTTTTGACTCACACGGCTTAGTCTGTTGCCTGTACCTGCTTCTCCATCCCCACCCCGGGAAGGAAAAGAAGGGGCATGGAGTTTCATCAGTCTCTCTGGGCAACTAAAGATGGTCTTGTCCTGAATACATCTGTGGATCCATCCCTAGCCCTGGCAGGGGAGAAAGGTGGGAGAAGCTTTTTCAGTTCCTGGGGCAACACAGGCAGTTTCAGCCTCCACAGCTTACAGTACCAATCATATCCTCAGCTCCTATTCTGCAACCACCAAGGAAGAAAGGGCAAGAAATGGTGAAAAAGAGCTGAAAATATTCAGATTGGCTAAACACAAGCCACTATAAAGCTACAAATTAAGGTGAACCAAGTATCAAAGAGGGGCAGTAGCACAAAGCCAATCAGATAAAGAGCCCTAGACTAAAGAAAGAAAAGGGACCAAGAATAAATACAACTAGTAAATCAGATGCCGAGACACCAACAAAAAATTACAACCAATACCAAGAATATATGGGCCAAGCAAAAAACAAGCTAAGCCTACAAATGACATAAAGGGGTTGTATTAGTCAGCAAAAGGGATGCTGATGCAAAGTATCAGAAATCTATTGGCTTTTATAAAGGGTATTTATTTGGGAAAGAAGCTTACAGTCACAAGGCCATAAATAGTAAGTTACTTTCCTCACCAAAGTCTATTGCCATGTGTTGGAGCAAGATGGATGCTGTCTCTGTGAGGGTTCAGCCTTCCTCTCCCTCTTAAGGCTCAATGGTTCCAGCTTCTTCTGATTTCAGTTGTAGGCTGGCATAAGACATGTCTCTCTTCCTGGGGCTCATTTTTTCCCAGGCTCAGCTGCTCTGTTCTCTACAGCAGCAAACTATCAGGCTCATCTCTCTTCCCAGAGCCAGAGCTGTCGCCCTTCCTCTGTGTTCTTCTTCTCTGTGTATCTACTTCTGTGTAAAAGTCTATTTTATCAGCCCACCAAGAGGGCTGGGACTCAACCTTGCATGCCTAATGATGTGGTAGAATCAAAGGCCTAATCTTGATTTAATAAAGTAAAAGTGAAACCTCTGAATTTAATATAATCAAAGGGGTATCACACCCAGAGGAACAGACCAGTTTACAAACATAATCAATATCTTTTTTGGAATTCATAAATAATATAAAACTGCCACAGGAGTTGAGACAATGAATCATAGATGTTCAAACAAACCTCCTTAATTAATTCATTGAGATGGCTTAAGAGATTAAGGACATCAAAAAGACACTAGGTGAACACAAAGAAAAATTTGAAAGTGTACATAGAAAAACAGCAGATCTCAAGGGTATGAAAGGTACAATAAATGAAATTAAAAATAGTCTGGAGGCATATAAGAGCAGATTTGAAGAGGCAGAAGAAAGGATCAATGAGTTTGAAGACATGCCTTCTGAAAACAAACCTACAAACACAAAAGAAAAGAATGGCAAAAATTGAACGAGGTTTCAGGGAAGTAAATGAGGCAAGAGACATGCAAAATGTTTGTTATGGGTGTCCCAGAAGGAGAAAAGAAGGGAAATGGAGCAGGAGGAATATTTGAGGAAACAATGGTATAAAACTTTCCAACCCTATTGAAGGACACAGATATCCATGTGCAAGAAGCAAAACATACTCCTATCTGTATAAATCTGAACAGACCTACTCCAAAGACAAATACTAATCAGAATGTCAAAAACAAAGAACAAGGAGAAAACTCTAAGAGCAGCAAGAGAAAAGCAATTCATCACATACAAGGGACACCCAATAAGATTAAGTACTTATTTCCCATCAGAAACCATGGAGCCAAGAAGTAGTGGTATGATATATTTAAGAAACTGTAAAAGAAAAATAGCCAGCCAAGAATCGTATATCCAGCAAGATTGTTTTTCAAAAATGGAGGCGAGTTTAGAATATTCACAGATAAACAGAAACTGAGAGAATGTGTAACCAAGAGACTAGCTTTGAAGGAAATACTAAAAGGAGTGCTACAGCTTGAAAAGGAAAGACAGGAGGGATAGACTTGGAAGAGAGTGTGGAAGTGAAATTATATCTGTAAAATTAACTAAAAGTAAAAAGAGGTGTGAAAATAAAATGACAGATAAAACCCAAAGATCAAATGTGTGAACTAAGATCTGCCTTTATAGTAATAACATTGAATGTTAATGGCTTAAACTCCCAATCAAAAGATACAAATTGGTGGAATGGATAAGAAAATATGAGCCATCTATATGCAGTCTACAAGAGACCTTAGGCTCAAGGATACAAATAGATTGAAAGCAAAAGGCTGGAAGAAGATATTCCATGCAGGCACTAAAGAAACAAACAAAAAAAGCTGGAGTAGCTATACTTATATCAGATGAAATAGACTTTAAAAGCAAAATTGTTATTAGAGACAAGGAAGGATATTACATATTAGTAACAGGTGCAATTCACCAGGAAGAAATAACAATTATAAGTATATATGCACTTAACCAGGATGCCCGAAATTACATGAGGCAAACACTGGAAAAACTGAAGGGAGAAATAGATGTCTCTACAATAATAGCTGGAGATGTTGATACACCACTCTCAGCATTGGACAGAACATCTGGGAAGAGGATTAATAAAGAAAGAGAGAACTTGAATAATATGATGAATAGACTCAACCTAATAGAAATACACAGAATATTATACCCCAAAACAGCAGGGTATCTTTCTCCAGATTGACCATATGTTAGGTCACAAAGCAGATCCAATTAATTTAACAAGATTGAAGTCATACAAAGCACTTTCTCTGATCATAATGGAATAAAGTTGGAAATCAACAAGAGGCAGAAAAGGGGGAAATTCACAAATATATGGAGATTAACCAACACACTCTTAAATAATAAGTACATCAAAGAAGAAATCGTGAAAGAAATCAGTAAATATCTCGAGAAGAATGAAAACAAGGACACAATATATCAGAACCTATGGGATGCAGCAAAGGCAGTGCTGAGAGGGAAATTTATAGCCTTCAATGTTTTCATTAAAAAAGAAGAAAGAAGCTCAAATCAATTACATAACTACATAGCTGGAGGAATTAGACAAAGAACAGAAAACTCTTCCCAGAGCAAACAAGAATAAAATAACAAAGATCAGAGCTGAAATTAATGAAATTGAGAACAGAAATAACAGTAGAGAAAATTAACAAAACCAAAATTGGTTCTTCAATGAGATTAACAAAATCAACAAACCCTTATCTAGACTTTCAAAGAGAAAATGCAAATAAATGAAATAAAAAATTAAAATGGGGACATTACTACTGACCCCACAGAGATAAAAGAGATCAGAAGTGGCTACTATGAAAAACTGTATGCCAAGAAACTAGACAATATAAATAAAATGGAAACATTCCTAGGAATATATGAAAAACCTACCCTGACCCTATTAGAAAAAGAAGACATCAACAAACCAATCACAATTAAGAGATTGAAACAATCATCAAATAACTCCCCAAAATGAAAAGCCCAAGACCAGATGGTTTCACTGGTGAGTTCAACCAAACATTCAAAGAAGATTTAATACCAATCTTACTCAAACTCTTCCAAAAAATTGAACAATAAGGAACACTACCTAACTCATTGTATGACGCCAATATTACCCTAATACCAATGCCAGATAAAGATTTTTTAATGCAAAAAAATTACAGACCCATTTCCCTAATGAATACATATGCAAAAATCCTCAACAAAATGCTCATTAATTGAATCCAAAAACAGAGCAAAAGAAGTATTCATCATGATCAAGTGAGTTTTACACCAGGCATGCAAAGATCGTTCAAAACAAGAAAATCAATCAACATAATATACCACATTAATAGATCAAAGAAGAAAAATCACATAATCCTTTTGATTGATGCAGAAAAGGCATTTGGCAAAATACAGCATCATTTTTTGACAAAAAAATGCTATAAAAGTTAGAAATTAAAGGTAACTTTCTCAATATGACAAAGGTAACATATGGAAAAACCACAGCTAATGTTGTACTCAATTATGAAAGACTGAAAACTTTCCCATTGACATCGAAAACAATACAAGGATGCCCACTGTCACCACTATTATTTAATATAGTGCTAGAGGTTCTAGCTAGAGCAATCTGGCAAGAAAAAGAAATAAAAGGCATCCAACTCAGAAAAGAAGAAGTAAAACTTTCACTATTCACAGATGATATGATCTTATACCTAAAAAGTTTCAAAAAATCTACAACAAAGTTGTGAAGGCTAATATATGATTTCAGCAGACTGGCAGGAAACAAGAAAAATATGCAAAAACCTGTAGTGTGCCTATACACTGTTAATGAGCAATCTCAGGAGGAAGTCAGGGAAAAAAATTCCATTTACAGTAGTGACTAAAAGAATCAACTATTTAGGAATAAACCTAGCCAAGGACATAAAGCATTTGTCTTCAGAAAACTACAATGCATTACTAAAAGAAAAAAAATAAAATAAAAAACCAAATAAATGAAAGAACATTCCATACTCATGGATTGGAAAACTAAATATCATTAACATGTCAATTTTCCCCAAATTAATATACAGATTTAGTGTAATCTGGAAAAAAATTTCACCAGCATTTTTTAAAGAAATAGAAACTATCAAATTTATTTGGAAGGGTAAGGGGCCCTGAATAGCCAGAACATCTTAAAAAGGAAGAATGAAGAAAGAAGACTCTCACTTCTGGAATTTAAGCTACAGTAGTGAAAACAGCATGTTACTGGCATAAAGATAGACACATAGACCAATGGAACTGAATACATGGTTTATACATGGTTTAGAAACTTGACCCTCACATCTATGGTCAAGCGATTTTTGACAAGGCTGTCAACACCACTCAGCTGGGGCAGAACAGTCTATTCAACAAATGGCCCCGGGAGAACTGTATATCCATGTCCAAAAGAATGAAAGAGGTCCCCTATCTCACACCTTACTCAAAAATTAACTTAAAATGAATCAAAGACCTAAATATAAAGTCTACAACCATACATCTCCTAGATAAAAATGTAGGACAACATCCTCAAGACCTGGTGGTAGGTGGTGGATTCTTAAGTCTTACACTGAAAGCACAAGCCATTAAAGAAAACATGGATAAATGGGACCTCCTCAAACTTAAACACTTTTATGATTCAAGGACTTCATCAAGAAGGTAAAAAGGCAACACACTCAATGGGAGAAAATATTTGGATACCACATATATGATAAGGGTTTGATTTCCATTCTATATAAAGAGATCATACAACTCAACAACAAAAGAGCAAGCAAACCAATTAAAAAATGGGCAAAAGATTTAAACAGACATTTCTCCAAACAGAAAATACAAATAGCCAAAAAGCACGTGAAAAAAAGGTTCCTTATCACTAGCTATTAGGGAAATGCAAATCAAAATGAAGAGATATCATCTCACACCACACAGAATGGCCATTATTTTAAAAACAGAACAATAAGTGCTGGAGAGGATGTGGATAAATAGGAACACTCCTTCACTGTTGGTGGAATTGTAAAATGGTGCAGCCATTGTGGAAGTCAGTTTGGTGGTTCCCTTAGGAAATTAAATATAGAACTGCCCTATGATCCAGCAATCCCTCTGCTAGGAATATATCCAGAAAAACTGAAAAAAGTGACATGAACAGACATTTGCACACCGATGTTTATAATGCTGTTTTTCACAATTGCCAAAAGATGGAAACATCCCAAGTGTCCATCAACCAAAGAATGGGTAAAGAAAATATGGTGTATATATACAATGGCATACTATGCTGCTGTAAGAAAAAATGAAATTGGGACACCTATGATAACATGGATGAACCTTGAGGACATTATACTAAGTGAAATAAGACAGATACAAAAGGATAAATATTGTATGGTCTCACTAATATGAACTAATTACAAAGAATAAACACATGGAGTTAAAACCTAGACAATAGGTTACTAGGAGATAGGATGAGGGCTGAGAAGTTTTAATTAGATTGACTATAAAAATGCAGAAATGGATAGAGTTGAAGATAACACATTAAAGTGAGTATAACTAACATAGCTGGTTTACAAACAGGATTGAGGTAGTCTAGGGACACAAATGTCAATTTAAAAAAAGCTAGAGAATAATCTAGGGACTGTATAACATAGTGAACCTGGAGGTGGATGAGGATTTTGGTTAATAATACAAGAATGTTATTCTATGAACTAGATCAAATATTCATCACCATTACATGGTGGTAAGAATATAGTGATGCATGAGAAAAATACAACTAATGTAACTTATAGACTATAGTTAACAGCAATATTGTAATATTCTTGCATCAATGTCAAAAAAGGTATTATATCAACTCTAAGGTCAGTAATAAATAGGTATGGGATTTTTTCTTTTGGCCTAAGGAAAACGTTCAAAGACTACTGGGAATCTTTGTGATTGCACAACTCTGTGAAGAAAGTGAGAGCCACTGAGTGTACACTTTGGATAACATGTACAAGGCATGGGACTGTATAACATAGTAAAACACGTGGTGGAAGATGGACTGTGGTTAATAGGACAATTATGAGAGTGTTCTCTCATGAATTATAACAAATGTACAATACTAATACATAGTATTAATAATAGGAGGTATATGGAAAAAGTATACCAAGTGTACACTATGGACCATAGTTACTGGTAATAGTGTGACTGTGTTCTTTTATAATCTGTAACAAATATTCCACAACAATACAAGGTATTAGCGTAGGGGTGATATAAGAGAATTCTGCACATTATGCATGATTTTTTTGTAAACTCACAACTTCTCTAATAAAATAAATAAATAAACAAACAAATAAATACTAGAAATGAGTTGCCTTTTATAATGTGAATTTATTATGGTAAAATCTTACCTTTCCAATGCTGTGAAAATGCCCAAATCAAGGCATCATCAAGAGATGCTGTGTCACCAAGTTGCAGCTGTGGCTGATCAGGCACATGGCAGGGCGTAAGGGTGGCCTGCTCATGTCTCGGCCTTTGCAACCCTTTCTCTCAGCCTCCAGGCTGCAGGTGATCCTGAAGTCCTCTCTTACGTGGCAGGGTAAAATGGCGGCTCTCTTCCTCTGTGTGTGTCTCTACGTGTTTCTTCTATTTATAAAGGACTCCAGCAAGAGGGCTGAGACCCACCCTGGGTCAAACATCACTGAAGTACTCCAATCAAAGGCTTCCGACTGAATTCAGTCCAATCGAAGAGTCTCACACCCCAGGAATGGATTAACTCCAAGAACATGATCTTTTCCGGAATTCACAAAAAGCTTTAAACTGCCACAGGAAGATTTATTTTCTTACAAAGCTCTTTTTTAGCTCCTTAATTTTATCAAACTAATGACATACATATATTCAAAAAGTATTATTAAGGTGATGATTGAAAACAATGAGAAACACGGGTCCCCTGCCCTCCTCTCTGTTTTGTTCCTTCCCTTCCGTACTTTGTAGCTGTGTCTAATGTCACTTACATCCATATTTCTAAATAAAATGCTTAGACAGCTATTTCTTGGTTTTCCAGTTTTAGACATTATCTATTACTTTCTGAATATCAGGGTTAGAATTAATCTATTTTATACAATCCCATCTACCCATGAATTCATATAGACTACACCTCATTCTTCCATTGTAGTGCTGCCACCCTTTGTGGTTAAATCAATAGTAAGTGTATTTATCGCTATGACTGTGCAAATGTTATTTACAGTAAAGCAGTGTAGCACATCATGACTACACCTCCTTCATGTTCAACTTTCGACTTGACCTGGAGCTAATATTAGCACTTGTACCCCAATTTGCATAGTTTTCTGCTTATTTTCCATCATCGCTAAGTCAATATAAACTTGACAACAAAACCAAATTTTGGCTTTTCCCATACATTAAAAAACCATTAAGTTTCTTTCCTCTCTTCTTTCCTTCCTCCCTCCTTCTCTCCCTTGTTCCCTTCCTTTCCTTTCCCTGCCTTTCCCTTCCCTTCCCTTTCCCTTTCTTCCTTTCTCTCTCTCTCTCTCTCTCTCTCTCTCTCTCTCTCTCTCTCTCTCTCCCTCCTTCTTCTTCTTCCTTCTTTGTTTGCTTTTCTGGGAAATGCATCTCCTGAATCCTGATATTCTGCTCTCTGAAGAATTTATTCTGTTTACCACACAGTTGTCTTGCTGGGGCTTTCCTTTATCATCCTCCTGGGAATTTCCCCCTCTCCCTGTTTTCTCGAATGCTTCTTTCTCTCTTTTGGTCTATATCCTCATTTTGGTAAAGTACAACCTCTTATAACTCCCTGAAATGCATATGAGGTGATTACTACTATTTTTTATTATATATAATTTGTATGTATGAATATGTTTTTAATTCCCTCATCACACTTTATTGGGAATTGGATATGTTAATACAGTTTTAATTTATTATTAGAGGTGAATGTGAAGAAATGTGAGAGCTGGAAACAAATATTGGCTTTAAAGGTTTGCTATCAATAGTGGGTAATCACCCACTGTCTACATTTGGTTTATGTTTGGTCCAGACATTTTCCAAAACTGATTTTATGAGCAGAGTTGCAGTTGAGAATGAATAAATTGAACTCCAGTATGTTCACAATAGGGATATTTCTCTAACTGCTAGATTCAAATGATTCATCTCTAAGTCAGAGAGACTAACAATACTAACAAGATAATAATATATTGTATTCAGCCAAACATGGGAAGCAACCAGGGAGTTTCATATGAAAGTTGATATAGGTGAAAATTTTTAATACCAAAAGCAAAAACATTGTTTTTGTTCTGTATTAGAAATACTATCAGAATGCAATCTTTTCAAACACATTATGTAAAGTAATACAACAGCCTTAAAATTAACTTTCCAGGATACCTATTATTAATTTTTTTAAAATTACCCTTAGATTTTCCTTCACTCATGAAAATGCCCAGTTGTTACAATCTTTATTTGTGTATTTTCTGATTAATATTCATGATTTCCTAGTTCAATTCTATTTTGAATTGAATTTTGTCTCAAACTTGTATGTATTAGACATTTCTTATATTTCCATAAAAATGTGTTAACATTTAATCTCATGCCTGATAAAGTTACCCAAGTAAATAATGATTTTCTTTTCTATAATCTGAAACCAATTGGAATTTTCTTTTACAAAACAAGCAAAGGGACGTTCAGGCAAGAAAATGTAATTTTTAAAGAGGGATGGCAATAGCCAAGAGGTAAGTAAGCTCAATATTTCTCCCAATCAGAGGCTGAGTGTCAACTGATGGTAGGTGGAGTGATGGAGGCTCTGATGTATTTTTTCAAAGCAACATCTGCAACAGATCACACAAAAGACAAAATGACAGGGACATTTAGTGTTGCCAAATTTTACTTAGAAAGATCTTTCAAGATTCCACTTAGAAATAAAAATGGCACGGTGAGTATACCATTTCTGTGAGATATAACACCCGGGTACTCTAAGTTATGTGAAGAATGTATCTAAGTATCTGCTTAAAATCTGGGACCATTATCAAACCACCCAGAGCTTCTGACACTGTTGCTTGATCTCTTCTTTCAGCCTTTTCCACCCACAAAAATTCTTTGCATTACTTGAGTATTGAATTTGCTAGTATTGAATGTACATCAAGATTGTAATTTATGTAGTGAAAAAGCTTATGCTCTGGACTTGATTTCTTCTTGCATTTATTCGCTTTTGTTTCAGGTCTCAGGCTGAAAACTGGTTTCCCTCGTTTCACTGTTCTCCTTGTTTCTCACACTTCATCTTTAGGTCATTTAGAGATTGTGGAGGGAGTCCTAAAACCAGCATGCTTAATAAAGGCCTTCAACAAAAATACAATTAAATATGGAATTTAATATTTGGAGAAAATAACATTGTTTCCTTCCCTTTACACTTGGTGGTGATGAATTTATATTTATACATTCTGTTACTCATGCATCTAAATAATATAACATATGTGCAGACTAATTTTCCCCTTCATTTTTTCTTGGAGGAAAAATTGCATTCAAAGTACATGTTTCTCAAAAGTAGAAAGGAAAATAGTATTTATAGGACATTAACACAATATGATAGAAAGGATAAAAAATGTTTGAAATAGGGATTGAAATCAACATGGTTGATTACAGATAGAAGCCTGTATTTTACTGGTTTCATACGCACACTTAACCATCTTATTTTAAAAACTGCAATTTAAATTTCATACATATTTTAAGTCAAGTATATCATCAATGACAATGTGTGCATGTGAAATACTCAAGGTTCTCTATCTACCTATAAAACTCAGATAAATCTGGCCATTTCCTTTTATTACTGTTGAGAATTTAGGGAGATTAAAGTTCTGAAAAATATTAAGCTCCAAATTATCCTGATTATCATCAGGGCCCATTTAGGAGGGACTGTTCTTTGTAGTTGTCTTATTTTCCAACACCTGTGCTTCCACAAGTCTCTCTACTCAGTCCCTGATACTTATTCAGACCTGCTTAGAGATTTTCTGGCCCACCAACTAACTCTGCAAAACAGCTGTTCACTTCTTTCTAACACAACACATAAGTAGCAACCGTCATGTTCAAATGCATTTTGAGCATATATAATGGGATCAAAAGAAAAGGGGACTTTTCAGTGGTAATATAGATGCTCTTTGGCATAACAAATATTTAAGTTATATAATATACATTTTATTTTATCCTATGAATACAACATATGGGAAAAGAATATTTAAAAGCTAGCTTTCCTGTTATAAAGAAAACTGTATTTGAACACAAGTTGTCAAGCCTATTTTGCTGTGCAAAAATATGTCTAGAGTGTTCTAGATGAGAAATATTCAGGTATTTTAAGATTGGGAACAACCTGAGAAAAGACAGGCATGGAGAGGTCTTGTGGAAAAGAGGTAGTGCAACATCACAGGTAAACCAGAAGCTTTGGAGGAAAGTCAGCCAGTGAGAAAACTCCTTTGTATAGAGATGTCTGTATTTCAATCTCTGATTATTGTTTTGATATTTGCATGGCTATATGTGAATATGTGTGTGGAGAGAGAGGAGGATAAATGCATAAACATTTAATATCATATCAAAATTATTTTCAAATCACAAAGAAACAAGAACTATTGAAGAGCTATTTTCAAATCCCAACAAGAAAAAAGAATTATTGAGTAGAATAATAACATTTTATTTTGGGGAAAAAAGAGAATCATCAGTTACTTTTCACTAGGTTATATAGAATTTCAATGATAACCATATTAGACTACATATGGAATGGAGCAATCCTGTACTTAGCATACATTAATTTTCCCAACTCTAATATATACATCTAAAGTCCTTTGCAATGTCATGTGATTGGACTCTGCTTATAAGAGCTCAAGGGCTGGGACTAGGAAGAGCGGGCAAAAAAAAATCTGTAATCCTGATTTTTTTCCCTTTTGCCATAGAATCCAATATGACTAAAAAATATACACAAAAACTGATCATGTGTTTGTTTAAATAAATTTCTATATTTTGTTCATCATGCAATTTTTAAAATTTATTTTAGGTTTTTTAAAGTATGCATTAAAATATCATGGATCTTGATTACTGGGTTTTTTTGGTCCCACTTTAATATTGAACCCAAGCATCTCAAATACCTAAACTTAGTTCTGGCCCTGTTTCTCAAGAGATGTCTCACTTAACACAATTAATGGGGAAATGGTTTATATAGATGATATATTTTCTTTTTAGTAGGGTGTTCATCTGCTTAATTAGTGAAATTGTTTGTGATAAAGGAGATAGCCTCCCCTACCCTCCTGCATGCTAACCTGGCACATTACCAGTGCTTTTGCATCATGCTACATTAAAAGTAATGCAGAAAACTTCTGGTTTCAGCTCCAATATATAAAGAACTTGGAAGTCACTAACCCCATCCTCATAATAAGAAAAAAAGCTAAGTAAACTGAAAACCAATGACTTTATTGCACCTGTCAGAGAGTCGAGGTCACAGGGCAATCTGTGACTCCAAAACCTGGAGAGACAAGAAAATAGAGAATCACAGCCAAAGTCTACTTACTTCGGGAAGAAGCCACCAGAACTATAAATTGATAGGAACACTTAAATGGTAATTTTGATGAATTAGTGGAGGCTGAGTATTGACTAGGTTGAGAGTGGGAAACTTCTGGGACCACAGCATTAAGGAGGTCCCACATTTTCATGGATTTAAACTCCAAGTACTCCCTCTGGTTCTCAAGGTGAGATTCAAGAAAAATTTCATGTTTCTGGCATGGGGAGGAGAAAAGATGCTATTTTGAAATATGTACTGTGTGTTCTCCCTAACACGGACCTACTCTTCAGTGAAAAAGAGCTTACCAGAGACTTATCTCACATGGGTAAAGGGCAATTAGCCAACTTCAGTCCCCTCTAGCCTTCCTGTCTCATCTAAGGAGGGGAAAACAGTAAGAAATACTTGTGAAGGTCACCACCCAGGGTCACAGGCTGATATTTAATCATAGCATTATAGAATGTTTCCTTACTTGACTGTTTATCATAAAATCAACAGGGCTCATGTGCAATAACAATAGATTATAACTGAAAGAGCTATAAAGCTCAGATTCTATTTCAGAAGGAGTGCTTAGGGAAACCCAAGCACAACAGGGAGCCAAAAACAATAATATTAGAGAAAACTGAACAGTTTGGCACTTGCAGTTATAGAAAACATTAAATACGGCTCTGTTCCTACCATATTAGCATAAAACCTCACACTAAAGGCTTATTTTCATCAGTTCAAATTACCAAATATATCATGTACAGTTTTCAACCAAAAAATTGCAAGGCATGCTTAAAGCCAAGAAGAAAGGAAGTATGGAGAAACAAAGCAAGCATCAGAACTAGACTCAAATATGACACAAATTTAGAATTATCGTACAGAAATTTAAAATAAGTATGATTAATATGTTAATGGTTATAGTAGATAAAGTGGACAACATATAAGTTGTAAACAGAGGGAGTCTAAAGAATCAAAAGGAAATGCTAGAAATTAAAAAAAAAAAAAACAAAAACACTAACAGAAATGCTGAGTACCTTAAATGGCCCCTCAATAGACTGGACATGGCCAAGAAAATAAGCAGAGAGCTTGAAGATAGGTCAATGTGACTTTGCAAACTGAAATGTAAAGAGAAAATGAATGAAAAGGTGGAAAATATATACAGAACTGTGGAACATTATCAAAAGTTGTAAATTACATCTATTTGGAATAATCAAAGAAGAAATAAAGGAACAAGGTAAATATTTCAAATAATAATGGCCAAGAATTTTCCAAAAATAATACAGATAACCAACCATGAAAAATTAAAAATTAAAAATTTATGTCTGGGCATATCATATTTTAACTGCAGAAAATCATAGACAAATAGACTATATAGAAAGAAGCCAGGAGATGGGGATGGAAGGGTAGAGAACATTTTGTCTATACATAAAAGAAAAAGGTAAGTACTACTTAAAATTTATCATCAGAAACCATGCAAGCAAGAATGCAGGGTAAAATATGTAAAGCACTGAAAGAAAGAAAGACAAAATATAAACATAGATTCTATATCCCATGAAATTTATCTTAAAAAGTGAAGGACAAATAAAACTTTCTCAGACAAACAAAACAGAGAATTTGTCACCAGCAGACCTGCTCAGAAAGAAGGAATAAAAGCTATACTTCAGAGAGAAGAAAAATGTTATATGACAGAAACTTGGATCTACATAAAACAGGGAAGAGCA
Source organism: Tolypeutes matacus (assembly GCA_026826555.1). NCBI lineage: Eukaryota > Metazoa > Chordata > Mammalia > Cingulata > Chlamyphoridae > Tolypeutes > Tolypeutes matacus. The sequence continues at coordinate 23,762,199 of JAKSZT010054335.1, forward strand.
TCAGGGAGGGAATAGATGGAAGGCAAAGTAAAATAATTTATTTATCCTTCTTAATGGATCTAATAGATAGATGTTTGAACAAAGTAATAATAATATATTGTGGAATTATAGCATCAGGATAAGTGAAATGGAAATACAGATCAATCCATTATTATAGCTGGAGAATTCAGCACCTTCTGTTGGTAATTGATATATTGAGCCAGCAGAAAATCTGCAATGACATAGTTGCCCTGAATAGCACTATCAATCAATCTGATCTACTTGGCATTTATATAATACTCCATCCAACAACAGCAGAATATACATTATTCTCAAGCTTACTTGAAACATGTAGATGTAAAACAAGATATATAAAACTTAATTTAGCAAATACAAATTAAAAAGAATAGAAATCATACAAAATATGTTCGCAGATGAAAATGGAATTAAATCAGAAACCAATGAGAGAAAAATATCTGGAAAATCCTTAAATATTTATAAAGTAAGCAACACATTTCTAAATTACACATAAAAAAATAATGTCTCAAGAGAAATTTAAAAATATTTTGAACTACACAAAAATGAAAATACAATTTATAAAAATGCATGGCATACAGCGCAAACAATTCTTAGAGTAAAATTTATATCATTGAATGCACAGGTTACAAAAGAAGAAAGATCTAAAAATCACTAACATCAGCTTCCACTGTAGGAAACTTAAAAAGGAAGAGCAAGTTAAATCTAATGAAATCAGGAGAAAAGAAATAATAAAACTTAAAGCAGAAATCAATGAAATTGAAAACACAAAAACTATAGAGAAAATCAACAAAACCAAAAGATGATTCTTTGAAGAGATTAGTAAAATTGATAAAAACCTAGTCATACTAACCAAGAAAAAAATGAGAGAACACATAAATTACTAATATAAAAAAGAAAGAAGGATCTCATGGACATGAAAAAGATAATAAAGGACTCTTATGAGCAATTATTTGCCCCAAAATCTGATGACCTAGATAAAAATGAAGCAATTCCTTGAATTTGGTAGTTGTTGAGAAACAAACTACCAAACTCACACAGGACAAAAGGTAATATTAAGAGGCCTGTATCTATTAAAGAAATTGAATCAATAATTAATAACCTTCCAAGAGAAAGCACCAGGCACAAGGTATAGATGGTTTCATCAGACATTCTACCACACATTTAAAGAAGAAATAATACAATTATCTACAGACTTTTCCAGAAAATAGAAACAGAGGGAACACTTTTTCTACGACATCAGCATTACCATTTACAAAAAGCAGGCACATACTACAAGAAAGGAAAACTACAGACCACTATCTCTCAGAAACATAGATGCAAAAATCCTCAACAGAATGTTTGCAAATCAAATCTAACAGTGTATAAAAAATTTTACACCTAAACCAAGTGGAACTTTTTACCAGGCTTAGTCAGCATTCAAAAATCAATCAATGTAATCCACCATTAAAAGAAAAAAATTATGTGATAAAATCAAAGGATGCATCTGACAAAATCCAGCACCAATTCATAATAAAACTTCTCAGCAAACTAGGAATAGAAGAGAACTTCCTCAATTTGATAAAGAAAATCTATAAAAATCCTATAGCTAATATAATACTTAATGGGGAGAAACTGGATACTTTGCTCCTAAAATAAGGAACTAGGTAAAGTTGTCCCCTCTCATCATTCCTATTCATCATTATACTGTATGTCCTAGCTAATGCAATAAGACAAGAAAAGTAAAGTACAGATTAGGAAAGAAGAAATATAACTGTCTTTTACACATATGACATGATTGTCTATGTAGAAAATCACAAAGAAATTAAAAAAAAAAAAACACTGGAACTAATAAGTGTTTGTAGAAAGGTCACAGAATGTAAGATTTATATACAAAGTCATCTGCTTTCCAATATACCAGTAACGAATAATCACAATTTGAAATAAAAAACACAATGCCATTTACAATAGCATCAAAGAAAGACATGTTTAGGTAAAATATAATAAATTGGGTATAAGGTCAATATAAAGAATACCCAAAACTCTGGTGAATGAAATAAAGCAAAACCTAATAAATGGAAGGATAGTCCATGTTCACAGAATGGAAAACACAATAGTGTTATGATGTCAATTCTTCCCAAGTGAATCAATAGATTCATTGCAATCACAATCAAAATCCCTGCAAGTTATTTTATAGCTATTAAAAAGCTGAATCTAAATTTATATGGAAAGGCAAAAGACCCAAAACAGGCAACACACAACTGAAAATAAGAACAAAGTTGGAAGGCCAACATCACCCAACTTTAAAACTTAATTTAGAGCAATATTTAATCAAGACAATGAGATCTTGGCAAAAAAATAAATGAATGAAATAAAATAAAGAGACCAGAAATATACCCACTCAAATAGAGTTAACTGATCTTTACTCAAGAGCAAAGATAATTCAATGGAGAAAAGATAGTCTATTCAACAAATGATGTTCATATAATTGGATATTTGTATGCAAAAAATGAATCTTGATATAGATTTACACATTTAACAAAAATTAACTAAAAATGGATTGTGGACCTAAATGTAAAATGCAAATCTATAAAAGTTCTAGAAGAAAACAGAAATTTGCTTATTCTAGATATATCATATAAATAGAGTCATATAATATCTGTCCTTTTGTATATTTAACCAAAAAGCAATAAAAGGCAAGCCCTTTAATAAATAAATAAATATGTAAATTAAAACAAAGAAAGGAATAGATAAATGAGGAAATGGAAAAGAAGAAAGAGAAAAAGAACAAGATCTCATTGAACTTGGCTGAAAAGAATAAGAGATCCCAGTAAAACCTTTCCCCAAACGGAAGCAGAAAACTTCAAAAGTTAGGCATTTCCAGTGTTTGCAAAAATATTTTATTATAGAAGAAAGAAAGAGACACTGTGAAATGCTATCTAATGCAATGAAATGTAACAACTGGAAAACACTTATATACATTAAATAAAATTTATAAATTGCAAGTTCTTTGGATCAAGCCAGTATACAAAGCTCCTAAACAGATTTATTTTTTACAGATGCTACTCAATAGGTCTGTATAGTTTCTGTGCAGTTGAAACCGCAAGGCAGCTTTATCAGTTCTTGCCAAATAGCAGGTAAATTTATAAAACCAACTTACAGTGGACCCAACCTGCCAGGTGTCACAGCTGTTATGGTATTCCTTGAGTTGCATCAGTGTTCAAACCTGGCATTTCTCTTTACATGGCTATAAATAAACTTTCAAGTGAGTTTTGAAACTTTATACTTTCTTTGACTTAAGTAAACCAATTTACTTGGAGTATCACTGTGCCAAGGTAGAAGACTTTAGGAACAAAAATGTTTTTTTGTTTTTGTGTGTGTATTTTATTTACTGTTAGGGCTTTATTTGAAGGGGGAAAGCAAAAGATTGTCTTGCATTTTAGTAAACATTATTATTTAGGTAAAATATTATTTTAATTAGTTTAAGTCAATTTCAACTAAAACTATTCCATTTTGTGAACCACTGGCCACAAAATTACCTAAATGACATAGAAAGGCTTCCTTTGCACATTCTCAAATGAAGCTGTATTTCTAATGGCATTCTAATGATGAGGAGCCAGAAACCACTGGGAAAAATTGGCAACTTAAAGGACTTCAGAAAATATATGTGCTGCTATTTATAGCAACCCAGAAATAATAAATTTAATATATTTGAAAAAACAATTAACACTTTTTAAACTCTTAAACATATATGGGAATGGTGAGCAGAAATGTGTAAGTTGCTAAAGAAAATGCAATGTCTCATTTTCTTGAAAGACAAGACACTTTTGTAGTTCTTCACTTAGAACTTTGTGAGATATAGTCAACATGAGCTGGGCATTATTTTTCAGCTATGAATGTAGGAATTGGAGAAGTAGCAGTTTTTCACTGTTTCTAAACCCTTAAAATCAATTAGGAGAGGGGTTTAATAAAAGGGCCCTGAGAACATCCAATAATACATAGAGTCTATGTTGAAGGGATGTGTTTTACTGAAAAGTTAATTATGTTTATTGTGGTCAGTTTATTTTAGAATATGAAATCACCAGATTTCAGAGTAGTTTTCCATACCCTTCCTTTTGTTCCTGCCACCCAAACATCCAGTGTACTTCTTTGAATTTCTGGAAAAGAGTTATTGAGTCCCCTTGACTGTAGTACACAGAGTAAGTAATGGTGCCCACCCCTGTCTCAGTGTCTTGAGCACTGTGTCAGAGAGCTAAACTGGGCATGCTCAAAATCAAATTTAGATGCTTAGAGGTGCAATATTGAGTAGTATAAAGAAGTAGCCCAATGCAAAAACGGACAAAAATGTCTATGTCTCCAAAGAAGATATACCATGGCTGATTTGTAATAGAAAAGATGTTCAACACCATTAGCCATTAGGGAAATGCAAATCAAAATTACAATGAAATACAATTTCCCATCTATAATGATGTGAAACCACAATGAGATATCGCATTTTAAGTTATTTTTTTTATTTTTGAAGAAGCTTTAGATTACAAAATGTTACATAAAAAATATAGGGGATTCCCGTATACCCCACCTCCTCCCCCTCCCACACTTGCCCCCATTAGCAACATCTTTCATTAGTGTGGTACATTTGTTACAATTGATGAACACATTGAAGTATTGCTACTAACCATGGACTATAGTTTACATTATAGATTACACTTTGCACCACACAATTTTATTGGTTTTGACAAAATATATAATGGCCTGTATCCATCATTGCAATGTCATGCAGGACAATTCCAATGTCCCCAAAGTACTCCATGATACACTTATTCTTCCCTCTCCATCCCTCAGAACCTCTGGAGGCTACTGCTTCATATCAATGATAAAAGTTCTTCCATTGTTAGAGTAATGATAAGTCTACTTAAGTCTATAGCTGCATTCCCCTCTTATGTTTGTTCATTCCTCAATATTGAGGATTTGGGGATGGTGATGCCCACTCTGTTTCTGATTGAGAGGGGACTTAGATCCCATGGGGTAGATGGATGGAATTGTCTTTACTGCAGTTGTAGATACTCTCTGTTTCTTGGTATGGGTGTTGTCCATCAACATCCTGGCCTGGGCAAGTCCAGTTAACTGGAGAGTAGATGTTGCAGCTCTGCTGGGATTCAGGGCTCAACTGGCATATGAACAGACTGAAAGTCTAAGTCTCTAGGACATATATTTAATGAGTATAGGGTTAAATATAGGTTCAAATAAAAGGGGTGGAAGAATCATGTAGAGAAATTGTAAATGAGTTTAACTCTGTTACATTGGGGAGCATATATTCCAAAGTAAGGCCCACTGACAAGGTGCCAAGTTCCTGAGATTTTTTTGCCCTGTCTATGATGTCTGAGGTCTCTAGAGTCTCAGGAGCCCCACAGTTTGAGGTACTCTTTACTGTGGCAGTCAATGAAAAACTGCTAAGACATGCATAAGTGTAACCTGTGGAATGACCTCCCAACTCACTTTGAAGTCTCTTAGCCATAAAAAGTCATTTGTATTTAATATTTTCCCCTTTTGGTCAAGGTCTTTTTCCAAATGCATCATTAGTTGGCACTTGGTAATAATCCCTTGGTGCCAGAGAGGCTTATTCCCAGAAGTCATGTCCAATGGCGGCAGGGAAGGTAGGGGATTTATATGCTGAGTTTGGCTTAGAGAGGGGCCACATTTGAGTAACAAGGAAGCTTTCAGGTGGTAACTCTTAGGCAATATATAGTACTAGGTCAAATTTCAATTTTCTCAAGAAAAGGTCCCATCAATATCAAGAGCCTAGTGTAATGGCCAGTCCTCCTTCACCAGGCACAGCCATGTATTAGGGGGATTCTTGCTGCTCTATTAGAGAATGTAGCAGGACTTCCCAGAGTGGGGATTCAATATTGTTTGCTTATTGTGTGGGTCTCCACCAACCAAGACAATGCCCCATTACCACTTGAACATATTCATATACCATAGAGGCATGTCCCAGGTGCCCCTTTACCCACACATCCCCCCATCACTGACATCTTGCACCAGTGATTCTCCCCTGCCACAGTTGTGACCCTTTTGTGGAGATATAACATTTTAAATAATAAAATGGTTATTACTTTTAAAAAGAAAAATTACAACTATTGGCAAGGATGTGGAGAAATCAGAACTTTGTGCATTACAGTTGGAAATGTAAAATGGTACAGTCACTGTGGAAAATAGTTTGTCTTTTCCACAAAATGTTAAACAAAGAAGTGCCATATGATCTGACAATTCTCCTGCTAGATATATACCCAAAAGAATTGAAAACAAGGACACAAACAGAGACTTGTATACCATTGTTCATAGTTGCATTATTCACAGTGATGAAAAGTTGGACACAATCCAAGTGTCCAATAGATGAAAGAATAAACAATTGTGGTATAGCTATACAATGGAATACTATTCAACCATAGAAAGGAATGAAACATGCTACATGGAAGAATCTTGAAAGAACTATGTTTAGTGAAATAAACTAGACACAAAAGGACAGACATTATATGGCTCTATGTATATGAAATATCTAGAATAAGCAGATTAATAAAGACAGAAAGTAGATTAGAAGTTACCAGAGGATAGGGGAGAGGGGGAGGGAGAGTTGTTGCTTTTTAGGTACAGAGTGTAAATGTTGGGAAAATTAAGAAGGAGGAGGAGGAGAAGAGAAAGAGGGAAAAGAGGGAGATGAAAACGGCATCGCTATCATTTCTTTCTTCCTATTTACTTTAACGTACATTATGAAGGACATTATGTCATATAAATGGCTCTACCCTCATGGGCCTCAGTTTCTTCATTCTCAAAACAGAGATTTGTGTGAGAGGTGATTGCTAAAACCTTTGGTAGCTCTGCCTCTTATTCCTTGATTCACAGAAAATATATTCTTGCAAGACAATGTGGGCCTTATATTTAGGGGGTGCCTTATTTTTTATATGTTTAAATTTTGAACAACCTGAACTTTGGCTATTATATATCGATATTCTTAGAACACTTTCCCTATGGAAAATTGGAACTTGTGTAGATTTTGAAGACTATTCCTTTGAAAAGGAGGTCACAGTTCACTTGCCAAACCTGTATATACATTTCCATTGTCTAATTATTGCTTTTTTTTAACATCATAAAATTACACAAAAACATGGAGAGCAAAACGTTAAGAAAGCTGATAATAGTGGGAAATACAGATTGCATTTGCAATATAATTGAGGTAAATATGGAAATCTCTAGGTATGTCAAAAGCTGGAAATATATATTCATAGTTGGATACTCATTGGAATTAAGGCAGCAGTTCAGCATTCAACTGAAGGAACAAAATAAAGACTATACATGAAAATCTACAAATTTTGAATATTTGAATATCTTACCTAAAAGAGAAGATGTTTAAGAGAAAGATTTTTTTAAATATATTTTAGTGTTCTGGGAATAGAACCCACTTTTTAAGTTTTCAAGCCTTTAGTTCAAATTTCCCACATCTGGTTTTGAAATTAACTTTTAGGAATGTATTATTCAAGAAAGTGCAGTACTGTTTGAGGTGACAAACACAATACTATTTCTCAGATTAAATGACATAAAAATATGATAATTTTATATTTTGATCTCCCTCCTTTATAATTTTCCACTTACCTGTTAGAGATGTGTTCAGCATACATAGGCGTGCACATAATAGCTTGTTCATGTGTCAGTCATTTAAAACAGCTCTTATTTTTACAAAACTTTCTTCAAACAAATAGTATAAGGAAAAAAGGATAAATATGCAGTCAGCATCAATAAATGCCTTCAATAGGATTGCAAGCATATAAGAACAGAAGAAGAACAATGTCATAGAACTGGAAGGAGAGGGAGTTATTTGAAAAAAAAAACCTGTATCTGGAATTTTTAGTAGAGCAAAAGAATGTAGTGATAGTGGGAATATTAGATGAAAACTTAGAAATTTACATGGGATGATAAAAATCAAAGCCAATTAAAATAGGATGCCCAATTAGTAGTAGAGGGAGAGACAAGAAAAAAATGGGTAGCCTCTGTGGACTAATGATGAAAATATTTAAGAGCATTATTGAACAAATTTATACATGATGAAGATGAAAGAAGACAGATACATGAATCAGGACATTACAAAGTAGAAAACGGAAAAGGACTTTAGCTGTGCTAAATTCTATCGAAATTTCTTTCTTTTTTTAAATTCAAACTTTATTTCAAATTCAAAAAATAAAATAATAGACAAAAGGCAGCTCATCAAGTTATGGAGGCATTATTCCTAAAAAGGCATTTATATCTCATCTAATCCCAACAACAAACTCAATTGTTCCTCCAGTGTTCAGAAAGAATCACAGATGAACACAAATTAGTTAAATGACATAGGCAAGTCTCCTTATTAATGAAAACAATGAAGAAGAAAAAATGCTTTACCATATTCATATCTCACAAAACCAAACCCCATATTCTTTTTTTTTCTTACCTTTAGCATTAATATAGTATCTTCTTTGCTTTTGCTACAAAACATTACATTATTGCTGTTAGCTACAGTCTATAAATTACTTTAGTTATGTTTTCTCCATGTACACCACAATCTTAACACATTGTAGTAGAAGACATTCCTGTATTTATATTATTAACCACAATCTTCATCTACCACTAAAACCACTGTTACCCATTCCCCATATTATCCTCCAGCTGTCCTCCAACTAACATTAACCTCCCTAGATTACTCGTTTCAGCCACAATCACTTCCATAAAGCAACAGTGTTTGTTGCACTCATAATAATGTGTTACCATCAAGTCCATCCATTATCACATATTTACAATTGACTTTATTAAAAATTCTACATACATCCAGCATCATCTCCCCCTTCTAAACCCACATTCCATCTCCCACCAAATTATACTTCATAGTCCAACTCCATAAGTCTACTCATTCTATTTTGTTCCTATCAGTGAGACCATACAATAGTCGTCCTTTAGTGTCGGGCTTATTTCACTCAACAAAATATCCTCAAGTTTCCTCCATGAGGTCAGGTGCTTCCCCAATTGATTTTTTCTTACAGTGAATAGCATTCCATTGTCTGTATAGAGCATATCTTGTTTATCCATTTGTAGGCTGATGGACACTTAGGTTGTTTCCATCTTTTAGCAATTGTGAATAATACTACTAGGAACATAGGCGTACAAATGTCTATTTGCATTCTTGCTTTCAGTTCTTCTGAATATATTCCTAGTAGCGGGATTGCCAGACCATGTGTCAAAGCTTCTTTCTGATTCTCTTCTACAGGCATCTTTTTTTTTTTTTTTTTCTTTCTCACACATACGCTCTGCTCAGATTTCTTTAACGTCCTGCACCTGCTGTCTCAGTAGAATTCTAAATGCCCTCTCCTTCTGAACCTTTCTCTTCTTTCAAACCATTCTCAAGGGCTATGGGATTAATCTTCCAAAAGCATATATTTCATAGTGCTAATTTTATCTTAAGAACCTTCAGTAGTTCTTAAAACAGAATCAACCTCCTGCAAATTTAAAACCTTTCTTCAAACACTCAAGTACCTCTCGATTTGTGTCCTGATTTCCTAGGTTCAGTTTTATATTTCCAAAATAAAAACCTGTTGTTTTGCCCTGTTATTCTTTCTACTTGGAATAATAATGCTTACTATTACTATTACACTAAGAACATATTCTTTCCTTTCTGGTGAATTTGCTTATCAAATTACAATTGTTTCTACTTTTTCAAGACCCTTTAAAAGTACAGTTTCAGTTATGACAACTTCTCGATCATTCTAGTCAGAAATGACCCCTTCATTACGATACAAATTGCACTGCTTATGTTGCCCTTGTCCCATTCCAGCTGGATGCAGATACTTTTCCAAGTGCTACTGGAGATTGTATGAGGACATGGACTATATCTTGGTCAAGTTACTGTCCTGGCAATGTCTACCATAACACTTGGCTTAAAAATCTGTGGCAGTTTGAGATTATTTATGAACCCCCAAAAAGAGAATGATTATGTTTGTAAACTGGTATGTTCTTCTGGGTGTGATATCCTTTGATTGTATTAAATTCAAAGGTTTTAAGTTTACTTGATAAAATCAATTTAGGGCTTTTGATTTAACCACATCAGTGGTTAAACTCAGGTTGAGTCCCCACCCCCTTGGTGGGCTAATATAAATGGACACTCACTCAAGATAACACATGGAAGAGGAGAGAACTTGGTCGTTTTGATCCTGCCATGTGACAGAAAGGAGAAGGCTCAAACAGCTAAAGCCCCAGAAAGAGAGATGAGTCATTGGCCTGATAGTTTGCAGTTGAAGAGAACAGAGCAGCTGAGCAGCTGAGAAAGCCTGGAAAGAAACAAGCCCTATGCCAGCCTACAGCTGAGATTGGAAGAAGCTTGGCCCGTGGAACCTTAAGAGGAAGAAGGAAGGAGAGACCAGACAGCGATCACTCACCATCTTGCTTCAACACGTGGCAACTGACTTTGGTGAGAAAGCATCCTTGAGTTGGACTCTTTAGGGCCTTGTACCTGTAAGCTTTCACCCCAAATAAATACCCTTTATAAAAGCCAACCAATTCCTGGTGCTTTTGCATCAGCACCCCTTTGGCTGACTAATACAATATCTGTTAACTAAATTAATTAACTGAATCTCTTTCCAGAGATACATTTTTCATAGAGAGAAAGGCAGTGACTGACAGATTGAAAGAATAAGGTATTAAGAAAAACCCTGTGAAAACTGGAGAATGGTAACATCAAATCCAAAATTATCCCTTATCATGATTTCTTCTGTAGCCAGCTCTAGTTTAAAAATATATTTTTTTCTTTCAACAACTTAGATTAAAGCTTTAATTATAGTTTTTTATGACAACATTTTAAAATGTCAATCATTTTAGTCTATTTATTTCTCCTAAAATGAGTTTTCAAATATGTTGCTAATGGATTGGTGCAATTCATTAATGACACTTGAATTTTTTATTTTTGTCTTTGAAAAAAACTTTCTATCAGAAAAAAAGGAAACTTTAGAATATCTATATCTATCCCAACCATGAAACTTTTCTTGCTATGTTAGTTTTGTCTGGGATTTATGGTTGATGAACTTGATTTAAAATCAAAGAAATTTAAAAAAAATCAAATAAATGCCTTCCAAGAGCAACATCATATCCAGTTTAACCTGTCGTTTTGGTCCCTCTTCTAAAAGAATCAAATGCATGATGTGGTCTGGAAACAAAAAATGATATTAATTTACATTCCAGCGGAAAATCTGCTGCAGTCTTACTTGTCCTTGCTCAATTATTTTCTTGTTTATTTTTTGTCCTACAAATTTATAAAATTCTCAGAAACCATGTGTAATAAAGTTTAATTATAGTTGCATGCCTTTACGGAAAATATTGTAAGCTAAGTTGGAATGCTTTGCAGATTCCAGGAAGAGTATAATTCATTTTATTCATGCACTAAATTGTGTATGCCTTGTATAATAGTGATTTTGTACATGTTTCAGCTTATCTCTTTATCTATCATTTGATCGTTCAAAAGTAGAAGGTTATGTTGCTTAGCATGTAAGCTAAGGCATAGTGCAAACAATTATAATTTCTATGAGTGGCTAGTTACAAAACTGGTGTTGTTAGTAAGATTGGACTAAAGAGAACATTTGCAAAATTTCCACTCACTATTTTACTTCACCAGCATTTCATAGAATCTACATCACCAGAGGCTCCCTTCAAGAGACACTGAAGGAATAGAAAAGGCCATGGAGTAGAGAAGGTAGAATCTGCTCTAGGACTTTACTAAGAGTGGGTCCTGAAGAGCCAGACCTAGAAAGAGGACAAAATATAAGTTAAATAAATGATGAAATGCTCAGAGACAATGGAAAGGAATGAAAAGCAAGAGCAAGAGTAGAGGGGCTCAAAATGTTTTCCTATGGAGTTGGAGTGTATCTTAGTTTGCCAAAGGCTGCCAATGCAAAATTCCAGAAATGGGTTGGCTTCTATAATGGGAATTCATTATATTAAATGCTTACAATTCTGAGGTTGTGAACATGTCCAAGTCAAGGCATCATCAGAAATGCTGTCTCACCAAAGGTCAGCTGCTAGATACAGGACTCCTGCCATGTGGCAAGGCACAATGGCAGCTGGACTCTCCTGAGGTCTTTGCCTTCCCTTCCAGGCTCACTTTCTCCCTGAGCTCAGCTGTGGGCCACCAGGCACATGACTCATCTATCCCCTCTCCTCTGTACCTTATTGCTTCTTCAGCTTCGGTCTGCTTTGCTGATTCCAGTCCCCAGCCTTTTTCTGGCCTTTCTGTGGCTCCGGTGATACTGGAGTCCTCTCTCACATGGCAGGGTAAATGGAGGCTGCCTTTCTCTCCTCTCTCCTCGTTTATATAGGACTCCAATAAAAGGATTAACATCCACCCTAAGTCCTGCAATCTAATCAAAAGTTCCCGTCTACAAAGGGTTTACAGACACACGAATAGGTTCCCTTTAAGAAAAGGATTTTCTGGGGTCCACAAAGACTCCTACCAGCATAGAGTGCATGGCTTGCGATTGTTTCTGTTGGCTCTGGCCACAAGATGTATTTGAGGCTTAACCTGGCTTAAGCTTCAGGATCAAGGTGGACATACATTTAGTGAAGACTAGAAACATTCTCCCTGGTGCAATCACCCATATTTATTGCAAGATTTTTTGGAGGTAATTGATTTCCTAATGGGTAGACAGATGCAAGTTAATACAATTTTCATTTATTGCAATTTATATGAGTGAGGTTAATCATGAGGATACTTACTTTGTTCTAAATATGTAAAATATAGTATGATGGAATATATAATGAGGTGAAGACATAGCATTTTATGGCAGGTGCTACACAAGATTCTTTCCTTTGCCACCAAAGCTAGGTCATGTTTCGTTAAGTTATATCATATTATCATGTCAGAAACTAGTTTCCCGTAATGTTTATTAAAATCTCTTAAGGGATGGCCCTGTATAAATAGTTCTTTTTAAGTGTCTACTTACTTTTTAACTTCTTTCACTCTTAAATGTGTCAAGAACATGAGCTTCTATATCATTTAGCCCTTAAAGATTTGCTTAAATTGCCTTTACCTCACTTTTGTCTTTAAAATGGAGATGAGAGTAGAACCTGATTCATAGGATTGTTATGAGGATGGTTAAATAACTTAATATCTCCAAAGACACTTAGAATAATGCATGATATAGTAAAAACACTCAATCAGTTTTAGTTCTTATCATTCTTTATAAACACAAAACTAAAATCTTAATTTATTTTCTAAATTTTAGTTGTAAATTTACTCTTTATTTAATTTTAATTCAATTTCAATTTAATTTTAATTTTAATTTAATTTTCATCACTTCTTTTCAGCATTTTATATTTATTTATCTATTTATTTATATTAGAGAAGCTGTAGGTTTATAGAAAAGTCCTGCAGAAAATACAGTTATTTCTTAATTATTAAGTATTAAAGTATTTTTTAAAGTCACACATAAACATATGATGTAAAATATTCAGACATTACAAATAAAATACTTTCTCCTTGGTCACCATCCTCACCCCAGTCCTTTGAGAGGTTACTGCATAAACTTAAATAGGTTTCTCACAAACCTTAAGTAATATATATTTTTTCTGATATATTTTACAAGAATATCATATTATGTAAGGAGAAGCAACATCCATCTTCTCAACTCAACAAATTGTGTTGACATTTTTTCATATCAATATGTAAAGAGCTAACCAATTTCTAACTTGCATACTCTTCGCCTGTATTATTTTCAATCTCATACTTTAATGATTTATTCCTTTATCAGACACTTAGATTGTTTTCTATTTTTATCCTGTTTCGAACAAAACTAAGATAAATATATTTGTGATTGCCTTCTTGTATACATGTGCCAGTGATTATCTAAGATAGATATGAAGAAAAGGAAAGGTAATTGCTGATTCAGATGCCATCCTTTTTTAAATTGTTTAATAAATACTTCCAAATAACCCTATGTAAACGACCATCAAATTACATTCACCTAAGCAGTGTATCAGTGTACCAGTTTCCATTTATCCTCCCCAACATTTGGCACTATTAAACATAAATTTGCCAATCTGATGAGTAAAAAATTTATGATGATTACAATTCATTTTCCTGATTACTAATGAGGTTCACATCTTTTAAAATGCTTACCAACTATTTGAATTTCTCTTTTGCCAATTGTGCCTTCATAGACTATCCATCTTTCTCTCTGGTTGTCTTTTTCTAATTATGTTACAGGTGTACTATACACAATCTGGATAATAATGTATTGCCTGTTTTTTGTTGTTACAATTATTTTTCACATTTTTGTGTGTGTTTTAAAATTTGTGTGGTGTTTTTGCAATTTAAGGTTGTGAATTCTGGTGTCTTCAAAGTTATCAGAGAACCCATCTTATTTAGTTCTTTATGCTGTAAAGGCAGTGTGTACAATGGTTAAGTATGGCCTCTTGAGCCACATTGGCTGAGTTGAAATCCCAGTTCCTCTGCTTAGCAGGTATATTATCTTGGTGTATTGGGAATACTTCCCAATTCACATAACAAAAGTTAGGAAAGGCAACCAGCTTTGAGTGGAGCTATGAAGAGTAAAGAGCTCTGCAGCAGGCTGCAGTCTCAGCCACCCTGCTGCTTGGGCTGTACCACCCAGTAGACTCAGTGATATTAGAAGGATCTGTGGTAGGAAAAGATAATATGTGGAATTTATGGCAAGGAGCAAGAAGAGACTCACATTGTAGATCTCTGGGGTACTGGAGCATGCACACACCAAATAATGTAAAGAACTAAATACCATTTGAAAAACAGCTTCTGGTATGCTAATGGACTGACAGAAATGGAATGTCTTGCCACAGGACATCAGGTGACAATGAAGCCCGTGATGTCTAGAATGAACCAGGTCCAACAGCAATCCACCATCCAGGACCATGTACAAGTAAAGCCAGAGAGAACAAGTGAACTGCATGAGCAGGTCATCCACTTCCTAGGACACTAGTGCCTCTCCCCCAGCTCATATCTCTGTAGCTACATGGAAAGTCTCTTAGGACTTGTTTGATAAAGAAGGAAAAGATCAAGTTTGATTCATGAATGAATTGGCTCAGTTAATAGGTGCAAGCCAAAAACCATCAGTGTATTGGAACCACACTAACTTCTGGTCCTGAAAGACAGTGCTGAGGGTAAATCCTCGAATGAGCAAGCTCTGGACACTAAACTGAGTCATCTTCTTTGTGTGGAAAGAAAAATGGCCAAAGGTAAGAATGTACATGGACTCGTGGGCAATACTGAAAGTCTTGGCTCTTCGGCCAGTGGACTAGAAACTTGAGGACAAGGCATTTTGAAGGAAAGGCAAGTAGACGGAGAGGGTTAGAAGTATACGGATCCTTGTATCATATGTTGGCAGCAAACAGTGAACGCCCATTGTGGATGAGGCACTAAATGATGAGGTAGACACAATGGCCCAGCCAGCTGTCGTTCATCCCCTGACCCACAGCCACTAAACCTTCCAGAGATTCAGGTTCCACTTCTGTAAAATGGAGATAATAATAATACATAAGTTTTTTACTTGGAATGGTTGAACAGGAGCTTATGGTTAGGCCTCAGAGAGTCTATTAGTACTGAAATTGTATGCATATTATATTGGTGTTTGGGCATGTGGGCATACTGGTGAAGGAGGAAAGGTCTATTGCAATGCTGTCCAACAGAAATATAATGTAAGCCACATTTGTAATTTTAAGTTTTCTAGTAGCCACATTTAAAAAGCAAAAAGAAACACGTGAAATTTTATATACTTAACTTACCTCAATATAACCAAAATATTATCATTTCAACATGAAATCAACATAAATAATTATTGATGATTGATTTTACATTCTTTTCTTTGGTTTTAAGTCTTTGAAATGAAGTATGTATTCCACACTTAGAGCATATTGCAATCCAGATGCCACATTTTCATTGGAAATACTTGAACAGTATTTCATTTTTATAAAATTTACAGTTAGAAATGTAGATTCATGCATTCAAGTTGTTCCAAGCATACTTACATTTTCCAATAGCTAATTGAAAAATGCATTTTAATATGTAAAGATAATGATCAAAGTGGAATCTTTTTCCAGGTACTAAGGAAAACTCTAAATAAATATTTTAAATTCAAACACTGCCTTGGGTGCAAAGCAGTGGACTTGATGCACAGAGAGGAGCTCTGAGCATTGGAAGGGCTCAGAAGGTTTAACCTTTGCTCCAAAGAGTCCTGCACTTCCTCCAAGCTTTAACAAGTGTATCCATTTGTTTAGTCTAAGTGGAACAATTTTTTCCTACAAAGAGTTTCCTAAACTAAAAAGATAGTTTTTCTATTGGTCCAATCTCCTTGATATCACTGTTTTAAAAAGTGAGCAACAGTGAAGGGAAGGTCATATACTTAACTCCTGTGCCAAAAGTAGCCTCAGATCTCCTAGCTGTTGCTCACACCCAACATGCAGAGAAAATACTCTTTGCTCAATGCGTGTTATGTTGAGTGCACATAATGGGCACAGTTGGCACTAGACACATTGGACTCCAATTTCTGTGCATTCACTGTTTTACTTTGGAAACAGAGAACATGAGTTCCTTCATGCTGAGAATGCTGCCTTCTTGATGCTTTATAAGAATTTTTTCTCCTATTTTTTTACTTTTATTATTATTATTATTTTTAGTTCTCATTGGTGTGCTGGGTGTATACATTGATGGTGAAACTAAAGGAGGACATTAGCAAAAACCCAACAATCTGAAATCAATGGAAAGGGATCAGGGAAAAGTGTGTTCTTTCTCTCAGAAGGTTTAACTTTGCTGTTAAGACAGCTCCGCATTCCCCGCGACCGGGCTGCGGCTCACCAGGGCTGAGGCCGGGCTGACGCCCTCTCACCTTTCATCGGCATCCTGAAATGAGTCTGACCCTGGATTGCGTAGAATTTTGGCTTCTATCTCCTGTTATCTTCAAAGACATTTGCATGAAGAATTTCCACCCCCCAAGTTTGGAATCCTCATACACATCTCATCTCTTTGTGCCCTTTACTTTGGTAACTGGGAATACATTTGTGCCAGTAACAACCTCTCAAAATATCAGGGGAGAAAACAGGAAATTGTTTTCCGTCCAAACTCTGAGGGTTGAAAAGTAGCTTGCTCACTTGAAAAGTAACCATGACTAATACAATGCTCTGATAAAAGCTGTCATCTTAGGGAATACTCCAGAAGGACCATGACCTTTCAAACTCTAAAGCTTGTTTGGCCGAGAGATGGGCAGACGTTATTTGTATCTGCGTGTGACCTAAACTGGACTGGCGCCTTCTTACGAGCTGAAGTTCAGTAGACAGTGTCTAAAGCCTAAAAGGTTCACTTAGGATGTCAAAAGTTTAAATTCTCCTTGTGTTCCAAAACTATCAGGGACTCAGGGAAGAAGTTTGACAAAGGTTGGAAAGCAATAAAACAAAATAAAAGTGCAACATCAACAAGAGCAAAGGAAAACTAAAGCAACATTGCCTATTGCATTAATAGCCTCTTTGTGACACTTTGTCCTGTAGATTTGTTAAATTTTTTTATATCTACCTTTATTTCTTATGATGTTATAATAAATACATAGCAAAGACAAATATAATTTTAAAAATTTAAACACCTCTTCTACCACCACCTGCTCTCTCCAGGAAACAAAAAACAAAACAAAACAAAACAAAAAACACAGGAGTAAAAGTTCACATTTTCTAATGCACATGCTAACCTACCGCGCATTTTATAAAACAAGATCATACTATATCTACTTTTCTGCAGGAACTGTTTTGTTTTTGTTTTTTAAATTCAACAATATACCTTTGACATTTTTCCAGGTGAGCTTGTTTTGATTTAATAGACATAAAGATTCAACTGGCTCCTCTCGAAAGTGAGACCATATCTATCATAGTAAAGGTTGCATGGACTATGCCTGGCACGTAGTAGGCTCTTAGAGTAAGCCAATAAATATGTTCATTTTTGTTATGAAGGGAAACAGTACGATCAGGATATAATCACTATCAATTATCTCAATAAGTTGTAGTCCTTGTTTACGTGGTTATCATATATTTTGCATAGAATAGGTTTGACTTGTACTCATGAAAGATTTGTATTCAGAGCAATCTTTGAATCATCACTTCCTTATCATATATTTGTCCTGTTCTGTGTGTGTAGAAGTACATAAATATTGTTACGTAATTGTAAAATTATACATTAGCTCTCTTTTGCTGAAAGATGTCTAAGATACTATTTCTGCAGGAGGCAAAAGCAGATCAATGTGCAAGCAAGTCTTTGTAGCATTTCTGGAACATCTACAGCATCATGCTTCTGTGAGAGGCTGATATATCCTTACTATCTTTCCTGGAGTTTCCTGGAGTCATAATTTTTTAAGTATCTTCTGAGTTCTATAGCCAGAGTAACATAGGAAAACTGTACCACAAATCATTTATGTGCTGTTTTAAAATGTTAGTTGGATTTCCAAAATGAAAGTTCCATCTATATTACTATTTACCTGTGCTTTCATTTTCTCTTTAACTTAGGTATTGCTTTTATATGTTTTGCTTTTCCTTCTCTCTTGCCTTGACTTTGTCTAATTAAAACGGCATTGCTAATATAATCTACCAGGGAGAAGGCAGAGAGGGGAATTAATAGTTGTAAGTAACCCAAAAGCATACAGCTTTATAAAAATGTAGGCCTTCAATAACTGTGACATCAGAAATCTGCATAGATAAAGAAATTGAAAGAAGCTCTGCTCTCCTTCCAGCCCTAAGAACTGGCACGAATCCCTCAGTATCTATGGGAAACCCTGTGGATGGAGAAAGGATCTGTTACCAGGTCAGTTCTTTCTCCCACTGACCCCGTGCCAGTGGACAAGTCCCTTCAACAGATTGTGTGAGTCTGATGCCAGGTAATTGCCTTTCAATTCCTGTTCCTGCAGATCCTCTGCTTCCTGCGGGAATGAGGAGCATCCACATTTCTGCTCCAAAGCCCAAATGTGCAGCACTGGGACATCAGGAAGCCTTCCACCCGTTTGCAACCCTGCTGTGTGCATTCCGAGGAAAACTCGAGCAGCAGTTTTTCCTGGTGAAGGATCATATAGATGAAGTATGAAATATGACTACTTCACAATGAAAACCAATATCTTTAACTCAATCCACATGCCAATTCTGAACCATTTGCAATATTTATTACTCTTAGTGATGCCCTGCCCAACATTAATTTCATGCTTAACTGAGGTTTCAACCATTTTTAAAGTGTCATTTTGCCGTGTTTCGTTTCTCAGAAAATGAAGACAACTTAAAGATGTCATGACCTGGATTTAATTTCTGGGACAAATTTATTGATAAGCAAATAGGCCCAAGAATAAAGGAGGATGTCTCAACTAAGCCACCTGAACTCTTTCCTGAGACTCCCAATTTGGCCCCTCTCCACAGAAAAAGGATTACCAAAGACAACCTTGCCAGGTTCCCAGGAGTTATCAGGAGTGCAGTGAGGAAACTGGGTCAGCACTGTTCACACAGGGCATGAAGTGGTCCATGCTGGGGTAAGGCAGGGGACAGTGATAACCACCCAACGGCCCTCTGATCCCGCCACAGTTACTGGTCTACAGGGAGTGGTGAGCGCGACGTGGCTCTGGTCCAAAGATGGAGTCACGTGCGAGGTTCCAGTTGTATTCCTTCAGGACTCGGGAAAACAGCGTTTAGGCTACAGGGCGCGTTTCAGTGAGCCACCGCATGCCCACAGCTTGGCAGAGGGCAGGCTTTTAGAGCACTCTGCTAACAGAGGGAGAAGCGCTTCAGGGTGTTCCTTTGTCTACCGCAGATGGGAGAAGGTGAAAACAGAACGCCAGGATTTGTGTCTATCCTGTTTGACTGTCCAGGTATGGGGACGGCTGAGACCATGCTGTGCTCCTTTGACAATGCGATACCTCCTCCCACGCGACCAAAATAACAGCCTCCGTGGCAAATATATATATATATATATATAATAGAGAGAGAGACTGTTGTAGGTATCACTTCTGGCACTGTTGACTTTGGGAGGCTTCCCCTTGGGGAATGACAGGTTTGGGACCTCAGCAATATGGCTCCATAATGCTCTGCAGGTCCTGGCACCTTCCAACCACAGTGCAGGTGCAGCTGCTGGTTCTGTGAACCCAAACAAGAAGCTCATGTCTCTAAGAATCACTGTTTACACTTTCTAAATGCCCGAAGCTTCTTGATCTGACAGTTGCTCCCGTGGGAGCTGGCCTCTGCAATGGCGCTCGGAAGACCAGCTTGTGAATCTGAATTATCTGTTTCCTTCTCTTAGTTCTTCCCTGCCTTCAGGTAGAAGTAGATCAGGAAATTAATTAGGATATACACAGACTCCATGTTGTTACCGAATACTCAAACCTCAAGTGTGCTCTGAGATCCTCAGAGAAAAAAGACCCCTTAGAAAAATATGATTTTTCTCTTTCCTGCTTCTCAAGGGAATGAAGAGGAATAGCAATTGAAGTTTCAAAGTTTTCATTATCTGTTTTTCTCAAAGCACTGTGGGAAGACAGACTCAGTACTTCTGGAGAAGGAAGAACAAAAACAGGTTCTTAGGGAGGATGTCAGCCACTAACACTTGACTTTCAGGAGCAGAATATAATGAGCTGTAAAGGATTCCATTTTTCTCTGTCACTTTCCCCAGGATTTCTGTGTAACCTTGGTGTGCCATTAGGTTAATTAAAATACTCGAATGCGAATATTCTCACTGTCCTGATCTTGTGATAATCAGGGTAGGCTAAACATTCACTATATTAGAAACCATGTGTGTATCCCCAGACTTAGTTTCTTTCCCTAGGTCTGGTTTTTAGAATGCTGGTGATAAACTAAGCCTGATTTATTACATGACCATCCTATATGGGAAAAGACTGTAACTCTGGGTATCTTTGGTCAACCTTAAGAGATATAGCAGGGGGACGGATGTGGCTCAGGTGGTTGGGCATCTGTCTCCCATATGGAGCAATCTGGGTTCGATCTCTGGGACCTCCCAGTAAACAGAAAAAAAAAGAAAAATATAGAAGGTGCGTGGGTCACCAGGCCCTTTGCATGGGTGTGCTGCTGGGCAGGTGAGTCAACAGGCCCTGTCCACAGGTGCGCCACCAGGCCCCATGTGCGGGTTTGCCGCCAGGCCCTGTGCATGGGTGTGCCATCAGGGCCCGCTAGCCACGCAGCAAGATGATGATGTAACAGGAGAGTGACACAAGGGGGAGCAAAGATGAGATGCACTGAAAAACCAGAAACTAAGGTGGTGCGGGCAGTAGGATGCCTCTCTCCCACATCGGAGCTTCCGAGGATCGAATCCCAGTGAAGACAGGAGGAGAAGGATGAGAAAAGAGGGCAGAAAACAGACAGAGAATCACCCAGTGAATGGACACAAAAACAGCAAAAATGGGGGGGGGTGAGAAGGGGGGGTGGAGGTAAAATGGATAAAAGTAAATAAATAAATAAATAACTCCTTAAAAAAATGTATAGGGGAGGAAGATACAGACTAGAGTTAGTAGTAATACTTTGACGATGCTCCTTCATCATTTGTTAAATGTTTCACAACAATGCAGGATGTTTGTAGGGGGATGATGTGTGGGATCCCTGTGTGATGTTATGCATGTTTGTTTTGTAAGTTCATGATGTTTACTGAGCACTTATAGTTTATTAATGTTCATGTAGGAATGATATACTTCAATAAATTGTTTTAAAAAATTTAAAAAAACTATGTTGGAACTGGAAAAAAAATACTCTGCCAACACCTTTGGCCTTTATATATATATATAGATTATAAGCCCAACACTTGCATGTGTCCTTACTCTGAATAATTTAAAAACATACACACATGCATACTTTCTACATATTAAATTTTCTATTTTTCTAAACTATATGGATAAAAACCAAGAAAGGTGAAATTGAGATTTTTAATGTATTATGCAAACTAGGAACTTTGCAACTCACTTTGGTAAACTTCCTAACTCTTCCATTAGATTATTTTGGACATTTATTTGACATTTATTTACTTAATGTTAGCAAAATTATTTTCTGAAACTATGGGAACCCTATGTTTATTTCACTTTCACTTTATTCATTAGGATGTTTGTTTTGTAATCCTAAATATGCATAATTTAGCTCACCTATTATTCTACTCTAAATAGGATTTTAGAAGTTGAGCCCCATATGGTGTTGGTTGTTGATTAAAAAAAAAAAAACAACTCATGTTAGTAAGCATTGATTTCTTTTCTAGATGGTTCAATCTGGGGTGTACAGTTTTAAGGAAGTACAATGCATGTGTTACCACCATTTTGAGGAAAAATGACAACCGTTAAATTTTATGGACATTAAGCAACAATGGAAAGGAATCATTTAAAGCAGATTTTCCTCCAAACCTTGCAATTAATAAGTATGTTACATCATCTGGGTACAGTGGGAATGCAGTACCCAGAGAGTAGAGGCTAAACCTTTTTGTGTGGTGAATCAAGCCATCCACCATCTGCTCCTGTGTTATCTCCCTTCTCTCATCTACCATCCTCTTCTGCCTCATTTTCAAAATTAGGTAATGAAACTTAGATAAAGATAAAGAAAACTGTGTGAGGCATCTGTGTTTCCACCATCTAGACTGAATAGATATTAATTTACATATCTATTTGTTATAAATTAACCTAAAGCCCCACATTCCATTTCTTCCCCCTCTCATCTTACCCAAAGACATTCACATTCTTGAAGACTTTTACTATATATGTGTCTCTAAATAAAAAACAGAGACTACACATTATTTTATAATTTGATGTTGTGGATATCTTTTTTTATAATTATTTGTTTTTATTTTAAAGAAGCTTTAGTTTATGTAAATGTAACATAAAAAATATAAGGGATTCCTATATGCCCCACTTCCTCCCCCCTCCCACACTTTCCTACATCAACAACCTCCCTCATTAGTGTGGTACATTTGTTACAATTGATAAACACATATTGAAGCATTGCTACTAACCATGGACTATAGTTTACATTACAGTTTACTCTCTGTCCTGCACAATTTTATAGGTTATGACAAAATATACAATGGCTTGTATCCATCACTGCAATGCTATGCAGGACAACTCCAATGTCCCAAAAATGCTCCCATATAAAACCTATTTTCCCTCTCCCATTCCTCAAAACCTCTGGTGGCCACTGCTTCTATATAAATGATAAGAGTTCTTCCATTGCTAGAATAATAATAAGTCTACAGTCGAATAATAACAAGTCTGTTTTAGTCCATTGTTCATTCCCTAATCTTGAGGATTTGGGGATGATGATGCCCACGCTGCTTCTAACTGAGAGGGAGCTTAGATCCCATGGGGCAAGTGGATGGAGCTATCTTGCTTGTAGTTGCAGACACTCTCTGTTCCTTGAGATGGGTATTGTCCATCATCATCTCCTTGTTAGTTGATCTGGGTGAGTCCAATGAACTTGAAAGCAGGTATTGCAACTGCTGAAATTCAGGACTCAACTGGCACAGGGACAGATCAAAGGTTTAAATGTCTGGGACATATATTTATCAAGTATGGGTTCAAGTAAAAGGAACAGAAGAGCCAGGTATATAGAACCTATAAATGAATCTAACTCTCTTACACTGGGGAGCATAAATTCCAGAGAAGCCCTGCTGACAGGGTGCCTAATCCCTGAGCTGTCTCCCCTACTTATAGTTTCTGGATGTCTCTAGAGCCGTCAGGAGCTCTGCTATTTGAGGCACTGTTTGCTGTGGCAGTCAATGAGATCCTGCTGAGACTTGCATAAGCATAACCTCCGGAATGACCTCCTGACTCACACTGAAATCTCTTAGCCATCAAAAGTATTTCATTTCCTATTTACCCATTTGTTCAAGGTCTTTCTCCAAATGCATCACTGATTAATGCATAGTAATAATCCTTTGGTGCCAGGGAGGCTCATCCCCAGGATTTATGTCTCGCACTGAGGGGAAGGTAGTGTGTTTATATGCTGAGTGTGGCTTAGGGAGAGGCCACATTTGAGCCTCTCTCTAAGGCACAGCTCACAAGAAAAGGTTCATAAGTACAATCATCAATATCAAGGGCCTGGCTTAATGATTTGTCTTCCTTCACTAGGCACTGCCCTTGCACTTGGGGGATTCTTGCTGTCCTATTAGAGAATGTAGCAGAACTCCCCAGGATAGGGAGTGTGCGTGGGTCATTCTGCAGGACAGATTATATATTAGATCACAAAGCAAGCCTCAATAATTTTAAAATATTGAAATAATGCAAACCATCTTGTCTGACCACAATAGAACAGAGCGTGAAATCAATAACAGATGAAAAACTGGAGAAGTCACATATATGTGGAAATTAAGCAACATACTCTTAAGCAACCAATGGGTTAAAGAAGAACTCACAAAAGAAGTTAGAAATACTTAGATATGATTAAAAACAAAGGCAAAATATAGCAATACTTATGGGATACAGTCTAAATGCCACATAATTGCCCACATTCAAATGATTAAGTTTATGTTATATCAATTTTAGCTCAATAAAAATTAAATATATAGGTGTAAAATTGTATACATGATATTTCCAGATTTAAATGCTTCAATATACCTCCCCCCCCCACACACACACACAAACACAAACACACATACACATACCTACCTGTTTTGGCTTAACAATAAATTTATCACTTTATTTGCTCATCTCTACTGTTTACAACTTATTTACTCAAGGATTTATTTTCTTCTTTCTGAACTAGTAAATATTTCAGAAAAAGTTTATAGGTGATAAAATATTTGTTCTATGCATGTATAAAATTATCAATTTATTCTTACCTCTGTAAGGTGCTTGGTTGAATGTCTTAGTTTAGATTTCTATACTGAAGGTTATTTTCCCTCAGAATTTGGAATATATTACTTCATTATCTACTGGCTCTTAATGGTGACAAGGAGAAACTTAAATGCCTGCCAGTTCTCCTTGCTTTATAGGTAATCTATTCTTTTCCTTTGGGAAAGATTATGTTTTTCTCCTTATCACCAATTTCCTGTGTTTGCCTGTGAGGGTGGTTTGCATAATAAATTCAACTCAGCACTCAAATGACTTTTTATTTTTATTTATTTTTATTTTTAAAGAAGCTTTAGATTACGTAAATGTTACATAAAAAATATAGGGGATTCCCATATTCCCCTCCCTCCCCTCCCACATTTTCCCATATTAACAACCTCTTTCATTAGTGTGGTGCATTTGTTACAATTGATGATCACATACAGAAGCATTGTTACTAACCATGGACTATGGTTTACATTACAGTAAACTATATTATTGTCTCAATTGGCTTTCTAAGTCAAAAGTCTCAATTGGCTTTTTAAGTTTGAAAATTCATCTCTTCTGTTCTTACAAATATTCTTTTATTGCTTCCCTAAATATTTATTCTTCTACATTCTCTTCATTCTCTCCCAGTACAACTGCTTTTAATAAGATTTTGGATAGTCCTGTTTTAGTCTTTATTTCTCCTTTATATTTTCTCTCTCTTTGTTCCTTTGTACAGCATTACAGGAAATTTCTCTAGCTTAAGTCTTCAGCTTACTAAATCTCTTTCCTTCAATGTCATTTTTTCCCTTTTGTCAATGTCTTTCCCTGGGTTTTAGAAACATATTATTTTAAAACCCTATATTAACTCTGCTATATGTTTCTGTGGATGTAAGTTCTCTAATTTGTTGAGTTTGTTGTTTCACTTTGATGGTGAGTTTTGAAGTTGAGATACACTGTTAAATTAGCTGCTGTATCGATTTACTACAGTCTGCTAGCAAATAAGGCATAGTTTGGTGCAGTAACTTATATTCAGCCTTTTTATTTACTAAGAGGGAGAGAAGTTCTTGTGAGCTATCCAGCAAAAATTTCAGTGGCTAATATTCTATGTATGTTCTCCAAGCTTCTCCCAGATAGAATTAGCCATGCAAGTCATTGTCATGTGTCTTTCTGACTCACCAAACCCCAGGAAAGGTAGACATTTCTGTCACTGCAGCCTGGCCCAAGCTGTGAGGGAGGAATATGTGTAGAGTTTGAACCACCAGACTATTTCTGCTGTAGTTCCTGGAGTAACAACTTGTCAAATTGTTACTGGGTCTCTTTCTGGTATCAACCACCTCTGGGTGTGGGATACTCTTAGTCTTGGCTTCAATACTTAGTGTTCCATGCAGTTTCAGCTGTGGTTTCCTTTTCCAGACCCATTCTGTTTATTTTCCAACATTCAGAGATTCCTCACAGACTCTGCTTTGCTTTTGTGTTACAATGCAATTACACATTTTGAAATTATTTTTTGCTATCTAGGAATTAAATTTTTCTTTGCAACCAAGGGATTTTTTAATCATTTTCTTTGCTATCTAGGAATTCGGTACAAGACTGCAAAAGAAGAAGGCTGTAGGACAGCCATAATCTGCAAATTTGAAAAGGAAGGTTGTCCCTTCTTTCTAAAACACTAAAGTAATGTCCCTGCCTCCAAAACTAAAAATAAAAAATACCCTCCTCACCAACTCTACCTTCATAACAAAGCGTATTTCCCTTTGTTCTCTATATCATGCAAGACAAATAAATTTGATATGGTCTATATGGATTACTTACCCAAATTTTTATGTTTATTTCCTTCACTTATCTCCACTGCATTCCCTTAATCACATAGAAGAATTGACAATTCTGCTATAAGACTAAAAATAACAGAAACATACTAGTTCTTATAATAGCTAACATGTATCAAGCAATTATTTTTGCCCCAAACAATATTGTAAGCCCATTACATATAATATTTCATTTATTCCTCACAATACCTCTATAAAGTCAGTAGGATTATATATAATCCAAGTTTTTCAGATGGGGAAACTGAGGAGTGGAAAGTACAAAGAGTTAAGTATTGAACCAATATTTGACCAGAGCCCAAGGTCATACTCATAAGCATTTGACTATGCCTGGACCCTTTGCTGCACCATGGTTTGGTTGCAATATGACTGAATCTTTCATCTCATTTGCTTGCTTTAAGAATTTTTCTACTTATCTATTTATTGTTTTCAAAATTTTAGCTATTGATTCTTGAATATTATTTTAATGGTAAATAATAATAATGTTTTAGACATTTGGGTTAATAAGGAAAAAATGTCCAGCAATAGGATTTAATCATTTATAACATTTTATCATTAAAGGTTTTTTTTTTTAAATTTCAAAAAAATGCATATTTATTTCCCAATATAGATAAATAAAGGCCAAGCAATGGAGAAACAGAATATCTTTTATCTCGCTCTCCCAGTAAAAATCATTATTAACCTGTTGGGGCAGAATTTCCCACTGCATACATAATTTTATTTTAAAATGGGATCATATTTTTAATAACATTTTTAACATATTACAATATATTATGCAAACTCCAAACACTAGACATGTATCCTTTCTAAGCCAATAATTAGTTTAGAAATTGGAGATTTAATTTGCTTATTCATTTTTTCATTAATTCGTTCACACACTCAATGATGTGCACCTACATTATCGTGAGTGCTGTGCTGGGCACTGAAACACACAGAGAGTGAGATGTGAAGCGTCTCTGTCCTAGATCAATGTGCAGTGTGGCGAGAGGTACAGACTTCAACAAAAGAGTCACACACTCATACGTGCAAAAGTGCTATGAAGGGAAAAATACAGGCAATCTGTGAGGGCAAAGTATTTCAAATAGAGGGTATAAAATGAGCAGAGGCTTAGAGATGCTGAAAGTGCTCAGTGGGTTTCAGGATATTAAAGTTCAAGCTGGCTAGGGGCTAGGGGGGATATAGGAATACAGAGATAGGCAGGGGACAAATCATACAATATCTTGTAAGTTATTAAAAGTATTTAGGATTTCTATCTTAGTGCAATTTGGATCTATTCAAGGGTTTGGGGCAGGGTTGTGGCATCATTCCATTTTTCCAACTACAGTCTGATTGCCTAATATTTAGATTGTACGAATTAATAACAGATTTTTGTGTATTTTGAGCATAAATATATATATTGAAGACTAAGGCTTACATACTTCAAACTCCTGGAAATGACATCTTATCTTTGTGGTAAATGGAAACTAAGTGTATACACACAAACATACACACACACACATACACACACCACTCTGTGACAGAGATAAATAGATAAATGGCTTCTTTCCAACTCCTAGGCCTGGGCCTTTTACATGAGGATCAGAGTAATGGGTGTAATTGCAGAAATGAAGATGCCAGAAAAGGAGACAGTTGATGTACAGAAGATAGAGTGGAAAGCCTCCTCCCTGGAAAACCAAACAGAACTGAAAATCAGTAATAGAGATTTTTAATTTATATACAGTCATCATTCCACGTGGCTGCTACTTTTTATGTCATTTTAAAAAAGACTTTCATTACCTCAACTTTATACAATCATTCACTCAGGAATTTTTCTAGGGCTTTTATGATTTTTTTAAAACATCTAATTGTCTTATCTTTTGTCTTCTCTACAATAAAATGAGCCATTATTTCACAGCCTAATGTGATTGATTTTATTGTCAATTCTACTCATGTTCTGTTGTATATTTTGAAATTTTATTTTCCTTTTAATTTTGTTCCTTAGATAAATCATTTATCATTTTATATCATTTTATTGTATTCTGTCAGAGAGTTCATGTTTTCTTTATGTTCCATGAGTGAAAATTGTGTAATTTAAAATGTTCTTTGGGGAATACAAGTATCTTCTATCAACAGTTTTTGCACTTACTTTATTTACTGTGTTCAAAATCAGTAAAGTTGTTTGACAGGTCTTTAATATCTTCTCACAACTTGGTTCAAATTATACTGTATACAATATTTTCTGAAGTTTGAGGTACGAACTTGACTCATTCTAATTTTAGTGTGGATGAAATAGCTTCTCCATGTTTAGGTATTTCATTCATTTTTAGTGAATTTGGTGGTGTGTAGTTGGCAGGAATGGAAATATATATACACATATATATATTTTTTTCTTTTCTCCAAATCCTCTAGTACTATTAGACTGAACAGCAGCTACAATGAAATGCTACTAGCTACAGTGCACTATGGGTCTGGTCGGAAGTGAAATAAAGTTGCTAATTTCAAGCTTCTTTAGAGCCTGGGTTGTTTTATAAAATCAAGCAAGTCTTCCAGGATACTTGTGCTTTCACTGGCATATAATAGTAAATCTAGGTCAACTGAAGAATGTTCATTTAGTTCGCCCCAGGTCATGATTTCTTAATAGCTGCCTTCAAACTCTACAATTGATTGTAAAAAGCCTCAAACTAAAGTATAGCCATCCAAGACAAGTACATAGTGGATATATCTTGGCAAACACTAGCTTCATGACATCTTGGGAAATATTGGTTTTTCTTTTGAAAATTCTTCATTTATGGGAGTTAAAGGGTTAACACAATGGCAGCTCAAAGAGTGGGAGTAGAGGGACTAGGTTCTTAATTTTCAAACCAAGTTTCTAACCACTAAACCACACTACTATTCCCTCTAATTACTCTTTTAGGTAAGAGGTGTAAAAATACATTTTTGAGATGATGAGATAAAATTAGAGGTTAGGTGATTGGGTTGGTCTTCACATCTATCATAGCCACTAAAAGACAATAAAAGTTAATGGAGCCTCTAAATAAATTCACACCACAAAACCAAAGAAGTATTTAGGATTTCCCTGAGATCCCAAAGGCAGAAAGTTTCCTAGTACTTCCTGGAAAATGATACAATTAAGAAACCGTGTGTTCTTTAAATTTCCATGCAAAGAAAATTCATTCTGAAAATGTTTCACAATTTTTTCTTCAGGGAGAGTATCTGTGCTATTTGATTTTGTTGTTTTGAACTTTAAACTCCTATATGAAATAATAAAGCTAGAAGATGTTTTTGATTGCTCTATTATGATCTTATCAAGATTGCATATTTAAAAGGCCTGGAAAAGTTTTTTTTTTCCCAAGTGGGAGACATGGATATTATACAACATGACTGTCATTTAAAATCCAGGAGCAGAGGAGGATTGTGGTAGATTAGGAAGCTCCAGGAATCAATCCCTCCACCAGAACAACTATTAAATTGGAAAGAATGATCTGAATCAATTCTTTCAGAATACTGTGCAGCACCCAAGGAGCAGCAGGAGGAAGAGGTTGGTATATTGTGGTAAATAAGAGTGAATTGCAGATGCTATCACCCATCCCCCAATATCATGACAGGCAGCAGTGTGGTACTCAACCCTAGTGCAGCTTGCTCGTGCCATGGAGGGATATAAAGACCTAGTCTCCCAAGATCCAGAGGTGTGCAATCTAATCACTGATTACTGCTTTTTTTTAATTTTTATTTCAGGAGTTACTAGGGATAAAGCTTGTACAAGGGAAGCAGGTGCTCAACCACCGAGCTACACACACTCCTGACCACTGCTTTTTATCAGCTACTTCAGATTGGTAGGAGGCTGGCTCTGAGGGTTACAGTTGTTCCAGCCATCCTTGGCAAAGGTGGCAGAAGAAACAGAAAGACCATACCCTTCCTCAAAACTACAGAAAACAGTTAAAGGACTTCATTTACTGGGCAAATGCCAAATCCAAAAAATGCAGCTTCAAAGAGTCATAGGAGAAGATCCTGGCACCCTTACTGCCCATTCCTTCATCTCCTCACCAGGGCAGTTTGGAGCCACCTGGAAATCCCTTTATGGGATCCTAACCTTGTACCAGCTGGGAAAGATTGACTTGGGAAATTCCTGTACTGCCTGGTCCCCCTCTCTAGAACATGCCTTCCAGACAAAAGCAGCTTGAAAAAGCAGGTAAGAAATAATTAAGCAGGATAGCCTGGAGCAAATGCTTATCTGCTTCAAGCTCTGCAGTAGAGAACCTGGGAGAGCGAGAAGGTATGTTTCCTAGGAAGTTAGAGGAGGCATTCTCTTAAGACCACCAATAAGCACAAGCCCAGGACAAGACTCAGGCCCAGAAAAGATACGGAAGATTCTGCATTCTGTATTTGCCTTGTGCTGACCTTCCTGATAAGAGAGCTGAACTCTGAAGGAAAGCCAATGCAAAGAAATTTTGCAAACTCTGTGAAAGTCTTTTTTTGTATTGGTTTATTTGGTTTTGTTAGCTCCTGGCACTCAAGAAAATATTTGTCAGATCACTAGCTAAATATAAACTCAGACAGCTCAGGGGCTAAATCCCAGAACTAACATTTTAAAATATTGAAATATACAGTATGTAACAAAAGATTACAAGACAGACAAAGAAACAGGAAATGATGGCCCACCAAAGGAAGAGAATGAAAGTCCAGAAAACATCAGTGAAGAATTGCCAATTTCTCATCAGAAACCATGGACACAATTAGATAGTGGGTTGAAATACTTAAAGCATTGAGAGAAAATAATTGTCAACACAAAATTTTATATCTGGTGAGACTTTCTTTCAAATATTTCAGAAAGATGAAGACCTTCTCAGGTAAACAAAAGCTGAGGGAGTTCAATGCCACTATATCTGCCCTACAGCAATGCTAAAGGGCATTCTTTAGACAGAAAGGAAAAGACATTAGAAAGTGGATCAAAGTGGCATTAAGAAATGAAGACCTTTAGTAAAGGTGACTATTTTGGTAATTATAAATGCCAGTACTATTGTATTGTGTTGTTTGGTATGTAACACCACTTCTTATAGATGCTAAAATACAAATGCATGAAAATTAATGATAAATCTATGGTTTAGAACATACAATATGCAAAGATATAATTTGTAACATGTACAAAAAATGATATGATGATGGAGGGGTATGGGAAGGGTATATGTGTTTGCTAATGAATGAAGAAAATACATGAATAATATATCCAGAAAGAAATGAGAGGTTACTCAATATGGTACAATGCAAAAAATTAAATTAAATTTATATATATGTATTATATATGTGCAGTACATGTATACACATATTTAAATGTATACTGTAATTGTAAATATGTAAGCACTTAACAGCAGAGATTAAAAGTTTATGATTTAAAAAAATAGTTTATGGAGCAAAACTTAAAAAGGTAAAAGGAGACTAGAAAGCCCATAATAATAATTGGAGATTTTAAATCACTTTTCCCAATAACTGAACAGTTGGACAAAAACAATCATTTGCTAGGGATACAGAAAACCTGAAACACACTGTCAATTGGATTAAACTAATTCACATTTCTAGGAAACTAGGCTGCAAAACTGCAGAATATGCATTATTTTCAAGTCCATGTGGAACAATCACCAGTAGAGACCATATGCAGGGCTATAACACATCCCAATAGATTTTACAGAACTGGAATCTTGCAGACAATTGCCTCTAATTTCTAAAGAGTTGAATTAAATATCAACTACACACATACACACAAAAACAATATGTAAGAAAATACCCTAAAATCCAGAAATAAGATGCTTTATTGTAAACAACAAAAAATGCAATAAAGAAGGAATTAAAAATATTATAACTGAATTAAATAAAACACATTTAAAATTTTGTGATGTAGATAAGGCAATGCTTAGAAGGAAATGTGTAGCTATAAATGTGCATATTATAAAACAGGAAATATTTATATTAGTGATCTAATCTTCTAACTTAGAAAGCTAGAAAAAATGAACAACTTAAATGTAATATAGAAGTCAAGAAACATTAAAAATAAGATTCAGAAATCAATGGAAATATAAATAGATTAACAACAGAAAGATAGTTATTTGAAAGGGTTGACAAAATTATATCTAGCTATAATTATCACAAAAAGTGCCCAAAAATTAGCAATTACAAGAATGAAAGAGGGAAATTACTACAAATACTATAATCATTAAAAGGAAAATGAAGGGATATTATGAATAATTCTATGCAAATTAATTGTACCACATATGCAAAATGAGGAATTCCTTGAAAGACAAGGGTGCCTCTAGAAGAAAAACTTGAATTAGATTTATATCTACTAAAGAAAAGTTTGTTCATGGGTTTTGACCTTCCCTGGAATAAAACAAACCCAAATAAGTGCAATGGCTAATTTTACAAAATATTTTAGAGAATAAATAATAACTATACACAAATTCTTCTAAGAAATAAAGCAGAAAGGAATAGTTCTCAACTCATTTTATGATTCCAACATTCAAGCACAAAACCAGACAAGCACATTGCAAGAAAAGATAACCACTAACTAATATTCCCCATGAATGAAGATACAAAAATTTCAAAAAAAGTTAGAAAATAGGATCCAGATATACACATACACAAACACACACACACTTGTGATTAAGTGGGATTCATACCCCAAATACAAGAATTATCCTAATATTAAAAATTTATCAATGGAATTCTCTATGTTAACAGACTAAAAGAGAAAAGCTGTTATATCAACTCAGTAAATCAAGGGTTCTTAACCAGGGATCCCTTGGGTGTCTGTAGAAAGATTTATGAGGACCCATGAGCTTAAATTGAAAACTCAAAAAAAACATTTTTCTTGTGGGGACATGTTGTTGTGGGTATGACACATTTATTAAATAATACACAGTATAGTGTGGACTCAGTAAGGGGTCTGTGGTTTTCACTTGACTAGGAAAGAGGTCTGTGGAACAAAAAAGGCTAAGAACCTCTGCAATAGATGCACAAAATGCATTTGCAAAAGAAACATTCATTCATGATAGAAATTCTCTGAAAATTAGGAATATAAGAAACCTTCTCAACCTGATAAAGGACATCTGTGGAAAAGTAAAATCATCATACTTAATGATAAATTATTTAATGTTTTCCCCTTAAGATCAAGAACAAGACAAGGATTTCTGTCCTCACCATCTATATTCAACATCAACTAGATGATGTAACCAATGCAATAAGGTAAGTAAATAAAAACATAAAAGACATCCAGAATAGAAGGTAAGAAATAAAATTATTTTATTTATTTATTCATTTTTTTAGAAGATAATATTTTATGTTGATCATGAAAAATACATAGTATTATTTTTTTTCCTACATATTACACAGAAATTACAGGGATTCCCATGTTCCTCACCTCCCACACTCCCCATAACATCCCACATAAACATCTTTCATTAGTGTGGCACATTGCCTGCAAGGGATATACACATCCTGGGGCTTTGCCACTAAGCATAGACCACAGTTCACATCGTAGACCACATTCTCTCCCACATAGTTCTGCATGGTATATGCTGATGTAAAATGGCCTATATCCGTTGCTGCAACATCAGTCAGGACAACCCCCAAGTCCTGAAAAAGCCCCTGTATTACAACTGCCCTTCGCCTCCCGGCCCCGAAAGCGTCTAGTGGCCACTGGCTCCACCTCACTGTTACAATTTCTTCCATTGCTTGAATCACAATATGTCTACAACAGAATACCATTAAGTCCACTCTAGTCCATAGCTCTTCCCCCAATCCTGAGGGGACTGGGATGGTGATGTCCACTCCACCTCCAAGTGAGAGTGGGCTTATATCCCATGGATATAGTGAATGGGATTATCCTGCCTGCAGCTGCAGGCTCTCTCCATTCCCTGGGATAGTCGTCCATCATAGTCTCCTCGCCAGGTGACTTGGGTGAGTCCATTGATCTGTAGAGTAGGAGTTGCAGCTCCACCGAGATTCCAGGCACAGCTGGCACATGGGCAGGCCAGAGACTCCAGTCTCTGGAAGTATACCTACAAACTCTAGCATCACATATAGGTTTGAATAGAAGGGACTGAAGGACCATGTGCAGGGAGGACTTACTTGAGTCCAACTCTGTCACTCTCAGGAGCACAGATTCCAAAGTAGAGCCCACTGATAAGGCATCAATCTCTGGAGCTATCCCCCCTTATATAGGACCTGGCTGTCTCCAGAGCCCTCAGGAGCCCCTCTGTGTGGGGTGATATCCACTTTGGTATTCTATGAGATCCTACTGAGGTGTGTGTAAGTGTTACCTCTGGGATGACCTCCCGAGTCTCTTTGAAGTTTCTTAGCCACATGAACTCATTTGTCTTTACCTTTTCCCCCTTTTATTCAAGGTCTTTTTCAAGTCGTGTTGCCAGTTGGCACTTGGTATTAATCCCTCATTGTCAGGGAGTCTCATCCCCAGGAGTCATGTCCCACGTTGGGGGGAAGGTAATGCATTCATATGCTGAGTTTGGCTTAGAGAGAGGCCACACTTGAGCAACAAGGAGGCTCTCAGGTGGCAGCCCTTAGGCACCCCATAACAGTAGGCTAGGTTTCTATTACAAGAGCAAAGACTCATAAGGCTAGTCATCAATAACAAGAACCCATCAGTGGGCCATCCTCTTTTGCCAGACACTGCCCCTGCACTCAGAGGACTGTTGCTGCTCCCTTGGAGAATGTGGCAGAGCTCTCCAGGCTGGGAATTCAGATTCCCTCATTTATTGAGTGATTGTCTACCCACCGTGACCATGCCCCATCCCTTGATCATTTGAACAATTTTTATATATCTTTCATGTATATTCAGTTAAATTATTTTAAATCACAGATTAAACAATCATCTGTGTAGAAAATCCTGAGCAGTTTACAAATAAGCCACCAGAACTGGATTTTCAAAGGCATAGAATACAAGGCCATAATCAATAGTATTTTTATGTAATAGAAAAGCATATGAGAAAATGAAGTAAAAATACAAGTTGAAATAGCATCCAAAACATGAAATATTTCATAATCAATTTAGCAAAATATATCCAAACATGCACATTGAAAAGTATAAAATTTGATGAGAGAAATTAAAGGATAACTAATTAAATGAACAGATATACCATGTTCATAGATGGGAAAACTCAATATTATTAAGGTGTCAATTTTTCCCAAACTGATATATAGTTTTAGTGCAATCTCAATCAAGTTTTCTGCAGATACTTTTTTTTTTTTTTAGAAAATGACACAAACCTTCTAAACTTATTATAAAAGAATCTGGGAAAGTCAAAACAATTTTTAAAAAAAGAAGAACTTGGAAGATTTACAGTATTTGACTTGAAGACTGACAATAAACCTAATATAGAAAATTTTTATTACTGTAAGGGTAGACATATAGAAAATAGAACAGAATTGAGTGATGGAATAATCATTATAGCCATCTATCTATGATCTATCTATCTATCTAACTATCTATCTGTTGGTCTGTCTATCTGAGGAGAGTCAATTTTGACAAATATACCATAGCCGTTCACGGGGAAAAGAAAATCTTTCCACCAAATTATGTTGGAAAAACTGGATATTCAAATGAAAGAAAAAACATGCATAAAAATTAATTGAAATGAATCCTTAATTGAAATGAATCTTAGACCTAAATTTCGAAGCTTAAATTATAAATCTTCTGGAAGAAGAACTAAACGAAAATCTTCTTTAAATGAAAATCTTTATGACCTTGGGATAGGCAAACATTTCTTTTAAAAATTTACAAAGAAAAATTTGATAAACTGTACTTTGCCAAATAAAATTTCCTGTGGCTTGTACCTATTAAGAAAATGAATAGGTAATCCATAGAATGGGAGAAAATGTGTGCAACACATGTATCTAGAATATAGAAAGAATACTAATGTAAAGTGGTAATAATAGCAAAAACTGCATATGTGAGTGGGATATATGGGAACTCTGTATTTTCTGCATGATTTTTCTGTAAATCTACCATTTTTCTAATAGTAATTTTAAAAAACTACATATGCATTACAGAAAAATTAATGGAGAGCTATCATTACAAAACAAAAACCCAGGGAGGTAAAGGTTGGAAGAGAAAGGAACATTAGAAAAAAATAAAATACAATCAGAAAGTGACTGAACTACATAAGATTAACTACAGCACATGTACTTTCTGATCAAAGTGATTTTCCGCAACAGATAGGTTTATTCTAGTAACATACACACCAGCTAAAATTTCCACTTTTATCCACATTCAAGTATATATTTCAGTGCTATTATGTTCCCAATGTTGTACTACCATCACCACTATCTGTTGGCAAAACTTTTCCAACATCCCAAGTGAAAACTCTTTACTGTTTAATCATTAACTCCACATTCTCTACCCTGACCCCTGCCCATGGTAACCAATATTCTAGATTCTGACTTTACAAATTTTCTCAGCTTTTGGTTTCATAGATTTTGTCTATTTTATTGACTTCAGCCTCTGTGTTATCTCTTTCTTTTTACTTGCTTGTGTTTACATTGCTATGCTTATTCTAGTGTTTTAAGGTAAAGGCTTTAACATTGACATGGGATTCTTCCCTTTAAGCACATATTTAGAGCTACATCACACAAATTTTATGTTGTGCATTCATCCTATTTTATTTCAAGATATTTTTAAATTTCTTTTGAGGTTCTTACTTTATGCATGTTATTTAGAAGTATATTGTATAATTGCCAAATAACTGGAGACTTTGCAGATATATTTTTGCTATTTATATCTAATTAGATTTTATTTTTGTCACAGAACATACTCTGTAAGATTTTGATCATTTTACATATAGTGAGACTTATTTTATGGCTCCGTTTTTGTTCCTTATGCCCTTGAAAGAATATGCTGTCTGCTTTTGTTGGGTGGAGTGTTCTAGAAATGCTGATCATGTCAGGTCAAGTAGGTTGATACAGTTTTCTATATGCTAACTGGTATCCTGCCTAATTTCCTATCAACTACTTAAAGAAACATGTTAAAATCTACCCATATTTTGGATTTTCTGTTTATACTTTATGTTCTATCAGTTTTTGTTTCAGGTGTTTTGAGTTTATGTTATTAGTTCCATTTACATGTTATTTCCTCCTCATGCATTGTAACTTTATAGT
This sequence comes from Tolypeutes matacus, assembly GCA_026826555.1. Classification (NCBI taxonomy): domain Eukaryota; kingdom Metazoa; phylum Chordata; class Mammalia; order Cingulata; family Chlamyphoridae; genus Tolypeutes; species Tolypeutes matacus. The sequence continues at coordinate 23,799,991 of JAKSZT010054335.1, forward strand.
TACAAAATACCACTTTTATCCATGATAATATTTCTGTTCTAAAATCCGCTTCATCTTATATTATATAACCTCTCCAGCTTTCTTTTGGTTAGTGTTTACATGGTTTATCTGTGCCCATCATTTTACTCTTAAACTCTCTTTATTTTTATATTTAAGATGTGTTTATTGCAGGCATCATATTGTTGGCCCTTGCTCTTTAATCCAGTGATGATCTCTGCTCTTTAATTGCCATGTTTTGACCATTTATATTTAAGGTAACTGTCATTATGTTTGAATTTAAATTTACAAACTTGCTATTTATTTACTATTAGTCCCATCATTTGTTCCCTTTTTCTTACTTTCCTATTTCTTTCAATATTTTTTGTATTCCATTTTTTATTTATTTATTTTTATATTTTAAAAGATGTTTAGATTACATAAATGTTACACAAAAATTACAGGGATTCCCATCTTCCCCACTTCCCAAATCTCCCAGAACCTCCCACATAAACATCTTTCATTAGTGTGGCAAATCACCTGCAACGGATATACACATCCTGGGGTTTTGCCACTAAGCATGGACCATAGTTCACATTGTAGACCACACTCTCTCCCACATAGTTCTGCATCTTATATGCTAATGTAAAATGGCCTATATCTGTCATTGTAATGTCACTCAGGAAAAAGCCCCTGTATTACAACTGCTTTTCCCTCTCCCTGCCCCAAAAGCATCAACAGCTGGAAATATGACTGGAAAAAGACCTTGAATAAAAGGGGGAAAGGGTAAAGACAAATGAATTCATATGGCTAAGAGACTTAAGAGAGTCGGGAGGTCATTCCAGAGGTAACACTTATGCACACCTCAGTAGGATCTCATAGAACACCAAAGTGGATATCACCCCACACAGAGGGGCTCCTGAGAGCTCTGGAGACACCCAGGTCCTATATAAGAGGGGATAGCTCCAGAGATTGAAGCCTTATCAGTGGGCTCTACTTTGGAATCTGTGCTCCTGAGAGTGACAGAGTTGGACTCAAGTAAGTCCTCCCTGCACATGGTCCATCAGTCCCTTCTATTCAAACCTATACTTGATGCTGGAGTTTGTACGTGTACTTCCAGAGACTATGTTCCATTTTATTAGCTTCTTAGCTCTTTGTGTTGTTTTAACTGGTTTCATGCTACAAATGCAACTTTAGCTTGCTATACTATTATGCCACATCAAATTTAATTAACTTCTACATATTTTATAATATCCCACATAAATTCAACATTTGTCCCTCTTCATTCCATTAAGTAGATCCATGTTTTCATTGCTGTTGTGTATTAATGTTAAATTACTGCAGGGGATTTGACATACTTTTCTGTAGCTGTATAAAAGCACATGTAAATAGGTATTTGCTTATTTACAAATATATCTTAAATATGTACACTGTTCCCCAAGTAGTAATACTTCTGTGATACTTGGTTCTTAGTTATAATTGGAAGCAAAACTAACTGTTAATGTGCAGAAAGGAGGAGTGGTAGAGATGTGCTACATGTTGAGGGAGTTAGTTACCCCAGACATTTGCTTCAAAAGATAATGTCTAATCTGTTTTATCTTTTTTGCATGTTCTAACAGCAAAAGCCTTTAACATTAAGAACTCATTATTAACCTTGAAAAATCCAAAGTATGTTCACCGATTATGGCAAGCTGATAATGGAAACTATCGTGAATATCATTCTGGTTTTAGTTAACTGCGACCATGATACTAGTTCCTATAATTCATTTGAATTGTATAAATATCTTTAAAAAGTATCATTGTTTATTTCTCAGAATGTTTGTTACCTTTTAACATTAATCAAAATGATGCCCAGTCATCAATGTTACTACAGGTAGACATGTTTTGTTTGTTTGTTTGTTTGTTTTTCTGCTAGCTGAAGTGAGAACAGTTTTTGAAAGCTAGTTAGTCATCATCAGTGTGCTTAACTGTTTGGATAAGCTGGTAGAGCTGTTCTTCATAATTTCTTCAAACATCTGGCTACCACTGTTAAATAGGTTTGGGAAGAACATATGGTCCTCATTTAAAACATTGCAAATATCATGATGGAGACTGAAATTTTAAGAAAAACCAATGCTGTTTTGATTAAAATCTCAGACAGAAAAAAAAAAAAAATACTGCATGCTAAGCTAAGAATTCCAGTGTCCTATTATAGAATTTTCTGTTCTGTGTTGTTATTTCTTTTGAATTTGCTTTAAAGAACAGGACATTAACACATAAAAGTAGCTGTTGTCTTTTTTCTGTTTCCCAATTGAAATTATAACCAAAAATAAGAAAATAAAAACATATATTGAAAAATATATAAACTTATAGGCTCTTATTTTTAATAACAGCTTTTATTTGGAATTTCTAGCTTACATATTATGGCCATAACCCTATTGATTCGGAATAGATGTGTTTGTGTTTTCCAATTAGACTGTAATTAAATAGCAGCCTTCTATCTCTGCAAAACAGATGAAAGGGATCTAGTAGGAGCTGTTAGGTTAATCCAGCTGTTTGAAATGTGTGTTGTATTTGACCATTTGCCAAAAAAAGTCTGTGGGTACATGAGCCAGCTGGCATAAGGTTAAATGGCAGTAATCTCTCAGCTGATTAGGACTATGGCTGAAGACATTTTTATAAAATCTACTTTCAAAATGTCAAACATGAAAATTGCTCCTTTGGCCACCCTATCATTTTGCCAAGCAATGTTATCTTCAGAAATTGTTTTCTTCTTAAAATATCTCTTCTGATTCATAGTACCTGAATCCCTAAAACAAGTCATTTATTTATATTTAAAAATTAAAACCTGCTTAATCAGAAAGAAAAAAGCATCAAAGCTATGTTTTTACCAGTTAAGGAGCCTAGGATTGTGATTTTGTCCTATCTCCTACCTAAAAGTAAGGAGCATTAATTTTAAAGTAAATGACACACTTCATGTCAAAAAGTTAATAATTCTCTGTATCAGTTTTACAATTTTATTTAACAAAAAGAGGGACCAAATCTCGTCAGGGTTACTTAATTCTTTTTTTCATTTTCCCCCATTACTGTAGTTTTATGATGCATTTATGTTATTAGAATAATAACCCAAATTACCAACCATTAAGAAAATCATGAATTACTTTAATAAATTGGCTCATCTGTATATACGTGTTTACGTGTACCTATTTATGGATGTGTGTGTCTACATATGTGTCTGCGTGTATCTGTGTGTGTGTCTGCGTGTGGCTGGATGTGTACACGCATGGGTGTGGGTGTGTCCACCAGGTGTCAGTGTGAGGTCTGACACATTAACGAGTCCCATGTCACACTCTCCCTTTGATTTTTTTCTCCCACCTGGTGTTTGCTGCAGTAACATGTCTAACTAGCCATTTGAGTTATCTGAGAAGCTGTCAAAAGGCTGGGAAGATTTGGGAAGATTTCAAAAACCTGGCTGAGCCTGCCTTGTCAAGAATAACACTATCTGACACTTTTATTCTCTATCCCAAACCTCAGATGTTTGATTTTTTTCCCACTGCTGAAATGGGGACAATAAGAAGCCTAGGGGAAGTTAGGACACTTTGAACATATAAAAAAAATCATAGAAAGTTTCAGCTTTCACTGGATTTTGGATGTTTATATTTTCAAATTTTAAGGTGATAGCATGGGGACTGGTTTTACTATAAATAATATGAAAGAGAAATCTTTGAAGGACACCTGGTTTTTAGTAGTTCACTTTAGTTTTATCTATTTGTTTTTATTTATTTATGTTATTTTAATACACAATACAGTTATATGTTGTTTAAAATAAAAAAGTGTAAAATGTATAAAGGAGAAAGTCATCCTTTGTCTTCTGTCTCATGTTTGCCCAGTTTGATCTCTCCACTCTCCATCCACATAGGTAAACATTGTTATAAGATATTTGTGTACCCTTCCTAGGGTTGCCAGATTTAGCAAATAAACATGCAGGACTCCTGAGTTATGTTTAAAATTCAGATAAAAAATGATTACCTTTTATTATAAGCATGTTCCAACAATTGCATGGGATATATCTATGCTAAAATTCTCATTGTTTATCTGAAATTCCAATTTAAGTGGGTATCCTGCGTTTTATCTGGCAACCCATAAACCTTTGAGAATTTTTATGCAAATGTAAGAAATATGCATACACCTTCTTTTATTGCCCACCACTTTTCTTTAACACAAATAGCATCAGACCTTATGTACTGTTCTGCACCTGTTTTTTTTTTGTTTGTTTGTTTTATGTTTTATTTTTTTTTTTAGCTCAATAAGATCTTTTAGAGATGATTCCACTTCATAATTGTAGTAGTTAGCCAAAGGGGTGCTGATACAAAGTACCAGAAACCTGTTGGGTTTTATAAAGGGTATTTATTTGGGGTAGAAGCTTATAGTTACCAGTCCATAAAGCATAAGTTACTTCCCTCACCAAAGTCTATTGCCACGTGTTGGAGCCAGATGGCTGCCGACATCTGCAAGGTTTCAGTCTCCCTCTTCTTCTTAAGGCTCCTTAGTCCCAGCTTCTTCCAATATCAGCTGTAGGCTGGGATAAGTCTTGTCTCTTTCCTGGAGCTCGTTCCTCTCCAGGCTCAGCTGCTCTGTTCTCTCCACAAGGTCAGCTGTAGACTATCAGGCTCTCTCTCTTCCCGGGGCCTCTGCCATGTCTATTCCTCTGTGTTCTTCTCCTGTGTGTTTACTTTCTGGGGCTACAACATCCAAAACTCCAACTAACTCCTCTGCCATGCTGTTTTCTCTGTGAGTCCCTGCCCCCTTGGTGTGGCCCAATCAAAGCCTTAATCATTATTTAATCAAATAAAAATAAAACCTCTGAATTTAATATAATCTAATATACCCAGAGGAACAGACCAGTTTACAAACATAATCCAATATTTATTTTTGGAATTCAAAAACAATATCAAACTGGTACAATAGTCAAAAGCAATTTCTCTTAATTCATCATAATTTATTAAGCAGATGTACTTGTAGTTTGATTTCTATATTTCTATATTTTGCTCTTACAATGTTTCAGTGAGTAATCTTGTAAATATATATAAGATTGAATGAAATAATTTCACACATATGCAAGTATATCTGTAATAAATTCCTGTAAGTGGCATTATTGTGTCAAAGGGACATGTATATATAATTTTGGTAGATAGTGCCAAACTGCTCTTTTTAATAGTGATGCTACTTTACAATCCAGTTAGCAATGTGTAAGAGTATTTCCACCAAAGCCTAACCAACACTCTATGTCACCAAAATCTTGGAATTTGTCACCAACCTGATAGATGAAAATTTTGGTGTAGTTTTAAGGTTTTTTTTTTTTTTTTAATTTCTCTTTCAATGAATAAGTTTGGGAATTATTTTTGGATGTTCATAAACCATTTATATTTATATCTTGAATTGTCTTATTATATCCATTGCCCGTGGTTGTGCTGTGTTTTAATCAATTTCTCCTCAGTTTCTTTGAGATCTTTGTATATTGACGACATTAGCTCTATGTGACATAAGTGGCAAATATTTTTCCTAGTTTTTCATCTGTTATTTGACTTTACCTGTGAGTTTTTAAAAAATGGATTCAGTTTTATCACTCTTAGTTTATGGCTTTAGAGTAACTGATAAAGGCCTTTGCCACTCCTTTTTTGTACTTTTGTACTTTGACAGCTTAACTTTTGGTTTGTTTGTTTTACATTTAAATCTTTGATCCATCAGAGTGCATCATGGTGTTTCTTGTGGACTCTAGGTGCAGTAATTATTGTATAGTAAATTCCCTTGGGCAGTTGAGTCTATTTAATACTTTCTGTTAATAATTTCTAAATTATATAGCATTTTCCTGCCTATACAACCAACAGCATCAGACTGAGATAATTTTGAAGGCTTTAGAGTTTAAGTGAAATAGGTCTTCCTTTAAGAGTTTGTTTTATTCTTGCTTGCTGATTTTTCTGTATGAAATTTAGAATTAGCTTGTCAAGTTCTAGAAGCCTAACTAATGGGGTTTTACTTGGGATTGCATTAAATTCATACGTTTATTTAGATAATTGACATATTATGATGTGATTTCCTAACCAAAACTGTGATGTGTCTTGCCATTTATTCAGTCTAATTTTTTTTGTACTTCAGGAGAATTTTAAATACTTATTCCTATATATTTTGTACATTTCCTAGTAAGTATATTATAGGTATTTTATAGGGTCTGTTGGGAATATCAATGGTGTCTTCACTTTCACTGTATCTTCTACAGAGCAGCTGTAAAATTAAGAAAGTTTGGACTTCTATATACCAGTTTATAATCTGCCACCTTTCTGAATTGTCTTATTGATTGTTAACATTTTTTAATTTATTTTCTTAGATTTTTTAGGTATATGATTATATTATGTGCAACTATTCCCTTCTTTCAGTTCCTCATACATCTAATTTTCTCTGATCTATTGCATTGGGAAATATGTCCAAAACAATGTTGAACTGGGGGGTGGAGAAAGTTGGCATTCTGACTTTTATCCTGACATTAGCAGGTATATATCCAGCATTTTCCCATTAAATAAGATGCTGATTTTGGTCTATTTGTTTTGTTATGCTTGGTTTACATATAATTTTATCATATTAAGGAAGTATCCATACTTGAATAAAATAAGGAATAAGTACTGAATTTTGTCAAATGACTTTTTGGCATCAGTGGAGATGATCTTATTTTTCTTAGCTCTATTATGATGCTAAAATGTATTAATAAATTTCCCAAGAATTACTTAAGAAAGAATTTTTTAATATATATGGGAGGTACAGCTCTTTGTTTTCTGATTTTGCCATCAATTTCTAGCTTTATTACATTGTGGTTAGATAATTTTTTTCAATACTATTTCTATCTTTTGGAATTTATTGTGTTTTATTCTGGCCTGTTATATGTTTGATTTTTGTGAATGTCCCAATAGCAGTTATATTCACTATCTTTAATGTGTATATATTTATTCAGTATGTGAGTTTTCTGTTGCTGCCTAAAAAGTTACTACAAATTCAGTGCTTTCAAATCACTCACATTTGTTATCTCACTGTTTTTTTGGATCAGGGACCCAGGCCTGACTTAGCTGGGTCCCCTGCTCAAAATCTCACGTGGTTGCTATCAACCTGTCGGCCAAACAGTGCTCATCTGGCGGCTTTTCATGGGTAAGACTTCGTGTCCACACTCGTTTAGGCTGTTGGTAGAATCGGTTTGCTTCTGGTTGTATGAGTGACGGCCCTGGCTTTTTGCTGGCTGTCACCTGGGTGCTGCCCGCAGGTCCCAGAGGCCCCCTGCACGTCCTTGCCACTTGGGCTTCTCCATACGGCCGCTTTCACCTTCACCAAGCCAGCAAGCGGAGTCTCTGGCTCCGGTCTCCTAAGACACAGTCTTACATATCTCAGTGTGAGCAAGGAAGTGACGGCCCAGCACCTTTGTCGTTTTCTATTGGTTAGAGGCAAGTCGCAGATTCTTTCTGCACCCCGGGGTCGGGGGCTATGTGAAGACACGTCTACACCAGTTGGCAGAAATTATTGGGGATATTTTAGAAGGTCCATTGTAAATATATAGGTAGTTAGATGAATTATACCTACTTCATAAATTGTGTTAGTATGTCTTCTATAGCTTTACTTCTTTTTTTTTTTTTTTTTTTTTTTTTATATATTAAGAACTTTATTTCAAATTCACAAAAGTAAAAGAAGAGAAAAACAGCGCAACATGTTATGGAATCATTACTCCTAAACAGTTCTTTTTTAGACTCTTTTATCTTATCTAATTTCAGATGCTAACTCATTTGTTCCTCTAGTGTTCAGAAAGATACATAGATGAACACAGATTAGTTAGATGAAATAATCAAGGCCTCCTTAATAATGAAAAAAGAAGAGAAAAAATGTTTACTCATATTCATATCTCATAAACCCAAATCCCATATTTTTTATTTCCCACATTGTTTGTCACAGGCTGAGGAAAAGTAACTCAATCAAATACTAAGAGTATGTTCTATCTGATTCTCCTTGTAGCTCCTGCAGTTTTGCCTCATGAAAATTGTTTTTATATTTTGTGGTGTGTGGATTATTTTCATCTCTTCACTTTGAATTTCATCCTTTAGCATTAAAAATTCCTTTCCTTGTTGCAATCACTTTGCTTGTAGACTGGATTCTACCTAGTTACTGGTTAATAATATGAATCTTTGCACCCTTTTTTTGGTCTTTCCGGAGGATATCATTGCCCCTCTTTTATTTGCTGTCTCTCTGATCACTTTGATTTAGATGTATTTCTTGAGTCAAGAATGAAATAAAATTTGAAATTTTTTTTTCTTTAACATGTTAATGTAGCTCGTTTATATTACCATGATATATAGTTTGGATTTAGATTTGCAATTTTATATCATTTACAATGTGATCTCTTTTCTCTGATTTTCTTTGTGGAGTACTGATATTTAGGAAAGGCTATATTTTTGTCCCAGTATAGCTATTATTAGGAGTATACAGTAATATCATAACTGTGATTCATATTTTCTTTTCTTTTCCAAACTATAAGCAATTCTAAAATTATCACCTTTCTTATTCCTCCCTTCTCCTCCCTCTCTTCTGTCTCCCAAATCAGATCACAATATTAACTCCCTTAGGGTCTACCCTTGTACTTTTGTTACTTGAATTTTAAGCATTATATGACCCATATTCTGTCCCTTGGCTATTAAAGACAAAATAAGCAGCACACATTACCTCTCCATGTCTTTTTCCCCCTCCTAATTTTTGTTTGTCAGATATTATCTACAGTCTCAGTGTAACACTTGCATTCTTTTCCTTAACCACTACATTTCTTTTAGTTCTATAGGTAAATATATTTACTTCTCTTCACCACTCCTATTGTTGCAGTTGCCCTAATTATTTTTTTGGTTACCTGAAACCTCTAGTGTTTGTGGAACCGTCATCTGAACTTCCCTTAACAAGGACTCATAGGAAAAATATCTGCATTGGGAGGGGGGGACGTTCAACCTAATTCATCTGGAGCCTTTTTGCTTTAAGAATACTTTGGCATAAACTGTGTTAGCTTTCTTTCCCCCTGAAATTTCAGAGCCATCTCTATAATAGCTTTGTTCAGATTACAAAAAGGGGCTCTTTCCAGGCAAGTGTAATTCTGTGTCCACACCGCTTGGCAAGTAGGAGAATCAGAAAAGGTCATGCACACGAGACAGATATTTCTTTGTGCTACCTACAGTTCTGTCCTCGTTTCTGAGATCATTTTTCTAGTCCTTTTCTAAAATTATTCAACATTATCACAATATATCATGATTTGTCCATAGCACTGGATTATATTTGTTAATGTTTCATTTAGTATTTTCCAACTATTTTTGGTTACTTATTTCTAGTTTAATTCTACTGTGGTGGAGACCACACCATATGATTTTCAATGGTTTGAAATTTTGTTGAGACTTGCCTTATGGCCCAGCAAATGGCAAATTTCAGTAAATATCCCAAGTGCACTTGAAAAGTTGAGTGCAGTGTTCTATATATGTCAAGTAGGTCAATTCTTTTAGTCATGCTGTTTAAATATTCTGTGCATAATTTTTTGTCTGTTCTATCAGCTATTGTGAGAGGAGTGTTAAAATCCTGCACTGATTGTGGGGAAGGTTCTTTTATTAACCACACACAAATTCAGAATTATTATATCTTTCTAATGGACTGGCCTTTTTATCATTCTGAAATATCTCTCTGTGTTAAAGTCTGCTCTTTGATATTAGCATAGCTCTAACAGCTTGTTTTGGTTAGTCTTCATGTGTCGTAATTTGCATCCTTTTATTTTTAACCTTTCTGTGTCCTTATACTTAACGAATCTTTTGTAAACACCACATATTTGGGTTTTATTTTTCAGTCTTCAATTCTTGCCTTTTAATTGAAGCATTTACTGATGTATTTGAGATGAAATCTATGAACTGCTTGCTATTTGTCCTCTCTGGTTCATTTTATCCGTCTTGAATTATTATAGTTTAATCCTGTATTTATGATTCTATTTTTATATCATTTTCCTCTCTATTAGCTTCTTAGTTTTACTGCTTTTCGTTGTTATTATTGTGACTGCCCTAGGGATTTCAGCATAAATCCTTGACTGGTTAGGGCTACTCTAAATAATAAGCACTTATTTTTCATTAATTCTTGGTCAATGCAAGCACATTTGAATTCAACTCACCCCCTCCTACTTTTAGTATTAATTGGTATGATGTACTTTGATTCTACATATATTTTCAAATACATTTTGACTACATAGAATTATCATTATTGATTTGTATAGAAAATGGTCATTTCAATGTACCCATGCTTTGTCTTTTATCATTGTCCCTCACTCCACCCTGTACATCCTTGCTGCCACAATTTTTCTGTTGTCTTGTTTACTGCCAATGAGTGCTCCCTGTTTCTGTTTATCTGAAAAGGTCTTTATTTTTAGAGCGTTGTTTTTGAAAGGAAAAGAATTCTGGATTGACAAATGTATTTAAGCACTTTGCAGGTGTTATTCCATTTTCCTCATGTTCACATCATTTTGGTTGAGAATTCCGCTCTCAAGTCTCATCGTTGCTCCTTTTGAGGTAATGTGCCTATTTTCCTTTGGATGCTGTACAAATTATTTTCTTTGTCTTTGGATTTTCGCAGATTTATTATGCTGTGTGCAGGTGTGTGTGTGTGTGTGTGTGTGTACTCACATGTGTTTAAATTTGACTTGCTTCTTTTTTTAAAATCAACTTTATTGATACATATTAATAAAGCATACAATCCACCCAAAGTGTAAAATCAGTGGTATTTGGTATAATCACATAGTTGTGCAATCATTATTAGAGCATTTTTGTTATTCCAATAATAATAATAAACAAAAAGCAGACAGACAAAAGCTCTACCCCTTAGTAATCACCTTCTCACAGTGCTTCTTTAATCTGTGACTTGGCTCCTTTGTCAGTTTTGAAAATTTTCAGTCATTATGTCCTTAAATACTGCTTCTACTCCATGTCCTCTCACATCTGTCTCCTTTATCTGGAACTCCAATTATTGAAGATCACGCTTTTTTTTCTTTATTAGAGAAGTTGTGGGTTTGCGAACAATCATGCATAAAATACAGGATTTCCATATGCTACCATATTATTATTAACTCCTTGCATTGGTGTGGAACATTTGTTATAATTGATGATAGCATATTTTTATAATTGTACTATTAATTATAGTCCACGGTTTAACTTTGGGTTCACTGTTTGTGTACTGTAGTCACATGAACTTTTTTAAAAGTCTTTACTCTGTTACCCTTTATACAGTCTAATATTTTCCCTTTTAATCACACTCAGATATATATTTCAACACTGTTAATTACTTTCACAATGTTGTGCTGCTATAACCACCATCCTTCACCAAAATATTTTTACAATTTTTCTTCCCACAATTCAGAACAGAGTATTTTCTACTGATTATTTTTCCAAGTCACTAGTCCACTCTCCTGTGTATATACCTACTATTGGTACTGTTTATTAAGTTGTTTATCTCAGCTACTTTATTTTATAGTTTGAGAATTTCCATTTGATTCTGTTTAATAGATTCTATTCTCTAGTGAAAACTTTCATCTTGTCATTTATTTACTTGCACATATTCATCTGATAACTCTTTATTATCTGCGGAACTGATTTAGTTTCTCCTCTTTCTCTGAGCTTTAGGTCACATGGGACTATTTCATAAAACCCTGAAAATAAATTATTGAAAGGAAGATAATGAGTATCAAATATTAAAGAAACTCTGAAAGGTAGTATCTTCATCTAAGGGTTATTTCCTTTTTTCTAGAAGACAGAACAGAGACAAATCAATTCAATCCACTTTGAGATGGAGATGTTTCAAACTAGATTTCAGTCTTTGTGCAGGGTGATCTATTTTCACTTTGTCTTTCTTCTAGAAAATAATAATCTGGAGGTCTTACCCAAGAGGTTGGAGTGTTTGTATGGCCCCTGCTCTTTGTTTTGCCCTGAATGCCCATTTTCATATTTCCAGCCTAATGCTTAATGCCCTGCTTAGTGTTTTTGTTTTTTGTTTTTTTTACCATCTTAACTGTAGCTTTTGCTTTATTTCTTGGCCTCTTATTCACCCCTAGTGTAAGAACCAGCAAATTTCTTGGAGTTACATCTCTGCAGTTACTTTTTCTCCACGCCTCTCTCATATCCAGACTTTTTATAGGACTTGGTAGCCCTAAAGCCCGTTTCTCTTCTTATCTTTGGAATTCCTGAAGTTCTGTGCCACTCCTTTTGCCTTATCCGCAAAGCTTCATGCCCCTTAGAATATGGCCGAGTGGTGACAGGTGTTAGGCGCATCTCAACACGCCCCCCACCCCCCGCCGGGTATCTCGGGGCTCAGTTTTGGATGCTTTGTCTGATCTCAAATGCCGTCAGGAGGTTGCTGTTACTGTGTAAAAGTGATCAGCATTTTATAGTGTGTCAGGTAGGATGATTTACCTGATAAAATCAACTCTATCGTAGCAAAAAGGCAAAGAGGCTGACCCCTCCCTACCATTTCCACTTCTGCCACCTGGATCTGAATCCCATCACCTCTCCCCTGGGATACTGCATTAGGCTTCCACCCTTACAGTCTATTCCCAACATACCAACCAGAGTGATACCTCCAAAACGTAAACCAGTTCACATCGGACGTCTGCTCAAAACTCTTCAATGACTCCCCGTTACACTCAGAGTAATCACAAAATTATTTGAGAAGAAAAAAAGCAAAAAGTAAAAAGTAGAGCCTGCATGATCTGCCATCCATCCCCACCCCACTCTGCCCCAGCACACCTGCCTCCTATCTGTTCCTACATCTCCCCGTTCCACTTCAGGGATTTTGCATTTGCTGATTCTTCTTCCCAGAATGCCATTCCCCCAGATAGTTTCATGGCTCATTTCTCCATTTCCTTCAAGTCTTTGCTTAAAGGTCATCTTTTCAAAGATACCTATGATAACCGCTTTATTAAAGCGCAGCCCACCCTTAGCCCTCACCAATCTCCCCTCCTCCCTTTGGGGTCCCCTCACCCAACTCTACTTTCTGTTTTTCTTCATTCATAATATCTATCACTTTCTAACCTAACATGAAGTTTTCTGTTTATCCTATTTATCACATTTCCATGACTTTGAACCATCCTCTCTCTTCAGTTAGAAGGCTGGGGCTGGTATCTTGCCTGCTTTGTTTTCATAATTTCCAAACACTTAGAATAGTAAATGGGAGAAGTCTTCCAAGAACAATATAGATGGTAAACACAGAAATATTTTGATAGAGAAAGGCAATCAAAATAGTCTAACAATTAGAGAATTTGATTCAATCATCAAACATTTATCGAGTATCAACTATGTACCAGGGCACTAAAAATGTCATAATAAACATGGAGTTTATAAACCTTTCTCTCATTGCGTGATTAGCTCTACTTTCCCAGTATTCTTGACTTAATTGCAAACATTCCCTTGTGGTTCTAGGAGTCCTACTGAGTTTACGGAGTCAGATGGTGAGGATCATATTACTAAGTTAACAGCCATTCATATCTTTCCCCAGAACTGTACTTTGATCAGCTGTGAACCATGGACCAAAAGAAGCTAGAGAACAAGTCAATTTGCAAGTATTACTTAGTATCAACAAACACCACACTATACATCAAAGGAAAGCATCACACTCAGGAAAATAATATGATTATTCACATTTTTACTTTCAGGTTATTTGCAATACATATATAATGTTTCATACTTCTCCAGGCCAGAACCCACCAAAGTTATTAAGAATAGATTCTAAATTTTACTTATGTAGAGATACAAATGTTCTTCATTTGTATCTATCACTTTAATAACAATTTTATGATTTGTGAGCAATAATTATGCTCATAGAACCAGAGTAAGTACCTTGTATATCCTATAATATATATATATATCTTATCCACAATCTGACAGAATAAATATTCCTATTCTGTATATTTTTCTAAGATCATAAAACTATCTAATATATGTATAATTATCTATATATGCAAATATGCTTATCTAAATTTATACCTATATAGCTGCATTCATCCATTTATCTATATAGCTATATATTTTCTATAGCATCTATCTATCAACCTATCTTTCCACCTAAAAGTATTCCAACCATGTTCCCACCAGAATTTCCCAGCTAATCTTTACATTGGCCTTGGAAATAAAGATTAAATTACAATTATAGATTTAGGGGAAACAAAGAAGAAACAAATAACATGAAAGCATAAATTAATAGCATTAATTTGGGCCTAATTAATGTAATTTAAAAGTTTTTCTACTTAAAAATGACTTAAATTATAAAGAGTTGCTTGTAAACTCCATTTTCTCATAAATTGATATAATCTTGTTGTTTTTTCACCACTTTCAAGTTTTCAAAATTTATATATACTTTGATTTCTGCTTGATTGGAGAGCTCTCATATCACAGTTCAGATACATGTCCTCTAAAGTTGTGTCTAAGACTCATAATCCCCCAAAACTAATGTCTTCTTCTTCACACAATCCTAATTTTATAACTCTAGTTCATATAACTTTTATATTTCTCTATTTATAAGACATACAAAGAATAGAAATGGAGGCTGTAATAACATTTTCTTTTTTGCCAAATGAACCATCTCCAAGGAAGCTATAACTGAATGACACAGCAGGAAATCTTAATTAATTATGTAAAATGTGGCCCTGATAGCCCCTCCCATGGCCATACCCCATAAAATCAGAGTTAAATCTGTGCATCTCCCATACTAAAGAGCTTCTGAATTGTTGTTAAAATAACTGATCACCAGACTTGCTTAATTAGAAACGTTCTGGTCTGCTCTTATGCAAGGCAGCTTTACTGGCATTAAGGTAAGGAAGTGGAAGGAATGACAGCAGGGAAAGTCTAAAATCTCCAGATAATCAGAGAAGGAAGGGGTTCCCTCCCACAGCTCTGGCATTGGGCATAATGGTATGCTTACTCTTACAAACAGATGCAATCTTCAAAAATAAGCACAGAGATGAAAAATATGCCAAATACTAAGGACCAGAACGATGAACCGTGTTTCTACATGTGATCCATGGACAAACCACTTCATCATCTTATATTAAAAATAAAGTTTCGGGAAGCGGCTGTGGCTCAATCAGTGGGGCTCCCGTTTGCCATATGGGAGGCCCCGGGTTCGGTTCCCAGGGCTTCCTGGTGGGGGCGGGCCCGCCCGCGCGGCATGGTTGGCTGACCCAGCGAGCACAAGCAGCAAGGGGGGGATAAATGAATAAATGAATAAAATCTTTGAAAAAAAAAAAATAAAAAAATAAAAAAAAATAAAGTTTCCTTATTAAAAATGCAATTTCTTATGACTCATTTGAATCAATAAATCATATTCTCTGGAGGGAGGTTCAAGAAATTGGAAGTTTAGTAGGTCCACCAGGTGATTCTTATGCAAACTAAGATTTGGAAACAACTGACAGAAATTTAAAAACAACCACAAGGACTTGTAAAACATCTGTTGATGGTAAGTGGTGTAGACTTACTCTTCCTCTTAAGTTGGAGTTTTGTAAATAAAGTTGCTTTTGTTTATACTACATCTTTTGAGTGTGTGTGTGTGTGTTCTGGGAATCTGTCTGCAGGAAAGCCTTGGTTGTACTGTGTTTTGAAGAAAATACTTGGGTATGTTTATTCAAGTAAAATTTTTCTAAAAATTGAGACACCGGGAGTAAAAGAGAATTAACATTAACATTTATATTTAGGGCCAAAATATATACTGTAGAACAACAAACATTTTGGCAGAGTTTAATACACAGTTGAAGTTAAGAGGAGTTGTGCCAAGTTCTTTGTACAGACTGGAATCCCATGACAGCTAGGTAATAATAAACATCACTATTATCAATATATGTATTGTGCCCACTTTTTTAGTCGACTTTGTTTGCATGCATCATCTAATTAAATTTTCAATACAATTTGGAGTGGCTTCTGGATAGAACTTCCTTCTCCCAATATGATTTTCTTTCTTCTTTTATAGTGTTCAAATTCCAGTATAGATCATGGTCATCCACTCAATTGGTTGTGGAGGCAACTTGAGTGTTATCCATGACTCACCCCCCCACCACACACACACTCCCTCTTCTCCCCACCCCCAACATGCACATGTCTTATGAGTTAGATTTATTGACCCATTATACCATGTAGACCCTCGTAAAAATACCCTGTAGATGAAGATAAGAAACTCAGTACAGCACCTTGTGTGCTTGCAGGCTTGTTAGCATCTTGATGATCAAGTTCAAACATCTCTCATTATTTCAGATAAAACAGACAAATAAACCCAGTCTCTGTTATTGGCCAAAAACTGGTTTGAAGTGATTTAATTAAGACATCAGTTTGCTGGTCCTGCTACTACTGAAGTGGCTGTTAAGGGATTCCAGCTCCTACTCAATTTCTCAAATACTGTCTGGTAGCCCACATTCCACAGATTCTTATGGGGGCATCCCACTAAATGTAAACTACTCCAACGAGCACTTTTCCCCACTGACCTCCACTGCCGTAAATACCCACAGATTGCATTTATCGAGATGTTCATCTGTTAATTATCATTTCTTAGATTTTGGATTGTAGATTGATTATCTGTCCCTTTCTGTTTTTTTCTACCTTTCTGAAACTGTCTCCTTGCTTCTTGGTTTCTTTGTTTTTTGTTTTTTTGTTCCTACCTTTGGTATGTGGGGTAAATCACCCTGAATAGTTATATTCTATGCTACCTTAGTGGATCTGGGAATATCTAATTCTGTTCTCAATGGTGCCTTAACTCTTGACATTGCTGTCCTTCATGAGGAAGATGGGCCAGGGATCCCCAGGCTCTCTGGGCTGGAGCCACCCAGGATAGTCAGTGAAAGCCTAGGGCAAAACTCCTTATTCTAAAACCAGGGGACAGTCTGAGAAAAGCAGGTCCCTGTCCGCACCCCAAGCTCCAGAGCAGTGGCAGAGAGGTTTTGCTCAAAGAGAGAGATAAGTTTTAAGAACAGAGAATTCTAAAGTTCTTCCCAAAACTTACCCATAACAGAGGTCCTGAAGTTCATGTCTAAGGAAACTGTTGAGAACAATGGAGATTTTGATGGTAAGCAATTAAGAAGAGGCTGAGATGCATAAGAACAACAATATAACTGTAGACCGACTAAGAGTTTAACAAACAGAACCAGGGGGAAAGACAGCTAAGAAAAGCCCTCCTGGGATCAGAGCAGACTTCAAAGGCCAGACTCAATGACTGCCTCCACAAAAAGGCCCATATCCAATGCAATCTCAATAAGAATTCCAACAGCCTTTTTGTGCAGAAACGTAAGAGCCAATTATCAAATTTATTTGGAAGGGTAAGGGACCCCAAATAGCCAGAAATATCTTTAAAAAGAAGAATGAAGTTGGAGGACTCTCATTTCCTGAATTTAAAGCCTATTACTATTACTTAGCTACAGTGGTAAAAGAAGCTTTGTACTGGATAAAGATAGACATATTGACCAATGGGATCAAATTGAGAGTTAAGCAATAGACCTTCACAGCTATGGTCAAATGATTTCTGACAAGGCTGTCAAACCCACCCAGCTGGGGCAGAACACTATTCAACAAATGGTGCTGAGAGAATTGGATATCCATATCCAAAAGAATGAAAGAGGACCCCTATCTCAAACCATATACAAAAATTAACTCAAAATGAATCAAAAACCTAAATATGAAAGCTAAAACTATAAAAGTCATAGAAGAAAATGTAAGGAAACATTTTCAACAGCTTGTGATAGGTGATGGTTTCTTAAACCTTACATCCAAAGCATGAACAATGAAAGAAAAAATAGATAAATGAGACCTTCTCAAAATTAGACACTTTTGTACTTCAAATGATTCACATCCTGAGGAGTCCTACTCTGTTCTCAATCAGAGGGACAGGAATCTTTTGAGAACATAGGCAGTGCCTAATAAAAGAAAACAGACCAATATGTCAAGCTCTCAACATTATTCCATGTAACTATGAACCTTATTCTTCATAACTTGAAACTGAGTGGTTGCCATAGGTTCCAAGGGGATAGAGAGGGAAGAATAGAATAGATGGAACATAGGGCATTTTTAGGGCAATAGAATTGATCTGCATGATCTTGCAATGACAGATACAGGCCATTTCAAATTCTGTCAAAACCTATAAAAGTGTATGGTGCAAAATGTAAAACATAATGTAAACCATTGACCATGATTAGTAACAATGCTTCAATATTTGTACATCAATTATAACAAATGTACTATACACATGTAAAATATTATTAATAGGGGAGAGTGAGATATGGGGAGGGGATTGGGTATATGGAAATCCCCTATATTTTCTATGTGACTAAAGCTTCTTTGAAGATAAAGTGAAAAAAATAAGACACTGGGGGAACATATGGAAGAAATTGTCACTGTACATAAAAGATAGGTCATACTGTGATGAAAAACACAATGAAATTTTTATTTTTTTATTTTTTATTTTTGTATTTTGTAATTTTTTTTTCTCATTTTTACTTGTTTTTTTTTTTTTTTTTTTTTTGGCTTTGTTTTTTGAGGAGGTTTTTGATTGCAGAAGGGTCACCACGGTGGCAGGGGAGGATCACTGGTGTGGGTGTCGGTGATGGGGGCAGTGTGGGGAGGGTTGCACCTGGGGCATATGAATATGTTCAAGTGGTCATGGGGCTTTTTCTTGGTGGGTGGAAACGCACAAAATAACCAAAAGAATAGTGGATTCCCATCCTGGGAAGTCCTGCTACATTGTCTAATAGAGCGGCAAGAATCCCCTGAGTACATGGGCAGGGCTAAGTGAAGGAGGACAGACCATTATGCCAGGCCCTTGATATTGACAGTTATACTTATGAATCCTTTCTTGTGAAATTAAAACTTAGCCAACTATTATATATTGCTTAAGAGTTATCTCCTGAAAGCCTCCTTGTTGGGCTCAAATGTGGCCTCTCTCTAAGCCAAACTCAGCTTATAAACTCACTACCTTCCCCCGGGCATGGGACATGACTTCTGGGATGGTCCTCCCTGGTATCAAGGGATTATTACCAAGTGCTGACTAGTGCTGACTAATGATGCATCTGGAAAAAGACCTTGACCAAAAGGGAGAAATATTAAATACAAATGAGTTTTTATGGCTAAGAGATTTCAAAGTGAGTGGGGAGGTCATTCCAGAGGTTAAGCTTATACACATCAGCAGGATCTCATTGACTGCTACAGAAAGAGTGCCTCAAACAGGAGGGCTCCTGAGGGCTCTAGAGACATCTAGACACTATAGAGAGGGTAGACAATCTCAGAAATTTGGCACCTTGTCAATGGGCCTAACTTTGGAATATATGCTCCCCATTGTAACAGAGTTAGACTCACTTATAATTTCCCTACACATGACTCCTCTACCCCTTTTATTTAAACCAATAATTAGCACTACGCTTGCTAAATATATGTCCCAGAGACTTAAATCTTCGGTATGTTCTTATGCCAGTTGAGCCCTGAATCTCAGCAGAGTTGCAACACCTTCTCTCAAGTTCATTGGACTCACCCAGGACAACTAACAAAAGGATGATAATTGACAAAACCCATATCAAAAAATAGAGAGTATTTTCAACTGCAAGCAAGGTAGTTCCATCTATCTGCCCCATGGGATCTAAGCCCCCTCTCAATCAGAAATAGAGTGGGCATCACCATCCCAAAATCCTCAAGATTGAGGAATAAACAAACATAAAGGGGGGATGCAACTACGAACTAAAGTAGACCTATTATTATTCTAACAATGGAAGAACTTGTATCATTGATATAAAGACAGTGGCCACCATAGGTTCTGAGGGGAGGAAGAGAGAAAAATAGGTGTTATATGGGGGCATTTTCAGGACATTGGAATTGTCCTGCATAACATTACCAGGACAGATATAGGCCATTATACATTTTGACAAAAACCTATAAAATTGTGCAGAGCAATATGTAAACTATAATGTAAACTATAGTCCATAGTTAGTAGCAATGCTTCAATATGTATTCATCAATTATAAACAAATGTACCATACTAATGAAATATATTAATGTGGGAAAGTGTGGGGGATTGGGGGAGTATATGGGAATCCCCTATATTTTTGATGTAACATTTATATAATCTAAAACTTCTTTTAAAAAATGTTAAAGAAAAGCAACATAAGTTGTTTTTTTTTTTTTAATGGGCAAAAGTTTTGAACAGACATTTTCTCCAAAGACGAAATAAAAATGGCCAAGAAAATACACATGAAAAGATTTTCACCATCTTTTTTCTAATAGGGAAATGCAGATCAAAACTGCAATGAGATATTATTTCACACCTTATAGAATGGCCATTTTTAAAAATACTGAAAACTACAAGTGCTGGAGAGGATTGGAGAAATAGGAATACACCTTCACTGTTGGTGGGAATATAGAATGGTGCAACTTCTGTGGAAGACGTTTGGTGGTTCCTCAGGAAGCTATATGATCTGGCCAATCCCTCTACAAGGCATATATTCAGAAGAAATGAAAGCAAGGACACAAACTGACATTTGCACACCAATGTTCAAATTATTCACAGTTGCTAAAAGATGGGGAAAAAACCAAGTATCCATTCACTGGTGAATGGATAAACAAAAAGTTGTATATACATATGACGAAATACTATTCAGCTGTAAGAAGAAATGAAATTGGGATGCATATGACAACATGGAAGAACCTTGAAAACATCATGTTGAGTGAAATAAACCAGATACAAAGAATAATTATTGTATGGTGTCACTAATATGAACTAAATACAATGAGTAAACTCATGAAGTTAAAATCTAGAGTATAGGTTAGTAGGAAATAGAATAAAGGTTGAGAAGTGGGAGCTAATACTTAATGTATGTGGAACTCTTAATCAGGTTGATTGCAAATGTGTGGAAATAGAGTTGATGGTAACACACAGTGAGTATAACTAACACCGCTGACTTATAAATGGGATTGTGGCTGAAAAGGGTAGTCTAGGGCCATAAACGTCAATTGAAAGAAAAACTAGAGGATAAATTAAGGACTGTATGACATAGTGACCACAGTGGTGGATGAAGATTGTGATTAATAGCACAAATACATGAATGTGCTTCTATGAACTAGAACAGATGTACATCATTATTAAAAGATGTTAAGAATATGGAGATACATGGGAAAATACAACTAATGTAACCTATGGGCTATATTTATCTGTAATATAATATTCTTGCATCAATGTCAAGAAAGGTACTATATCAATGTTAAGAGTCAATAATGGGGGCTATGTGGGGTATGAGATTTTTCCTTTTGGAGTAATGAAAGCATTGTAAAATTGAGGTGATGACAGCACAACTCTGTGATGAAACTGAAAGCCACTGAGTGTATACTTTGGATGGATTGTTCAATGCAGGGGTCTGTATAACACGGTGAATCTTGTGGTGGATAATAGACTGTGTTAACAGTACAAATTTAATAACATTCTCTCATGAACTATTACAAATGTACAATACTAATATAAGGTGTTAATAATAGCATGGTTTATGGAAAAAATACACCAAATTCAAATTATGGACTATATTTAGCAGTAATATTTTAATGTTCTTTCATCATTTGTAACAAATGCTCCAGAAGAATGCAAGATGCTGTTGGTGGGATGATAAGTGGGAGTCCTGTGTGCTATGTATGATTACTTTGTAAGGCCACAATGTCTCTAATTTTAAAAAGTACTAATAAATAAAACAGCTTCTTTTTGAAAGAATCAGTTGATAAGCATCTCTCAGAAATCAAATGCACACTTTTGCTTTGTGCTAAGAATTTAATTGATTTCCACACTTTCTTTGTTTAAAACTTAAATATACAGTCTTTCCCTGGTTAACTGGAGTCTCAGAAGGGAATCTGGTAGTAATCTTGTTATGCTTTCTTATTGAATCAATGAAAAAGTTGTTCATGAATATCTAAGATATTTTGTAGTCTTAGATAGGTTTAATGAATAGTTTCCTGAAGTTTTTGAAAAATAACGACATAAATATTGTGTAGTTGCTGTTTCTGAAGTTGGATTTTATATATAGTCTTGTTTATATGTTTGCAGGTATTGTAGCTCCACATGCATATGGATACAAAATGTTATGCTATGTATCATTTATATTCCATTCAGAAAATATTTTACTTAATATGTAAAAATTATTTTGTAACTAAATCAAATGCCAAAACTCATTTCAAGAAAAATTGCATCGCACTAGGCCTTTAGCTTTCCTAGTCTCTATTTTTAATGAATATGTACCACATTGAATAATGCAAGGCATATACAAACAGGCATTTGCATTCTTTGTATGCAGTTACTCATTAGTTAAGTACACATCTGTGCTTTTATGTTCATTGAATATATGGAGAAAAAAATTAATCCTTTTTTTTTTTTCTTGCAGTATTTTGGTTTACTTTTTATTAAGGACATTTTTCAAACATACAAAAAATAGTTTTTTTTTATTTTTTTAAGATGATTTATTTACTTAAAAAAAAATTATACCCCACTCCCCCAAATGGTTCTTTTGTCCGTCCGCTCATTGTTTACTTGCCTTCTTCAGGAGGCACCAGGAACCGAACTCGGGACCTCCGAGTGTCCAACGTCCTGAACCACATCCTCTCCCTGCGTAGAATGCGGCGTCTGCTGGCTTGTAGCATCTGCTCGTTGGGGTGGTGCGGCGTCCAGCTTGTTGCAGCAGGTGCGGCATCTGCTCGTCTTCTTTAGGAAGCACTGGGACCCAAACCCCAGACCTCCCATGTGGTAGTCGGGTGCCCAGCTGAGCCACATCTGCTTCCCCAAAAGTAAAGTTTAGTAAAGTGAACTTTTATGTTTCCGTTACCAAGATTCACCATCCTATCAATAGTTTTCTTATCTTCTTTCTTCTATGTCTACAAACGTTTTTTCTAAAATATTTTTAAAGCATCATTTTGTTTACTGGCAAATGTCCTGAAAAGGCGATTTAGATTTTTAAAAATATTTTCTACAAAACTATTAGAAAACCTGACAAAATATTACCTAATATGTAGTCCAAGTATAATTTTAAAAGTAGCTTCTTTGAATCAAGATATAAACAAGATCAACTTTTTTATGGCTTTGAAGTCTATACTTAGAATTATCCACATCTCATGCACCACTGTCAGCTGTACAGTACACACAGCTGCAGGTGCCTCTGCTTAATTGGTAGTCATTTTGCTAGGGCTAGACTTAAGTCCTCTCAAGAGTTTGAGCTGTATATAAACACTATAACCTGTAAGGCTTTATAGAATAAATATTTAGCTTTTAAAACTGGTTAAAATAAAATTAGTATTTCTTAGCAAAGAAAAGAAAGAGAATGGCAGATGAGAAACGGAATGTGAGAAAGTCAGGACAGTTTGGTTTGAAGATTTTTTCCCCTTTCTTTTCCTGTGTGTATTTTCTGTATCTCTATAATCTAGCTACATCTATCTCTGTTTATCTTTGTATGTATTACTGTATTATCTATCTCTTATCTATCTATTTATCTATCCCTATTTAATCTGCTGCTTTATCTTTCATCATCTATCAGTCTATTTATTGTGTTGTAAATGGGAGAAACCAAATGGAGTTACAGCTGAAGGGAAAGTAGGTAAATGAATTTTCAAAAATTTCATGTGAAAGGGAATGAGTTAATAGGGAGCCAAGAATTGATGATATAGCAGAGAGAGGGACATAAATACAGGCTAATTTATCCTATTTTTCCTGATATGTTCCCTTCATCCAACATGAATACATCTCACCCTCCTCTCTCAAGCCACATACAATACAAATGCTAGTGGCTTGAATTGATCTAGTCTAAATTCTGGTAAGCTTTTGTAATGATAAAGATTTTTCTTGTGACCTACATTAAATGCATATATTGAGACATACCTTGTTGCCTGCCTCATTTGTGTAGCCTGGGAGCCCAAGGAGGAAATGGCAGCCTGCCAGAGGCTGATCCTTGCCACCTTTGCCCAAGAAATCCAAAAGTGCTGGAAGTGCAAAGTTCATGTTAGCTTTAACGGTTGCACTCATCTGTGGGTAACCCATTCCCTTCTATTGAGCCATGTTGTGTGTGTATATGCGCATGTGTGTGCATGTGTAAGCACGTGTGTGTATTTATGTGCATATGTGCACACACACTGGTACAACACTGATTAAATAGTAGAGATGCTAATATCTGATAGAACTAGATAATACAAAGATATTGGAAGCTTTAAAATAATTTCCTTTCCTCCCCAAGGTAACATAAAATATATGCTTTTATCCAAATCAAAAAACAAGAGTAGTGAAAGATTCTACACCACTCATAAGATTTAATTACTACTGAGTTGAGATATGATTAGGACTGCATAGGGAATCCACAAACCTCTTCAGTTCCTCAAACTCATAGGCAAACCTTGTGGAATTTCCTTGTCCTTCAATATACCCCTTTCAAAATGTTTTTTCTATGTAGGGAGAATTGTGTGAGCTATGAAAGATCCCATTAAAGCAAGATATGTTAGCAATTTTTCAGGAAAGCCAACCTACCTCTCCCTCTTCACCTATTACTGAATATTTCTATTTCCTTCCAAATTCAGGAGTTTAGTTTTACAATTCATGCCTTGAAAGTGATTTTCTCTGTTGTCTTAAGTTTTAAAGAAATCACAAATTGAAGAACTCACCTTATTTCAGATATTACATCTCATTCTAATCCAAAAAATATATCACATGCAGAAAATAGAAATCCAGACATCCCTGTCTCTGAAAATTTGCTAACTCTGGTTAATCCTGCATCTGATGAGAGATGCCTGTCCACATGTCTAGGGGAAATTTGCTGAAGCCTAATCTGAGGATCAAAAGGTTTTGAGAATCAGAGCTATAATGAAAGACAATGACAGAATTATTAAACATGACTACACTTCATCATAAAAGATTAATTATTTACTGTAGAATTAAAGGGCTATGGTGAAATTAAAATCCATCAACCATTTTGATTTAACCAAGGCAAAAAGTAAACCTAAGAGCTTTCCAGTGACAAAGAACAATTTGGTCCTTTCTTCATATTTTTTTTTTGTTGTTGTTGTTATTGGATTATAATTATTGACAATAATTGCATTCTTGCTACAAAGAGATTAGGAACAATACTAAGAATTTTGAAAGAGGAATCCACTGTTATTGGAGGAATGCTGAATTCTACAATCAACAAAATATGGATTGGTGTAGTGTTTTATGCTTATATAATAAGACATAATACTAATATGTTTAGATTTATAAGAGATTTGTGTCTAATTTTACACAAATATGCACATTATTTCATGTATAAATTGCTAAACAGAATGCATTTTATCAAATATCCACAGTTAAGGAATTATATTATGAACTGTAAAGATATATGTCAAAATATATGTTATTAGTAATTGAACAAAAATTCCTTAAGATGTGATATTACAATTAATCACCTAAAATATTTAAAATAAGATAGAATGCAAAAAACGATATCAGAGCATTTATGTCTTACATAATAAAGACACTCCTAAATATTCCTTTGTACATTGTTTTTTAAAACCACTGATAATTGAGATATAATTTACATTCAATATAATACAGCCACTTGTCTTTTGAGGAACAAAAGTTTCTCATTTTGATGACGTCTACAATATCAATTTTTCCTTTTAGGGTTTGCACTTTTTGTGTCCACTCTATGAAATCTTGGCATGCCCCACCACTCATATTTTGCACTATATTATTTTTTAGAGTTTTCGTTTTTATCTTTTGTATTTAGGCCTACATCTTTTCTAGATAATTTAATTTATGGTGTGATCAAAGGATCAAGGTTCAGTTTTTTTCAGTGTGAATATCCAATTGTTTCAGCAAAATTTCTTCCTTTCTCCCATTGAATTTGATTGGTAAAGTCTGTCGAAATCAATCCTTTATAAGTGATCTATTTCTGAAATCTATTTTCTGCTCCATTGAACTATGAGTCTATCCTTATATCATGATTATTGTAACTTTATAGTTCATCTTGAAATCCAGGTGTAAGTTCTTCAACTCTGTTATTTTTCAAAATTGTTTTGTCTATCCTGAAGTCATTGCATTTTCATAAACTCTTTAGAATTTGCTTGTCAATTGCTTTTTTTAAAAAAGCTTGCTTATATTTATATTGGATAGCATTGAATCTACAGCTCAATGGTTACCAAACAGCAGTCCCTGGGCAAGCAGTGTTAGCATTACCTGAGAACTTGTTAAAAACCTAAATTCTCAAGCCCCACCAAAGATCTACTGAATCATAAAATCTGGAGGTGGAGACCCTCCTTTGCACTATTGTTGTTATATATATTACTTCTACAAATAATATTAACCACAAAGAACATTGTTGTCTCTTCTTTAATTAGTTGGTTATCTTTTAAGTGTATTTTTTTTAAAAACCCAGGAAAACAAAGGTCTTCCATGTTTTCCCATATATATGCCATTGCTGGTTCTCTTAATTCCCTTTTGTAGATTTAAGGTTCTAACTAGAATCATTTTCCTTAAGCCAGAAGAAATTCTTTTTACATCTCTTGTGCTGTAGGTATGCTGGTTAAAAGTTCACTCAGATTTTGTTTATCTGACTGCATTTTTTTGTTGTTATTTTTTACTAATAATTTTATTATGGTTAAATTCATTGATTGACAGATTTTTATTGTTATTTTTTATTTCATCTTAAAGATGTTCCCTTCTTCTGGCTTGTATTGTTTCTAATGATAAGTGAGCAGTCATTCTTATCATTGTATTCCTGTATGAAATGGATATTTTTTGGTATAGAATGGGCTGTTTTTAAGTTAGTTTCTTTATTATTAGTTTTCAGCATTTTTTAATGATGTCTTGGTGTTATTTTATTTTAATTTTTTTTCCCACCTCATTGTTATAATTTCTTGCATTGCTGGAATCACCATATGTGAACAAGAGAATACCATCAAGTCCACTCTAGTCCATAGTTCTTCCCCCAATCCTGAGGGGACTGGGATGGTGATGTCCACTCCAACTCCAAGTGAGAGAGGGCTTATA
>JAKSZT010054335.1:23832029-24000425 GCA_026826555.1 Tolypeutes matacus
CCCCCTCTCCCAACCCATGGAATGTCCTGCTTGGTATTTGTTCAGCTATTTGAATCTAAGTGATGATTATTTTTTAAGTAGAGAAGTTGTAGGTTTACAGAAAAATCATGCAGAAAATACATAGCTCCCATATACCTCCTATTATTAACACCTTGAATTGGTGTGATATAGTAGTTAAAATTGATGAAAGAATATTATAATAATTGTACTTTAAGTTTAGTCTCTGGTTTACAGTAAGTTTCACTGTTTGTGTTTTATAGTCCTATGTTTTTTTTTTTTTTTTTTTTTTTTTAGTATACAACAAAAATTTTCCACTTTTAACTACGTTCAACTATATAATTCAATGCTGTTAATTATGTTCACAATGTGTGCTACCATGTGCACAGAGTTCCTATTTGGGGAGATGGAAAAGTTCTGATAATAGATGGTGGTTATGGGATTATATTTTTATCTACTTTGGAACATGTTTTGTCCTTATTTCTTCAAATATTTTGATCTCCTCCACCTCTTCTTGGACCCTTATGTTTCACTAATTGATATTATCCCACAGGTCACTGAATCTCTGTCATTCTTCATTTAGCTTTTTTTCTTTCTGTACTTCAGTTTGGATAATTTTTTTTTACCCTGACCTCAAATTAGCTATTCTTTTATTCTGTAATATTTAATCTATTGTAAGCATGTCTAGTGAATTTTCCATTTCAGATATTTTTCTGCTCTAGAATTTCTACTTGGTTCTTTTTGTATTTTATATTTCTCACTTATTTGTGTTCCTATTTTCCTTTATTTATGTGAACACATATGTAAAACTTTTATTCCCATCACATTAGTCATATCTAAGTCTACCTCTAGGAACTGATTCTTCTCTTGGCTAAGGATCATATTTTCCAGCTACTTTATATGACTACTAAGTTTTATTGGATGCTGGGCATTATCGGTAGTATAACCTTAACTTTCTGGATTTTGATGTCTTTCTTTAAAGTGATTTGAATATGCAACAGTATGTAGTTAATTTAATTGTGTTAATTTAATTAGCTTGATTCTAGCTTGTTTTCATATTTATGTATTATAAAGTAACCTTTACTCTAGTGATAATTTCATTCTTGCCCTACGGTGCAAGCGAATGATTTACAATATGCCACTTCAGAACTAGAACCTGCCCATCCTCGTGCAGGTTCCAGTAGTTCTTCACATTATGATTTCCCAGTATTTGTTCTTCGCTTGAGCTTCCTATCTATACTAGACAGGTTATAGGAAGGTGCTCAGCAAAATACTCTAAGAAACTTGTTTGGACTTCTGGGGCACTTTCTTTATCTTGATTCCTCCCATCAAAACTTGTCTGAGACATTCAACTTTCCTCAGCCTCCTTCAACCATAGTCATTGTCTCCTCAGATCAGCAAGACCGTTGTCTGCTTGGGTTACACTCTTTGCATTACAGTCTTGGGGTAATTTGGTGTTTATCTCCTTTACTTTTGCTTTTCCAGGGATCATAGTTCCGCAATGTCAATTGTTAAAGACTTGAAACAGCTGTTTTCTATATTTTGCTGTTTACCAGTTAAGCAGTCCTGTGGTAAGACTAGATAAGTAACAGATATTTATGTCATGGCCCAGAGGAGGAAGTCTACAGTATATTATTTTTTAATTCTTTGAAATACATCAGGAAAGCTGGAGAATATGTTTTAAAATGTAAAAATCTTATTTGAATGTATTTGTTTTGCAAGAGTTCAAACTTTTCTAATTTTCTTCTAGAATGTTTGACTTGCAACATTGAAATTTTCAATTATAAAATATATTTTTCAGTCTTTAGTGCCCAAAATGTTAGTATAGACCAGGGGTTCTTAACCTTTTTTGTTCCACACATCGCTTTGGCAGTCGGGTGAAAACCACAGACTCCTTACTAAGTCCAGACTATGCTGTGCATTATTTAACAACTATATCATACCCACACCAGCATGATCCCACAAGAATAAGGTTTTTTTTACATTTCAATTCAAGCTCGTGGACTCCTTGTCAAAAACCTCTGGTATAGACAAATGACTCCCAATTCCAGCAGGACATTTGTCAATGTCTGGAGATATGTTTGATTGTCATTACTGGGACGTGGGGAGGGAATGGGCATGTTGGCAGCTAGTTAGCAAAGGACAGAGATGCTGCTAAACATTGTATATTGCACAGGAACACCTCTCACCCCTCAAAACACAAAGAAATATCCAGCTAAAAGCATCAATAGTCCCAAGGTTGAGAAGTCCTGACAAAGGCCATTATCATGTCTAATTTAATGGAGTCAATTCATTTTAGCAAACACATTTTTGTCTCTACAATTGCTGGCATATTAAATATAGGGGCAGAATATAATTTAATTTTTTGCTAATTGGAATTTATTAATATTATAATTCTGAGTATAATCTAATAACTGATTCTGGTGGGATATTCTATTTATATTTCTTTTGATGCTGCTGCTAATGAAGAATTAATTTCTTTGATATTAGCATCTTGAGCTTGGCTAAAATTCCAGTCATAATAAAAACATTTTTAACTTTCTTAATTTTTCATTTTAAACAAACTTGAGAGTGAGTTATAAAAACAACAGCAACCGTGTTTACTGATTTTCCCATTTTTCTTCCAACATAAGTAAAACTTTTTATTTTTTAATATGATTCATATACAATCAACTTCTTTTTCATTTTGGTGTCATGATATAGCATATTAAAATACAATAGCCACAGGAGGTATCATATAGCTCAAAATATAACTAATTCTTTGTTGCATTAATGAGTTCCATAATAATTGTTAAGAGCCTCCTACTGCGGTTTTTCTGCAGCTAAATATAAATGAAAAAATTGAAGTCACTGAACTGACAAAACTATCTTGCTCCAAAAACCTTTTCCTTTCTTCTACACTTTGTCCTTCCTACTCAACATGAATTGCAACTTCCGTTCAGCTTAATTAATAATAGCAATAATTCCCATATTTTAATTGGGCTCCAGAGCTTATAAAATGCTTTCTTATCGACATATGTTTTCACAGCACATTAGTCCTGTGATGTGTGTGAAACAATCTCATTTTTACAAGAAAATCACATAAACATTAAATCAAACTTCCATCTTTAGATATCAATTCCAGTTTCATTTTTTAGTCAAAAATGATAGTAAAAGCAAGTGGTAGCAAAACTTTAAATTTCCAACAGCAATGTATGAGAGTACCAGTTCCTCCATATCCTTCACACAAACTTGGCAGGTTTTTTTAATACTATGGATATTTGCATTTTACAGTTTACATTCAATGAGAATGTTTACAACTTCCTGAACGAACCAAAAATCTTCCAACAGTTTTGTTCGAACCACATCCCTCCTGACTTTTGTTCTATTGATGGCATAAATTTTTATTTCTAAATATGCTGTAAACCGTTCAAGAGATTATGATTTTTGTTGCTTTGAGCAATACTTTATTTTCATATTCACCTTCATATTTACCCTTCTGGTAAATTTAATTCCCTCTTGCAGCTCCGTATTTCTATACGGTATAATTTCCCTTTAACCTCCAGGACTTTCTTTAGTATTTCTTATAGCACATGAATGTTGACAATAAATTCACTCACATTTCTTTTCTTATATCATGTTTACTCTTCCTTTGTTCTTGAAAGGTATTTTTGATGTGCAATTCTAAACTGGTAGATTAATGGTTCCTTTGAGCACTTTAAATATGGTAACTCCTGGTTTTCTTTCATTCATGGTTTCTTTTGAGAATTCAGGGATCAATCTCTATTGTTGCTCCTCTGAAGGTAATTTTTCTTTTTGCCTGCTCAAATATTTTTGGATTAATGCCAATTTTTCAACAATTTGACTATGATGTATTTCTTTATCTTTTGATTGACTGAGCTTCTTGAAACTGTGGATTAATACGTATCAACCAAATTTGAAATTTGTGCCCATTTATTCAATTCTTGTTTCTCCGTTCACCTTCTGGTATCCCAAAGCTTAAATTCTGTTATATTTTATTTTTCCTTTTGTGTTTCAGTGTGTATATTTTCTATTGATCTACCTTTGAGTTTAATAATCTTCTCTTCCACTGTGAGCAAGCTATTGTTTATAAACATGAGATGATTTCTTAATTTTAATTGATGTATTTTGTATTTCTATAATATCCACGTGATTCTTCTTTATATATTCCAATTCTTTGTTGGTATTTTCTCCATTTTAATCCCTTCTGTCCATGTTTTCCACTATTTTATTTTGCATATTTATAGTAGTCATTTTATAGTCTTTGCCTGCTAATTCCAACATCTGCATCACCCGTGGTTCTGCTTCTATTTTCTATTTTTTATCTTGATTCTTGAACTTATTTTCCTGCCTCATTGTATACTTCATAATTTTTACTGCATGTATGACATTGTGTAAAATAGCTCTGGAGCATGAAGATGATGTTATTGTCCTCCCAGAATGGATCTGACCTATCCTTGCTAAGCAGAGTGGGTATGGGGTTAATCATTTTAATTCACTTAGAAATTGAACTGGGCTGGGGATAGTCTCAGCCCACCTCTGTTTTTTTCTTGTTCATCAGGTATGGCTGTGTTAGGCTTTTGTTTAAGAGAATGTCACATTTTTCGTTCCTCATCTCTTAAACACTATAGAAAATTTGGTCCTGCCCTCTGGATAGTCACGGTATCTCTTTAACCTTACAAACTTAACAGTTTAAAGTTCCTGCAACTATTTTGAGTGACTTCATGTGTATTTAGTAGTAAGCTCCTTACTGTAGTGGAACTTTACTTTCAAAGCAATGTGAGAACGTGGGAGATGTTACTACACAATTGACAGTCCCCCAGAAGTTTCTCCCACCTCTGAATGCAGAAAATATTTGGGGAGAAACAAGGCATGCATTTGGAGACTCCTTTAGATTCCCAGCTTTCACTCCAGCCATATGCTTATCAAAGGTCTGTTTCTCTTTTTCCCAGTAGACGTGCCTTTTCCCTTACCAAGTCCAATCATCAGCTTGTTTCCATAACCACAATTGCTCCCATGGAATTAAATGATTCATAATTGTCGACTTACCTTAGAATTGTTTTTCCATCTCTGGATCATTAGTTGATCTAGACCTTTAGCTTCCATGGTCCCTGATGTCTTTTAATATTAATTTTTGTAATACATCCATTTTTTTCTAGTCACTGCAGTAGGAGAGATGAGCTCCTACATAGTTACTGCATCTCATTCAGAAGTGGAAGTCTTTTTTCTTGTTTGTTCCTTTTAAAATTAGAAAACAGACTTCCCACTTTCAATTGATGGCATTGAAAGTTTTCCTGCTTATTTGGTTAAGGGTTTTTTTCCATCATTAAAGTTGATGGAATCTGTATGGATTTGTCCTAATGTGTGGTTTGCCTTGTCTTAAATTCTGTCCTCTTGTTCAGTAGCTAGTAACAGCTTTCAGGCCAATAACTGGTTTCTTTCAGGCACTTTAAATTTTATTTAGGTCCTTATGAAATTACTGACTTTCTGGTACAGTGAAATATTGTCTCTATTTCCTTACCCTGTCTCTGAGTTGCCTTTTTCCCATTACCGCTGTACATGAGATTGAGTGGTACACTGTACATTCATTTCTAGATCTTAACCTAAAACTCTTGGACTTTGATATGATAACACTTTCTGGATGGGAATATGGAGTTTGTGGAGGTGATAATGCATATTTGGAGTGTCTCCCTTTGACCTAGTCTCTCTTCAGTATACAGAAGAAATTGAATTGGTGCATCAAACTTTTCTGAAGAATAGATAAAGTAAAGGAAATTACAGCAAATTATTAGATAATGCTTTAACTAGGTTATATCTAAGATTCTTTGTCAGTTTAATATTTTATAATAATTAAATAATATAATAATGATTAATTGCATGATATCCTTATAATATTGATTTAAAACTACTGTATTTAATACCTATTATGTTTAAGACACTATGCATGCTTTGTTTCTAACCTCCACAAAAATTCTTAAAAGTCAGATTACTATGTTTCTAAGAGGTAGTCAAGTAAATACCATCAGCTCTGAAGCTACCCTGCTTAGGTTGAAATCTGGCTCTGGTACTTATTAGAAATGTGTACAACTCTGTTTGTCTAAGTTTCTTTTCCGTAAATTGGAAATAATAGCTTCAGAATTTTTAAAAGATTAAAGTTTTTTTAAAAGGTTAGATGAGTCAACAAATATAAAGAGCTTATAACCATTTTAACACGTAGTAGGAACTCAGTAAATATCAGCTATTATTGAATGTGCAAGAAACAAAATTAAGTTTCAGCTAAGTCAATTACTGTAATGTGATATAGCCAGAAAATGTAGCAGTCAAATTTTGAATTTACTAACATGCTCTTAGCATCTGTGGTCTTTACCTTATACCACAATGGAACAAAATTAAATATATAAAAATGTTAAATGTGTTTTTATTTGTTAGCAGATCTTACCACAAAACGAACGCACAACATATTTTCACTAAATGTGATAGGTATGTTTGTAAAAATTTTATTTAAAATATACAATTTTAAATCCGAGACACCTCAAAGAGAAAGGCAGCCATCTTCCTGAACCTTTTTGAAGGTACAATGATAAACCCGTATAATATCTAACAAGAAAAATATGTCATTCATTTTAATAGCGAGAGAATAAACGTTGGTTTCACTGATATGGCCCCAATCAAAAGTGCCAAGGGCAGGCCTTCTGAATTGGGTACATTAATATATACATTATACAGCTTCTCTTGTGGAAAGCTTTTTGTGAGGGTTATTAACAGGCAATACTTTGCTTAGTCAACAGTGTTTAATGATTCCCCTGAGCAGTGCTGGATGGGTCAGTTAAAGAATACTTAAATATAGGTCTGTATATCTTTAATCCACATTTTCCATGTGAGTGTCTGAAGTGTTGGGGTTGCAAGCTTGGGAAAACACAGGTGGTCCTGTTAAACTAGGAACTTGTCCTTCCAGCCCCATCAGTGGGATCCTGCCTTTGTTGAGTTTTCAACATCTCCACAGTCGTACTAAAATAATCCCATCTATTTTAGCACCACAAATGTTTGCCTTTCAAAGGGTTCTGGAAAGCTCCAGCTGTCAATCTGGCAAAAGCCATACATCTCTCAGGAGACCTCTTTCACAGAAGGATGATAAAAAGCTTGTCTGAAAGTCAGAACTCTACCATTTTTGGTTTAGGAACTTTCCTTGACCCATCACTTTTGTACAAATACCTTGGCAAAATAATCCAAAAGGAAAATATAATTTGATCATCGAACTACTCCTTCTTATACCTATTTGTGTAATTTTATTTATTGTTAGAATATATTTTATTAATCATATAAACAAAGCCATTGCATCAATAACTCATTAATTTATTACTATTAAGGATCAATTGCTTCTACTTGGTTTGGTCACAAGTGACAGAACACCTAACAGTGGTTCAAAATAATTAAGAGTTGTTTTTTGTTTTTCTCTTCCGTATAAAAAGGGGTAAGGCAAAGTGGAAAACTGAAGTGCTAGGGAATGGTTCCATGAGTTTCCATTCTCAAGATCACTTTATTGTCCAAGGTGGGTCCTGGAGTACAGCCATTATTTCTGATTGGAAATGAAAAGGAAGGGGAAGTGGATGGCATCTCCTCCCTTCCTTTAGGAAACTTTCCAGAAATTACCATTAGTGTTTACATATCATTGTTCAGACTTTAGTAACGTGGCCATCCTCAGCTACAAGGGAGGGTGATACATGCAGTTATTTTAGTTGGATGGCCATATGGCCAGCTACAAATGGGAAGCTCTATCACTAAGAAGAGAACAGATATTGGAAAATGCTTGGCAGTCTCTGCTTCAACAAACTGTTTTATAAATTTGTTACCAATTTGGCTGAGAAAAATGTTTTAAATATATTCTTTCCTGACATTAATTAAGAGTATATGCTGAACATTATTTCATTTTTTTCTCATTTATTCAGGGTTATAACATTAGCCTGAAGGAGCATAAAATGCTTCCTTAAATGGGGTAACCTTCCCACCTTTATCTATCTCAGATCCCAAAGTCAGAATTCACTGATGACATGCCCTTGTTCCACGATCATTTCCAATAGAAGCAGGCTGGTTATGAATAGTTGAGGCCATGGTGCCCCTTCCCCACAAATACATCTCCACTCATCACCTAAGTAGGTGGATCAGTCAATACCACTGCTGGAATTGGAATTATGTTTGATTCTTGGGTCCCACACTGACTGGCAGGGAGATCACTATTTGGTGTTGGTGCCGTCCCAGGATGATGCTGGCCAGATCCGGGGCATCTTGATCAAACAGCCAGCATTTGTATAGCTCCTTATTTTAACATATTCTCTTCCACCTCGATTATCCCTTCCCCACCCTCCTGGCCAAGCCCTCTTCACTGTCTAAGTATTTCAGGCCAACTGGTACTCTCACAGTCTCACTCGAACTCTTACTTGCAGGAAACATATTCTGTTAAAGTTAGCTTAGCTCAAAGGAAAATGTATCCATTCATACCATCACTTTATTCATCAAATACTGATGACTATGTGCCTGGAACTGTGCTTTCTTCTAGGGGTAGAGCTGGACCCAGTCCCTGCCATTCTGTGGTGGATTCAGACAATAAACAAAATAAGTGTAGTGTCCTATCAGGAAGAGATAGGTACGTTCTATGAAGAAAACCTGAGCAGGGTAAGCAGATAAATCATGCCTTGGGTGGACAGAGATGGGGAGCTCCAAAGAACAGAAGGACAAGAAGGCAGCCAACCTCAGAAAGGGACTGGAGCCTCGGCACAGTTAGGCCTCTGCCTCTTGCCTGGGCTTCTCTTGCACAGCTGCTTCGGTGTTGCCTTACTGTTTCTGCAGACCACCTTCTGCTTCTCTAGGCGCAGGGCTGAAAACGAGACCATTTTACATATTACAATTTCAGCCACCCCAAAAGATTACCCTCCTATTATTATTTGAACTTTTGAGTATATATTCTGACATTGACCAATTCTAGACTTAAACCTGCAAGCACTGCACCTAAATTGCCTGTTGGTTCATCTATGATTAGATGTGTCCATTTCCCATCCACGCTTCGCCCCTCTCCTTACCCCAGGAAGCAAGCCTATAACCATTGAACCTTTATGCCCCTTTGTGTGAAATATGTGTCAGCTTCTTAGAACTTTGCCCACTTGTGACTCACACTTTTGTTGATGGCTTCAGTTACTTTAAGTGTGACTTCAAACAAATGACATTATCTTTTGTTAAACTGAAACAAAAAATCAAAGTGAAGTCCACCTACCTTGGATCCAAGGTAGTATTGTGTGGTTGTTATAAGCACAGAGGCAGGAGCTGGGTCAAATCTTCTGTGTCACCAGATACTGGCTGTGAAACTTAAGCAAATGATTTAACCTCTCTGTCCTTCATTTCTCATAAAATGGAGGTGCTGGCTGTACCTGCCTCATTGTATTTTTTTAAAGACTTATTTTATTTATTTATCCCCCTCCCCTCCTTGTTTGTGGTCACTGTCTGCTTTCTCAGTCCATTTGCTGTGTGGTCTCTGTGTCTGCTTATCTTCACTTTAGGAGGCACTGGGAACCAAACCTGGGACCTCCCATGTGGAAGAGAAGCACTCAATCACTTGAGCCACCTCAGTTCCCTGGTTTGTTGTGTCTCTTACTGTCTTTCCTCTTTGTGTCTCTTTGTTGCGTCATCTTGTTGTGTCAGCTCGCCACTCTTGCCCACTGCTCCAGTTCACCTTTGCCAGGAGGCACCGGGAACTGAACCCAGGACCTCCCATGTGGTAGGCGGAAGCCCAATTGCTTGAGCCATATCTGCTTCCCATCCCCCCACCCCAATTAGGTTTAATGAGTGAAAATAGGTGAAGTTTTCAGAGCAGAATGTGCTACAAAAGTGTAGGAGTCCTCCATTCATGCAGAAATAACTCCCAGAAGAATTCTCTGTGTTAAGCTCAAACTAGGAACTGCCCAGGTCACAACCTTTGGGCTAGTCAAATACTACCACAATATTTGGGCTAATATTGTGATACTATATTCACAATTTTTATTGGGGAATAAAGAAAATGTCTGCTACTGGCACAAGAAAGATGCTAAATGTTCCAAGTTAACACAAAGAAGACTAACAATATCACCCTCTAAGCGGGAGTGAAGCTGCAGATATTCTCACACAAATCCCCAAGCCTTTTCAGTTTTTCTAAATGTGCTGCGGTCATTAGAAGCTAATATTCACTAATAAAACGTCTCTCTTCTCAAGTTTGTCATCCCTTCGCACTGGCATCAATATTAAGAAAGGCAAGATTTGAAGAGGTTTTTATGGGTGAAGAGGTAAACACAGCAATGTAAGAGCTCCAGAGGCAAATTACAGAATTAGGACTGGATGGTGGTGGAAAAAAAATTCTAAAAACTAAGCAGAATGAATATGCCAGAGGCAGAGAGTTGATGGAAGGATACAGACCAAGAGAAAGGTCTGCAAAATTTGCACATGTTCCTCACCACAGATGCACAAGATAGAAAGGGGAGAATCAAATTAGGGCTCTGAGTACAAGGTCTCAAAGAACCCCCTACAGGTGCCCACATCAGAAAGAGCTGGAGAAATTGGCTTTATTGGCACTTATGCCCTCTCTCGGTCTTCACCGTGTACTTTCTAGATGGAGTGGATTTTCCAGGGTGTCATCTCTGATTTTGCTTTTTAAAGTAAAGCACATCTCAAAGGCAAGCCCGGTGATGCTGCCCATGCCTGATGCTTTTTTCTGTATGCATAATTTCAACTGGGCAAAGTAAAGCACATGTTAGATGTTCTTAGATCAGAAACCAAGAAAAAAACAAAACAAAACAAGTCTGTGGATATTCAAACACTAAAAGAAACCTAAAAATACTAGTGATTTTTTTTAATGTGCAAATTCTTCCCTAGAGAAAGCTGTTACTCTTGTAAAGGGACCTGTGCTTTTGGAAGGAAAAGCATCAGGACATCTGTCTTGTGTCTTATTGAAGAAGGAAAACGCATCTTTCTGTTACTCTTTTTACTAAGCGAAGCCAAAACAAAGAATAGCTACAACTTCTGAGCTCCGTTTGCCTAACTCTGTGATGTTTTCTTTGGCTTCTGTAGATTTTAGTAAATAAATTATTTGTAAACAGCCCAGGAATTGTAAGATAGATAAAAATAATTAAAGACAAGTATTTACTTTTTTTCTTTATATGATTAAAAAATATCAAATTTTAGAAACATGAATCTAACATTCCAGTTATACTTGTAATCATGTAATGCATGATTATTTATGAGCAAATCTAAGGCAGATTCTGAAAATGCCTTCTTAGGGATTTTATTTCTGCTTTGTTCACTTTGGCACATATGTGTAAGCAATAAAAATGTAACTGTCCTTCAACTGCTATGTATATACACCCAGAGAAATACAAAGAACTTTAATGAAGATTAATTTACATCCAATATAAGTCACCCATGTTTATATATAGAAAAAATGAGTTTTCAGATGAACACAATCTTGAAATTACAACCTCAATCAAGACAAAAAGTTATATCACCTCAAAATTCTCCTTGTGCTCCTTTGTAGTCAACTCTTCTTGTTTAGATGACCACAAATCTGATTCCTGCACCTATGAGTTAATTTTGCTGATTGGAAAACTTTGCATAAGTGGAATCATACAGAATGTACCTTTTTGTGTCTTAATTTTTTCATTTAGCATGGTGTTCTTAGGATTCAAGCATGTTGTTACACGTGTCATTATTACATTATTGCTTTTTGTTGATTAATGTAAATAGTAATATAAATGTAAATATATCATGGATAAATAAATATTAATGTTTATCCATATAAATATACCATAGATAAATAAATATTAATGTCAATGGAAATATATCATGGATGAATGAAGGCTTATCAGTTCACCTCTTAGGAACATTTGTGTTATCTCCAGTTGTTTTTTGTTGTTTGTTTTTACCTACTGTGAATGGAGCTGCTATAAACATTCCTGCACAATTATTTTTTGTGCCTTACTTTTATTTTTGACTCAAGTAGGTATAAGGAATGAAATAGTAGTTAAGAAACTGTAAACTGGTTAACAAAGTGGTTGTACCATTTTACACCTTTAATCAGCTATGTAAGACAGTTCCACTGCTAATATCAATGTGTGGTATTAGCAAATCTTTACAAGATAAGCCATTCTAATGGCCGTGTGTCTCATTATGGTTTAATTTACATTTCCCTAAGGACTGGTAATGTTGAGCATCTTTTATGTGCTTATTGCCATTTATATATTTACTTTCATGCTCTATCTATTCAAGTTTTTTTCCCTGTTTTTATTTGAATGTTCACCTTTTAATGATTGAGTTTGAGTTCCATCATCTAAAGATATTGAAAATAGGGATTCGAACAGATATTTGTACACCAATGTTCATAACAGCATTATTCACAATAACCAAAAGGTGGGAGCACACCAAGTGTCCATCAACAGATGAATAGATAAACAAAATGTGAGAT
This sequence comes from Tolypeutes matacus, assembly GCA_026826555.1. Lineage (NCBI taxonomy): Eukaryota > Metazoa > Chordata > Mammalia > Cingulata > Chlamyphoridae > Tolypeutes > Tolypeutes matacus. The sequence goes on from JAKSZT010054335.1 coordinate 23,844,505, forward strand.
AGATAGATATATATGCAATGGAATATTATTCAGCCATAAAAAGGAATGAAGTTCCAACACATCCTTCAACATTATAAAATATTATGCTGAGTGAAATAAGCCAGACATAAAACGACAAATACCATATTCAACTTATAAGAAATATCTATAAAGAAGAAGCAGAAAGTAGCTTCGAGGTTATCAGAGGAAAGAGAGAACGGAGAAAGGAGAGTGGTTACTTGATGAGTATAGAGTATTTGTAAATTTTGGAAATTGTGAAATTAAAAACTTAAAATCTATGATTTTATGTGTAAATATGCATCAATAAATAAAAATTAACTTTGCCTTGCCTATCTTAAACATAGTTCCTTATATATGCTGGACACTAGTCCTTGTCATATATAGGTCTTGATACTATTTTCTTCCGATTTATGATGGGCCTTTTCCTTTTCTTAACAATGTGTTTTGAAGAACAGAAGGTTTTAACTTTGACAAAGTCTAATCTAGCATTTCTTTCCTTTGTGGATAGCATTTTCTGTGTACTTTTTACCACACCAAGTTTGTAAAGATTTTTCTTATGTATTCTTTTCTAGAAACTTTATAGTTTTAAATGTTAATTTTAGGTCTCTCATTCTTTCCAAATGAATTTTTGAATATTTGTGTGAGGTAGAAGTTGAGCCCTGCTCGCTCTCGCCATTTTTTTTTTTTAACCACAGGGATCCAGTTGCTCCAGCACCATTTGTTGAAAATTCTATCCTTTCCCAGTAGGTTTACATTGGTGTCCTTTTTTTTTTTTTTTTCCAAATCAATTGATCATAATTTTGGCTTTCTATTCCACCAGTGTCCAATAGAAGTATAATGCCAGGCATAAATGATATTAATATATATTATTTTACATTTTGTTGTTGCCACATTACAAAAGTGAAAAAGAAATTAAGCAAAATACATTTTAGTATATTTTATTTCGTCTAATATATCCAAAATGTTATCATTTCATCATGTAATCAATGCAAAAATTATCAATGACTTATTTTGCATTCATTTTTCTTAGTCTTCAAAGTCTGATGTGATTTATACCAGATGCTACAGCACATCTCAATTTGTTCTAGCTATATGATAAATACTCAATAGTGACATGAGACTAGCGACTACCATTTTGGACACCTGAACTCTATTCTGTTCTATCAATATATCTATCTTTATGCTAATTCTATAATGTCTTGGTTTCTGTATTAAGCTTTGAAATCAGGTAGTGTAGATCCTCCAACATCGTTCTTATTTTTCAAAATAATTTTGGCTATCTTATATCCTCTGCATTCCATATAAATTTCAGCATCGATATTGTCAAAAAAGCCTACTGCTATTTTTATTGGAATTGTATTGAATCTATAGCTCAAATGGGGAAAATTACCTATTAAAAGTATTGAGTATTCCAAATCATAAAGAACATATTATATGTGGCAGTTTGAGATTATTTTACAAATCCCAAAGAGAGAAAGATTATATTTGTAAACTAACCTATTCTTCTGGGTGTGATACCCTTTGATTGCCTTAAATTCAGCTGAGGGACCTTTGATTAGATTACCCAATAAGATCACTTTATGGCTTTTGATTGGAGTATGTCAGTAAGGCAGAACTCAGGTTGGGTCTTTGCACCCTTCCTGAGTCTGATATAAATGGAAACACAGAGAAAAACTGGCTGAGACAGACACAGGAAGAGAGAGTTCTGCCATTTTTGACCCTCCATTTGACAGAAAGGAGAGGCTCAAACAGCTGAGGCCCCTGGGGAGAGATGAGCCATTTGCCTGGTAGCTTGCAGCTGGAATTGGGAAGAGAGCAGAACAGCCAACTGATACAGGAAGCCCTAAGAGACAAGTCTTATGCCAGCTTGCAGCTGAAATCAGGAAGAAAGTAGAACAGCTGAGCATGAGAAAGAAAGCCCAGAATGGAAGAAAAGACCAGGCAGAGATCACCCACCATCTTTCTTCAACACATGGCAGCTTGCTTTGGTGAAAAAGTACCTCTTATGGTGCCTTGAGCTGGACTTTTCACAGCCTTGGAACTGTGAGCTTTTACCCCCAAAAAATAACCTTTATAAAAGCCAGTGCATTTTCTGGTACTCTATATCAACACCCCTTTGGCAGACTGAGACATTTTATTTCTCCATTTATTTAGATCTTTAATTTATTTCAACAATACTTTGTAATATTCACCATAGAGGTTTTGTGGATGTTTAGTTAAATTTATTCCTACATTTTATTTAAAATTTTATTTGCCAAATTTTTGTTGCTAATATATACAAATTCAATTGATTTTTGTCTATTGATCCTGTTTCTTATATCCATGTATATTAAACTCTTTAATTCTGGTAGCTATTTTGTAGATTTCCTAAGATTTTCTATTTACTTAATCAAGTCTTTTGAAATCAAGGAAGTTTTCCATCTTCTTTATCATTCTGTGTGTATTTTATTTCTTTTTAATGTTTTAATTCACTGGCTGGGGTTGACAGTAACATGTTGAATAAGAGAGGAGCTAGCCTACATCTTTGTCTTTTCTCCTGAACTTAAGGGCTCTCCAGAGAAACAAAATCAACAGGATATATGTTTATTAAGAGATTTATTCCAGGAAATGATTCACGTGACCGTGAGGATTGATAAGTCTGAATTGCGTAGAGTGGGCCACAAGTTGGACACTCAATGAAAATGAAGGTAAATTCCCCAGGAGAAACCAAAAGTTGGAATCTCCAATGAGGGTAACATTGAATTCCCCAGGAGAAGCTTATCTGATGAAGAGATAGAAATCGTTTCTGACAGCTTTGTTCTCACTTTGATGTCTCAGTTAATTGGATGATGAGACTACTCTTATGGGGATGTCAATCTTCTTAGTCCATTGCAAATACAATCACTCATAGATGCAATCAACTAACTAATAATTTAAATCCATCTACAAAATACCCTCACAGTAACAATCAGGCCAGTGCTTGTTTGACCAAAGAACTGGTCACCATAACCTAGCCAAGTTGACACATGAACTTAATGATCACACAAAGGAAAAACATTTAGTCTTTCAGCATTTTGTATGATGCTTGCTATAGATTTTTCATAGATTCCCTTTATTAGTTTTAGAAAATCTATAATTTCTAGTTTGTTGGGAATTTTTATCATGAATGGGTGTTAAAGTTTGTCCACTACTTTTTTCTGTATATATTCATTTGATCAAATGATTGATATTCGATGTTGAACCAACCTTGCATATCTGAAATGAGCTCTATTTGGTCTGGGTGTAATACAAATTTTACATAATCCTGGATATGATTTGCTAATATTCTCTTGAGGATTTTTGCATCTATGATCATGAGGAAAATTGTTCTAGTCTTTAATGTTTCTGTACCGTCTTACAATGGTTTTTTGGTATCAGGGTAATGCTTGCCTCATACAATGAGTTGTTATGCTTTCCTTTCTCCTCTAGGTTCTAATAAAGTTTATGTAAGATTGGTTTAATTTCTTTTTTAATTCCCCATTGAACTCATATAGATTTGAAGTTCCTTTGTGGAAATGTTTTGGAGTAGTATATCAATTTCTTTAGTAGAAAAAAGGGCTATTCTGATGTTCTATTTATTTTCAAGTCAGTTTTGGTAAGTTTATCATTCAAGAATTATGTACTTTTACATAAGTTATTGGATTTATTTGTGTAAATTTATTTATTATGTTATATTTTGTTGTTTGTAGGAGCCCCACTTACTTTCCTAATATAGAGAATTTGTGTATTATCTTTTTTCTCTTAATTTACCTTATTAAGAATTTATCAATTTTATTTATATTTCAAAGACCCAACTTTTGGTTTTGTTGATTTTCTTCTGTGTTTTTATTTTATTTCTGCTTTAGTTGCCATTATTTCTTTTCCTTTACTTTGTTTGTTTAATTTCTCTCCTTTTCTGGAGCTTCTTAAGCTGGAAACAGATTTTGCTGATTTTAAATCTTTTTATTCTCTCTAATATAGACATTTAAAGCTGTAAATCTCCCTCTAAGTGTTGCTTTATCTGCATCCCATCAATTATGATATATTGTCTTCATCAATCAGTTTGAAATATCATTTAAAATTTCTCAATCCTATTCTTAGAACAAGTAACTTGGAAGTATATTATTAATTTCCAAGTGTTATTGATTTCCTATTTAATTCTCGCCATAGTAAGAGAATATACTACCTAAGGTTTCAATCTTTTGACGGCTTTTGAGATCTTTTATGTCCTTGAATAGGGTCCAACTTAATGCTTAAACACTTCTTTGGTGCTTGAGAAGGATGTTAATTCTGCAATATTTAACTGTAGTGTTCTGTGAACATTGGTAAGATCAAATTGGTATACAGTGTTATTTAGACTCTCTATTGTTGTTTCTGGTTATTTTTTGCTCAAATTGTTTAACCTTGCATCTCTTATTTAAAAATGAGTAAATTATTCTTAAAAGTTTATGTACCATGTTAAATTTGACCATAACTCATACCACAGTAGAAAACTACTACTCCAAAAAACTACCTCTTCTTTTATTGCCAAATAAATCCAAAATGCTGTCGAAATCTGTTTGATTTATTTATTTAATATTTTTGCATACAGATATAAGCCCTCCGGATAAAATGACTTTCTGAATGAATAGCTTTTCTGAATGAATGCGTATCAAAATGCTTATCAAGCACATGATGTTTGTTGTAAGGAGAAAACAAGGGAGAGTAGATTTGTGAGCAGTTACAAAATTGTTCTAATGGAATAGAATAGTATGGAGTAAAACAAATACTTTGGAAATTTTGTCAGATTCCAGAGTAAACGAATTCAAGCAATGGCAAGCTTTTCTGGAACAAAGGTTTAGTATCTGCCAGTATGCCATCAGGAAAAGAGAGCTCCTGCTTGGTATTTCAACAGAGGAAATATAATATGAGGAACTGGTTATAAGGTTATTGGAAATGCCAAAAGGAGAAACAAGTGCACTAATCTGAGGGTTGGAGGAACAATGGGAAGAAGGTGTATTTACCAGATCCCAAGAGCCAAGGCCTCCTGGCAGGAGGTGAAACTATGGAAGAAATAACTGCCACTTGGAATGGGCAGAGAGGGGATGGGACAGATATCTGGACTATCCCTCCCCCCTAACCTCCAATTTCCTGCCAGTGTCTTCCATTTCACAAAACTAGGTGGGCACTAGGTGGTAAGGGAACAAGGAATAAATGTTTGCAGGGTTAAGCTCCAACAACACAGAGCAGAGTAAAGAAAATGATAGGAATGGATCTGGGAGCAAACAGGAAAATTATCACTATTCATCTCTGATAAATATATAATGTCATGCTTCTAAGGCAATATGTCTCCCACTGGCTGTATATGTCTGGGGCATATGGAGTTTGAGAAAGCTGTAAAGTTAATATGTCTTGTTTAAGTTTGGAGATTTGTTTTTGGATTCATAAACTATTATGCCACCAAGCTAAAGATGAGAAATTGTCCAGAGGCCGATTCTGATCTATCTGGTAGCACACTTTAATTCAGCCTGAATTTCTAGTATTGAAGACCTTAAGACAGCAATGTATGAGTCATTAAGCATTTTGATGTCAATAAAAATATTTTAATATTGAAATAGTCATATTTCTAAAATCTACATGAGATTTAAGGCCAGACTATGATTGAAAAGAAATTTCCTCACTCCCAGCATGTAATCCTTGCCCCAGACTTCACTCTCCTTACCAAGCCCCAGACTTCCCTCTCCTTACCAAGCCCCAAAATATGAACACATATTAAACATGGTGTTCAGTGGATTTACTAACTTACTGGGGAGAAAGAGTACAAAAAATTTTAATAAAAACACAGATAAAAAACTGCAAAACAAATATCGAAATATTTAGGGAACTTATATTTCTTAATTGCCTACCAAAGACCATGCCTTGCTATGCAATTTATTCATCTACTCAACAAATGTTTCTTGATCGTTCACCTAGAATTTACCAGGTCTGGTAATAACTGGTATTAGACTCTAAGCTAACTGAAGATAGGGGCTCTACCATATTTATCTTTTGAATTCCTGGCACTTAGCTCAGTGTCTGAGAAATGCCAAGTATTAAATGAATATTATTGATCCAAATGAATGATTTGTTTACTGTAAACGCTGCTTATCTTTTGCTCTCAACAAGTCCCATTAATTGCTTCACATTTTGTCCATTCTTCCCTCTAAGTTCCACTCCCCTGCCATTTCTCTCCTTCCTCTAGCTATGTATATTCCTGTGCTTTACCTCTGACCCTAAACCAATCATTTCAAATGAGGTCCATTGATTAAGCTATGTAGAAAATCAATTAAACAAAAGAAAACAAAACAATTACTGTCACCTGCACAAACATATAGGCAAACAAAATGGAATTCTTTAAAATCTCAGCAAAACAGTATGAAAAATGTGAAATAAGTTTGACTTAAAGTTTGAAATCACCCATTTGCCTTATTGCAGTCAACATCACTACCAAACGCATCCTGCCCTTGCAGGTCCAGGCCCAGCTCTTTGTCCGTTTGCCTTGGTGGCTCTCTAATAGAGAAGGCGTCTTCGCTGAGGTCCAAGCCATCATTCTGTCATCGCATTGTATCAATTTCCTTGTACAGGGCAGAAGAATTTGTTTCACTACTCCTAGTACCTGCCTAGAGAGGCAACAAGTGGGCATGCATATTTTTATTTCTTAAGAATTCACCGTTTGTGAATGAATATTCCATGGAGACCACTTTCTTGACAGCTCTTTCAGAAAAGAAAACAGAAATAAGGCAAGTGAAGTGGGAGGGAGAAGGTCAGAGAACCCTGGCTGACACATAGTATAGGGTCAGTCTCGTTTGCTCTTGCTTTGTTTCTAAAATAATCAGCCGCCTGTGCATCTTTTAAGCCTTTAAAGAGCAAAATGAAGTAGAGAATACTTCTGGACTCCGTGGGGACTGCGTCTGGATTTTTTCTTTACTGCTTTCCTTGTGCATGTAACCGAAGGTCACTAGATGCTAAATGAGCTGTGCCCTGGGTGGTCTCTACCTATTGCCCTCCCAGAGGATGATTCGTGTTTCTTTCTGTTTCCATAGAAGAGGCAAGTAAGGAAAATTCAAAAGAACTGGCAATCTGTCCTTTGGATACAGTGACCTTTCTAAATAAGTATTCAGCCCTTGGAACTGCAGCCTACAAGCATTTTTCCTTTGTTGTGGCTCTTTTTAAAAAGCCACATGCAGAAATAAAAGTAACTACAGACAAATTTGAAAATATGTTCATTTTGATTATTCTCAGTGAAGTCTAGTGGCTAGATAACCCAAACAAAATGTGCTTATGGTAATTAATGGTGTGAATAAAAATGGGTATTTAAAATACTTAAGCAAAAAAATTATTCTCTCATTTACTAACTGAAAAATACTCAATAAAACTCTTAATAGGAATGATTTTTTAAATGATTACTGTACATATTTGTATGTGTGTTTTTGCGTATCTGTGTATTTGTGTTTTTTCATTTTTTGGTTAAAATAACCAATTAGTTAAAACAATCACATTATTATTTTGTGATACTTAACAGCTGCATGAGGAGCATGCTTTGAGAGAATCTACTTGCAATTTAAGAGAGAAAAGCAAATCCACTGTTTGAACTCTAGAATCTCTTTCCATGTAGGCTCGGCAGTTGTAAACTCACCAGGATAAATCACTCATACATTACTGCATTGTTATTGTGGTATCAGGGCAAAAATATTTGGCAAGCGTTTCAAAGAAAAAGCTTCAAATGGAATCATGGCAGCTAAAGAGGAAAATGCCAAGATTAAGGCAAGTGCATACTTTGCCATGAAAGAAAGGTTTTTTTAATGGAATCTTTAATAAAATGAATTGCAGTCATACCTTAATTTAATGAAAATGGTGGTAACTTTCTTTTAAAAATAAATAGAAAGGTCAATTTTTAACATGACGTATTTTACATTTTTATTAATTGTAAAAGTAACAAATGTAAACATGTAGAAAATCTCCAAACTAGAGTGAGAAGAGATTGTCAATTCAGTTCAGCCATGATAAATACCCAATTCTACTTTGGAATTCCTCCCTGGAAATATAAATTGATTTTCCTCACAGCAAGAATGTGGTGTGAGTTTGAACATAGGAAAACCAGATTTAGTAGCCTTGTTATTAGTATTGAGGTATGCTGCCTCACCAGAGCTTAGGTGGCTCAAAATTTCCATTATAAGTTGATGTTTTCATAAGGATTTTATAACTTGGATATGACAATTGGCTTTAGCCTTTAACTTGGTAAATAACGTCTCAGCCTGAGTCAGGCTTTTCCCCTCCTTTTAATAATACCAAAGGCAAAAATCAGGCTAGACAGCTTTTTTCCCCCTCCCTTCAGCTTTGAAGTAAAAGTTCAGAAGACATATATCAGTGTCTGATACAGATCAGCCTAGAGTTATTTTTTAAAGTTCTTAATTAAAAAGAGATACTAATTGAACAATTAAGCTATTTTTTTTTTTTCAAAGCTTCAGGGAAAATCTAAAATTAATTTCTCCGGATGAATGGTTTCCAGGTGATGTGACATAGTTTCCTCACAATTTGGATTTTGATTTTAATCTATATGATAATTATGACACATAAAATACCTCACATGCCTACTATATCTTTTGGGAAGACTGTCCAAATGTTATGTAAGTCATTAATTTGAGTACTCCTGATGGGAGTTATCCCGTAGCACACAATCTTCTCAAAATGGAAAATTTGTTTCCGTTTTGAATCCAGATCATTTTTCCTCTTCCATATTTGCCTATTTAAAATGGATTCACATTTTAACTCGTGAGTTGCTTTTGATTGTTTTTTGTTTTGGTTTTGGTTCGGATATGATTTTATAATTCTCGAACATTCCTCAAAGGCAAGCAGACCATATTGGGCGTCGGGGAAGATGGTAGAGACGGGCGGTTTGACTTGTCATTGGGAGAATGGCAGATCTGTGCCTGCAACTGCCTGGCTCTGCCTTCTCGCTCTTCCTCTGGACCTAAATTTCCACAACCCTGTTTGGATTGACTCCTCTGGCTCCTCACCCAGGGCCTCGTCTCACGCTAATGACTCAGTTTTGACTATGACTTTGGAGCTAGACCCCACAGACGTAATTCACTCCCTTGCTCTTCACAAGAAAGCTAACATCCCAGGGAACATGGTCTGCCTTCCCCGGAGACCCGGCATTGGCCAGGAGTCCTCCCCTTCCAGACCCTTGCTGCACTCTTTAAGTCAGTAGGTTTCGGTTTTGTTCTGTTTTTGTTTTATTTTTGTTTTTTCTCTTTTCTGGCTCATGAACCTATTAAAGGATCTAATGAGAACTAGAAACTCCTTTACAGAAAAAAAAAAAGCAGCTTTGGAGAAAGTTGCCCATAACATTTTAGAAGATTTCATGGATTTTTTTTTTAAAAAGCCATTCATAAAGTATTAAATCCAGGTACCTCACCTAAGAAACTCTGCTCTAAATACTGTCCAACAACCATAATACAATAATCCTATAGGATCATTCATATCTTGTCTTCTCTCCTCTCACTTGAGGCCCTCATATCACTCTCAGCTGAAGCCCTATTTCACTGAGAAAACAGAGCTACTCAGAAGAGCTCTTCCCCCAGTTCCCACCACCACCTATCCCCCCCCACCCCCCCACCCCCGCTAGGCTCTGTGTCTGTTTACTCAGGCTGTTCTTCTGTTTCTATGGGTGATTCATCTATGCTTGTTCAGAACCTTCTCACTTATTCCAAGACATTGACTCTCCAGAGATCATCTTCCCCAGTCCCTGCATCAGCAAATTTTCCCTCTTTATAGGTTTTTTCCATCAACATTAATAAGTTGATATCTCTCCCATTAAAAAGAAAAAGTAATTAAAAACAAGCAAACAAAATTCTTACCCCCCGCCCCACCTTCCCACCCCCAGCTATTGGTGGTGTTCTGAACTCGCTCAACGGGAGAAGCCCCCCGGAGTGATGACCTGCCTCCTTTCCAGCAGTCTGTTTTCTCCTGTTTCCCTTGAATGCGTTCCAGTTAGGCGTTGCCCCACCATTCTACCAAAGCTGTTCTTGTCAAGGTCAACAATGACGTCTATATCCCTGAATCCACACTTTTCAGTTTTCATCTTACTTGACCAAATAGGAGTTTGGATATGGTAATCTCGCCCTCCCCCGTGAGTCACCCCCCCCCTCCTTATTTTAACACCTGATCTCAGAAGAGCAAACTCTACTGATTTTCCTTCTACTTCCATTTTCTTCAAGTATTTCCTCCTCAATTTCCTGACTGCTAAATAATAGAGTAGCTCAGTGCTCCAACCTTAGACTTCTTTTGATCTCATAAAATCATATAACTTGAAAGCCCATCTATATACTGATGACTACAAAATTAATACTGCCATCCAAGTCTCACCCTTATACCACTTTCCTGATTCTTTTTCCTAGCATCTATCAATACCTGACATACTGCATATTTTACTTTTTAAAATCTTATTAGTGTCTGTCTCCTTCTACTAAAATCTAAACACTGTAAGGGAAAAAACTTTGTCCTTTCACCTAGGACAGAGTCTGACACATAAAAAAGAGTCAAGCTCTATTGAATAAATTAACTATTGTAATTATAATTTCTAAATTTTTAATTGAAAAATATATATTGAGTCCCTGTTCTCTAGCTGGTATGGTATGGAAGCAACCCACTACATTAATTCCACACATCCACAACAGAATACCAAGAGATAACTAAATTTTACAGATGAGTAAACTGAAGATAAGGGCTCAACAAACTACTGTCCTAGGGTCAAATTGGCCTGCTGCCTGTTTTTATATGGCCCACCAGTGAAAGTTGTTTTCATATTTTTTAAGTGGTTCAAAAATAAAAATAAAAATAAAAAAAGCAATACTACTTCATGAGGCATTAAATTCAATTCAATTTTCAGTGTCCATAAATAAAGTTTTATTGAAACATAGCACACTGGTTTAAGTATTTTTCTATGGCACTAGAAGATCAGAGTGAAATACTTATGACAGAAGCTGGTGGATCCTGAAAAGCCTAAAATATTTCTTATTAAGCCTGGCTCCATGTTAACATTGATTTTGATATCTTAGCATGTCTTCTCTAGAGTTGCAAAAAATTCAAAACAATTTCTTAAAATAAAATCTATGCCCTTTTTACAATATGACATAGATGCAGCAGAGCATATTTAGGAGAAGAGAAATCACTGTGATAGCAAATATATGATGAGGGAAGAGTTCTTGTACACAAATGCTTCAGGGCCCAACAGAGCTCCTTGAAAGCAGAGAGGTCAGTGCCCATTCCAGGCAATGTTTTGTGGTCTCAGTCCAGTGCTTTTTATCTTCCAATTTTAGTAATTCCTCCTTTCTCTAAGAAAAGGAATGCTCCCAGTGAATATAGTACTGAGGGCAGTCTTGATGATCCTTGTGAAAAAGAAGGAAAAGTGGTTTTCCCAAGGGCAATATCCCTCTACCTGCTTACCAGTTGGGCAATGTCTCTTATTCAGTTTAATATCAAACAAAGACCAAGAGAACAATTGCCACCATTGAATGTCCTTACTATCAAAGTAGCAAAATCACGGACAGTTCCACCTGTGCTAGAATCCTTCCTCCGCTCTTGATCAGCGGCATGACCTCGGGAAACATTTCGCATACCTTTATTTATGTATGCAACATATACCATCGACTTACCATCTCTTAGCCTTGCTTGACTTCTCCACAAATTGGAGATAAGTATAGTACTTAATAAGTTTGTTGTGGAGATTAAATGATTAATACTGCTCTAATGTATTGTCTCACATATGCTAATATTCCAAATGATGATTTTTTTTATTCATTATTATTTTATCACTTGGGAGAAGAAATTTTTCTTGACTTGCATTGTGGAGCTACTATGACATTGATAAAGGGGAAAATATTGTTCAACAAATGGAGCTGAAAAAATTGGTTATTCGTATGGAAAAAAATGAAAATGGATTCCCTACTTCCTAGCATACACAAAAATCAACTCCAGATGGATTGAGAACTTAAATGTCAAATGAAAAGCTTTGAAACTTTTAGGATAAAGTATAGAGGGGTAGCTTTATGACCTCAGGGTAGGAAAATTTTTCTAAAACATGACACAAAAAGTGCCAAACTTCATGAAAAAGAATTATACATTTGATTATACTAACTTTTTTTTTAAATCTGTTCATCAAAAGACATCTTATATAAGGCAAAAGACAGGCTACAAATTGGAAGATATTTGTAACCCTTAAAACTGCCAGAAAATTTGTATCAAGAAAGTGTTAAAAACAACAAAAAAACTATTTTTCAAAGGAATACAGAGAAAAACGAACTGTGCAAAAGAAAATTGAACAAAACACAAGAACAGGCATTTCACAGAAGAGGAAACACTTATGGGTAACTAATATATGAAAAGACACTCAAAGTAACTAACTGAGGAAATGCAAATCAAAATGAAACTAAATGTCATTTGAAAGCCCTTTAGTTGATGACGATTAAGAAGTCTGCCAATACCAAATGTTGGAAGAGATGTGGATCTATGAGAGTTTTTATTCATCATGGGTAGGACTGTAAATTGTAAAATCATAGGGAAAATACTTTGACATTATTTTATCAAACTGAACATTTGCATACCCTATAAGCCAGCAATTCCATGCCCAGGAATATACCCAAGTACATGTCCAGGAATGCTCATAGCAGACATTTTCTTAATTATCAAAAACTATCAATAATCCCTTATTCACAGAAAAAATGGTTAATAAATTCAAGTATATATGCATGTAGAATATTATAGAGCACTGAAATGGAAAAAATGATCACTCATGCAACATCTTAGTAAAGTCATATTGAAAGAAAAATCCAATTCCAGAAGGAACATACAGAATAGTATCCCAAAGCATAAAAATGTAAACTATATATTGATTAGGCCAATGCATAATGGAATGGGGAAGAGCACAAAGTTAATGGGAATGGCAAAGGTCTTTGATTGAGTAGTGGTTCACAGGAGTTTAATGTATTATTAAATTAAAAGCATGAATGAATGAATGAGCATAAATAAATAAATATAGATAGATGGATAGAGATATATAGATAAGAAAGAAAGAAAGAAAGAAAGAAAGAAAGAAAGAAAGAGAAAGAAAGAAAGAAAGAAGAAAGAAAGAAAGAAAGAAAGAAAGAAAGAAAGAAGAAAGAAAGAAAGAAAGAAAGAAAGAAAGAAAGAAAGAAAGAAAGAAAGAAAGAAAGAAAGAAAGAAAGAAAGAAAGAAAGAAAGAAGAGAGAGGGAGAGAGGGAGGAAGGAAGGAAGAAAAGGGATATACAAGGACCCAGAGTGATAGCATATCATTAACCATTATGATTAATTCAATGCTGTGCACTTGAGATGGATACGAAACAGAGAAAAAAAAGGGAAAGAATGGATAGAAATTTGCGAGTCCAGGAGATTAATACCAGACAAATGGAGTAAGTTTAAGTAAAATCTCCTTAAAGGGTCTCAGCCCCTGCTGGAGTGAGCTTTTAATCATTCAACAAACGCGTACAAGATGTGCTGGCAACTCTTTGAGGTCCTGGCATCACCACAGAGATCCACTTAGGAAAATTATTTGCCCTTGTGTGGATCTTTATTTCTAGAGGGAGACAGACATGGAACAATGAAATAAGATCATTGTAAAAATAAATCCGTTACTCAATTTAAAGAGTAGCTCAAAACTTACTCAAACTCATACCAATGGTGGTGGTAGGTTAGCACTTCTCCCTTCCTTCCTTCTAAATTTCAATTTTATTAGAGTTCAAAAGATCGAAATATCATGAGTATCCTGTCATCTTCCTATTCTAGCTATTAACCAGACAGTCACTAAGAAAATATTTGCCCCCACATTTGAACCTTGATTCAATTTTCAAGTCATTTCAAGTCAGAACACCTTTTTGCACCTGAGCTGCAAACTCCGAGGAAAAGGAATTCATAACAAAAACACAATAACCTCAGGGTTTTCTGGTTCATTACCCTTGGGTTGATCCATAAAAAATTTAAAGTGGAGACAAAAGTCAGAGATGAGCTGATAGACTGAACCCACTCAACAGCATTGAAAAATGACCTTGTACTGCAAGCAACTCAAGCCATCCATTTCTCAGCATATGCATTTAACATTTCTCATCCTCTACTCATCTCCTCAAAGAGTGCGATCAGGATGAAGTAAGTGTGGTTTTCCTCTCTGAACCCCGTCCCCGCCAACTGAATAGAGCAGCGTTGAGTAAATGGGTCTTTTGCTCTAGGGAGAACAGTTAACCATGAAAATCTGGTGAAAAGACCACCAACAAAACCTTGTATAGAAGAAATGTGTTCCCTTGATAAGCAGATTCAATACCCAGGTGAACAGTTTATTTCTCAAGGAAACTGTGTGGAGGCATTAAAAGCAGGACATTTTCTAGAGGTGGACCATATAATTGACCATCCCAACTGGGACCCCTTTGAGAGTGAGATGGGGTGGTAGCTATAAACAATTAGCTGGGACAAATGACATTAACTCATTCTGCGCAGGCTAATCAGTCCTTATGCCACTAAAAGTGCAGAAAATGGGTTTCTTTCATCAGTGTCATCACCTTAGTTTTCACCTTGACTGCTACTCATTTAAGAAGGCAAAAGATGGTAAGGAAAACGTGACTTAGCTGGAGTATGACAGAATTTTGTTGATTTTAAAAATCCATACTTGACCATTGTTCTGACATAAGTTTATCAATACTGCTTAGCTTTTTGGATATATGATTATGGGTCATTTAAAATTTCTTTTCACATGCTTTCTTTTTCAGTTTACCTATGAAAACATGTATGACATTAATGCCTGGGGGAATCTCGTTACGTTGTTTTATCTTATTCTCACAGTTGTCAACAACATTTTCATAAATCAAATTGCTTGAAATTAGCAGTTAGTGAAGACATATCAAGCATGTCTACACTCTTATAATGTCTTCAAGATGATAAGGCTTTGAGAGTCATCTCTAGTAGAATTCTTTCCTCTCAATTTAAATCTTTGTGTGTGTGTGTGAAAACTCTGGTTCAGAACCGTATCACATTAGAACTTGAAGACTAGATATCTTTTGCAAGCATTTGCCACATCAAATTGTGCAGATATTCATTTCTCCTGGCATAAATATGAATAGTAATATGGTTACATGTCAAGGATTGGGTCCCCTGAATCACGTTTCACCTAAGGATTCAGTAATCGGGCAGCCTCATGTGACCACATGAATACGTCACATTGCATGGTGATGAGAAATCCCTAAAAGAGGGGTCAGCTTTTTTAGCAGAGCCCTTACACATCTGAGTATACACACTCAGAAAACCTTCCTTCAGGCTAAGTGGTTAAAACTTATTTGTGGTCCTATAGAGAGTAAAAGGACAAATTTGCAGCTGGCTGTGAGATAAGATGGAACCTTTGCAAAACTTGAAGGCAGCTATTTGATCTGACCTGGGAATTGATGCTTCTTATTGGAATGATTTGAAAATACTACTTTCCCTTGGGTGAAAGCGAAAACGGACAATAGACACAGTGGTTTTCCTGTGCGTATTTTTAAAGAGCATGTCTGGAGAGACAGACCATTATACACTCCTCCCTGACATGCCGCGTTCGGCCGTGATGGCGTTGAAGTTCGGGCAGCGAGACCCAGCTCCCCAGTATAGCTGGGCCAGCTGTCCTCCATGTGGGGCACAGAGCAACTGAAGAAGATGATGTGGAGACACCAGAGTGCCTGCAAACCCTACGCAAATATTAAATTGCCTGAAAAAGCAAAAGCTCCCCTCTGTGGGAATCGGTCTTTCTAGGGTTAAAAGGGAAAAAAAATTGGAGTATTGAATGCATGTCAAAGCATAAGACCCTGCGCATTAAACCAAGATTTCTCTGAGTATTTTCAAAAGACTCTTTGTTTGCTTGTGCAGCCTCTATTCAGAAATAGGGCCTCCTCTTGGTTTCTGAAATATTCAAACTGCTGCCGCGAACTTGCTCAAAAAATTCAAAGATAAGTTATAATAAATCTCTTTCCACCATAATGATCACGCTTAAGCACAGTTTCTAAATTAGGTTTAAAATAAGAAAAGCCACTAGAAAACAATGTATTTGTAAGGTAATAGAGCAGGAGGTGATTATCTGAGACCCCAAGCATGTTTCCCTCTTAATAGTCAATAATTCCCTTTCCAAATTCCAAATTCCCCTTAAAGGAATATGGTTCTGAATAGTGACATACTCACTGTGCCGGATTAGTTAAGTTGGGTTTTTAATTTGGGTCCGGTTGGAGGTCAGGTGAGACACAGTGGGAAATGGAGGCCATAATGCAGGAGAAAAGAGAGTTTATAGCTCACAGCTTCCAGAGAGAGGGGGGCACCACGGGGGGTCCTCGGGTTGACATGGAGCACCATGACATGGAGCGGCTCTGGCCGCTCAACCAGCAGGTGGGGAGCACATAGAGTGAGAGGGCCCCCAGGGCTTGTGCCTTTACTGGAGTCCAGGGGTGGAGGATAATAGGCCTCCTGCGGGAGTCAAGGACTGGTTAGTTTAAAGCAAATGCAGCAAAAGGCACCGGGGGCCTGAGGGCGGTGGGGATGGTGAGCTGATCACTTGGGACCGACCAGCTGTGGGTTCTGGGTGAGGCATGTGGGTGGTAAAGGTGGGGGCCATGGATGCCAGTCGAGGCCCTGGGGAAGTGTCAGTCCCAGGGCTGGAGAGCTGCTTATTACCTAGGCCAAAGGTCAGTGTGGAGGCAAGCGGCTTAGCCCAAGTAAGAAGGATGCCCAGGCAGCACGCAAAAAAAATGTTGCTAGCTATGACACTCATGACGTAATCGCCTTCTGCATTGCTTTCTCATTCCTGAACACAGAAAATGAAAAATTCAAAAACAAAATAAAAACTGAACATCTATTTTGTTTTTTAGATATCAACTTCACACAATGCAATATGTAAAGCAGAAAAATTCTAACAGTAACTTTATATATTTCACTTATAATTTTTTCATTTGATTATTATTAACTAGCCATCGGGAGGTTTTATGCCCATTAGACCAGTGCTGTTCAAAGTTTAATGTGCATAAGGATTACTTAGGAATCCTGGGGAAATGCAGATTCTGATTAAATAGAACTGGGGCAGGGCAGGGATTCTGCATTTCTTGCAAGGTCCAGGTTTCAGCTCTGAAGAGCAAATATCAAGACTGACTTCTCCTTTACATAGTTAATATGTAAGAGATTATTTTGACATCTCTGTTTTTAATTACATAAGAACATTTTAAGCCCACCGCTTGTTTTTCAGAGGATAAAGATGAGATGAGGAAGAGTGCCGGGGTTCTTTTTCTTCCCTGCGACCTCCCTACAGATGTAAGGACAGACAGGGACAAGTGTGAAGGTCCTCTGCTACTTTCCCTCCTGAACAGTTTCTAGATTCCCTTCGTTTCGGGCTTATCATTGATAGATGACCCCGAGGAGCACAGTGACAGCACAAGTATCCCAATTGTCAGAACCCCATCTGGGGCTGGTGAACCTCGTAATGTTTCCTTTGAAAAAGAAAGAGTTGGACATGTCAGATGCTGGGAGGTTAAAGTAAGTGTGGTAGGTGGTCTGTCTCATGAACTAGAACAGATGCCCCTTTTATTTCCACCCTAATTGTATCAGGCCTTCTTGGTGGGAGATTTAACACTCAAAAAAAAAGAAGATCTTTTGGAGGGAATAGTGTCACATTCCTTTTTTTTTTTTTACCTTAAATCCCAAGTGTCATAGATTCAAAGTCTGGTTTACAAATGGGAAATTCCTAGATGTGCTTCTCCTCCTCCCCTTTGGAGCTCAGAGTTCAATGCATTCTTAACTTTATGTCCCAGCATTTGTTCTTTAGCTATTGTTCTCCCATTATAAGGCAAGAGAGGAAAATAGGTTTGATCATTTGTTTGCATCTTTCAAGAGTAAAATTTGTAAAAAAGCAAAAGAGAGACTAGGAAAGTAAGCGATATAAAAATACTATCTTTGGGGCAATGAGTTAAGAAGAGCTAAAAAGGTTTCCTTCCTGTTTCTCCTTAAACAACATTTGGTTTATTATCAGCAGATATCTTTCTAATGTTGACAGGGCCCCCACATGGCACACACTATGGCTGTGTTGACTCCTGCTCAAACTTGTACCACTAGTAGAAGATTGGGAGCCAAACGAATTTTTAAAAAAAAATATTTTTCCAAAGGAAAGATTTAAAACAAAACAAACAAGCAAAGTAAAACAACAACCTGGCTTTAACCTCCTCTGCTTTCAAGATGGTAAATAACAAAACAAGACAAAAAATGAAACCACCTATAAGATACATGTATATTTTTTCATTTCAATCTGATATTTTCAAGTTCTCAAAGCTCTCTTCTCTCACGCATCTCAAAGTTTTCACTATGAGTCATCATTTACTCCTATATGCAGATTTTCTCTTGTTTTATCCAGATAAATGTGAGCTCTCACTACACATTCCTAGCTTGTTTTCCATCCCCACCAGGAATGTTTCTTCTTTGGGTTCTGCCTTTCTTTGCAAACTTTGCCCTGTGTACCAACAACTCAGATTTCCTCATCTATGGTAAATGTCAGTCCAAAGCCCCCTCCACCCCCTACCCCAGGACATCCCACCCCCAATCCAAGACTTCAGTATGTGGCCTTTTCGCCTCTAGTCATAATCACTTTAGTTAATCATTTGGCTGCTATCCAGTATTGTTGCATTATCATATTCCTTAGTTGTTCCATGTCTGTATATTCTGTTTGAGCAGAATAGAGCATCATCAAGGGCCAGAAGATTATATCATCTTCAAAAGCAAGGATTTTTTTTTCTCCACTTATTCTTGCAACGCCCTAACTGTGATATACACCTAGTACCAAAGTTTTTACTTATTTACTTTTATGTATTTATTTTATTTATTATATGTTGCTTTTGTTGCAAATTTAATGCATGATCATTGTAGAATATTCAAAAGTGTGTAAAAATAAAACAAAAATCATCCACACACCACTGTTTGCATTTGGTGATATATGCTTTATCCTTATTTGAAGGTTATGCACATATTTGCTCACACACATACAGATTATTTATTTCTATTGACATGTATCTATCTAAAGACAAAATGTTTTATTTATATGTCCCTTTAAAAAAAATTGTCTTTATAGGTACATGATGTTTTGAGACTTACTTTTGTTAATACCATGTAACAAGTTATGATGACATTCTTCCTCAACATATTAATTTTACTCTTATTATTATTATCAGTCACTGCATTGTGATTTTTAAAATGCCTAGTATTCGAACATAGGGAACTAGCATAGACCTTGAAATCAGTCCTTTATTATTGAACCATTCGATTATCTATGTGGTATATGGTGAACTTAATGTCCCTCAGTGAATCACACTGATCTAGATGTCCTTGGAAAGTCCCCTTCCACACCGACTCTAGGCTTGGCTATTTGACTTGTGTATTAGGCTCATATTGCTGCTGTAACAAATGACCACCAATTTAGCAGCTTAAAACAACACAAAGAAATCATCTTACTGTGCCCAAAGTCAGAAGTTCTAAATGGGTCTTACAGGACTAAACTCCAGAGGTTTCCACAGCTGCATTCCTTCTGGAGGCTCCAGAGGACAATGCATTTCCTTGCTTTTTCCAACTTCTAGAGGCTGCCTGCATTCCTTAGCTCCTAGCCCTGCATCATTCCCACCTCTGCTTCCATCGTCACATCTCCTCCGACTCTGGACCCTCCTGCCTCCCTCTTATGAGGACCCTAGTTATTACATTGGGCCAAACCAGATCGTCCAGGATAATCTCCCCATCTCAAGGTCTGTAACTTAATCACATCTGCACAGTTCCTGTTGACATGTCAGGTAACATGTTCACAGGTTTTGGGAACTAGAATGTGAATATTTGGGGGTGGGGTGGCTATAATTCTGCCTATCACAAATTGCTCAGTCAATGGGACATCAGCAAACATGATGCAACACTGGGCCTTGTCCTCTTGGAATTGTGATGCCACCATGAAAACCTGGGCTGTCCTGCTAGACAGGCCATTTTGAAAAGAACCGGAAGCCCATAGCTTCAACAAACCGCCAAAATTGTGAGTGAGGCTATCTAGCATCACCCAGCCCTAGCCAAGGTGTCAGATGAGTAGAGGTGCTTGAATAACCACAGGTGAGACTAGCTCTGTTAAGCCCAGCCCAAATTGTAGAACCTTGAAAAAATCTGTCACTATAGTTTTAAGACATTATGGTTTGGGGCTTGTCTGATATGCAGCAATGCATAACTTGCAATATTAAACTACATGGTGACAACAGTAGTGCATGTACATCTTTGGGAAACATGAATTTTAGGAGATTGCTCTAAAAGACTAGGAAACCCAAAAGGACAAATCTCCAGTGACAAAATCTCAACCAACTCAACAGGTGGAGGGGGATAATTTTATTTCTGTTGAGAAGGCCCTTTGAGTAATCATTGAACCCAACCAGGGGTAGCAATGCACTTTAGTGGAGAAAGCCATTGACTTCAGCATTACCTGACAATTTTCTAGTCTCTGCCCATCTGGCTGGATAACTCACAGCTGAAGAAGTTAAAAGCCTCCATTCTCTCATCAGTAAAATGGCAATGAAAAATAAAAGCAGAATCTCCCTCATGGTTATTGTTATCACCAATTTATTTAAAGTGCTTTACAAACTGCAGAGTGCTATAATCCCAGCAGCTTTTGCTTGGAGTTGTGGCTAGGCATTTTGATGAACCAGAGAGAGGATGGATTTGGGGCAGGCAGAACTGAGTACAGATTACTATCTTACCTTTGTGACCTTGGTGAGTTGCTTCATCTTTCTAAGCCTGGATTTTCTCTTCTTGGTTTTGTCTCACATGAAACCTCTTGGTTTTGCTACTTCTCAGAGTGGTTGTGGATACTGAGTGAGATCACATAAGACAGGTCCCTAGGAAAGTGGCACTTGATGAATTTCCCTCCCTCTTGCTCCCAGCCCAACCATCAGGGGCCATTGAAATTAGCTTTGTTTCAATGAATTTTGTGCCAAATTACTAAAAACCATCAAAAATAAGAATAGTTGGCAGATCCATTGCTTAATATGTGCTTAAATATTTTATATTTATTATCTTATTCAATCCCAAAATAAGGGAAGCTGGTTTAGGGCTGTGATATATGAAAGTCAGGGAAAAGGTAGCAAAGTATCTGGGGGCGGGATATGAGCCCAAAATGATGAGCAAGAAGGCAGGAGTCAGCCAGTCAGAAATCCCAGGCCTTTGGTAAAAAGCAGGTGACTCAATATTTCAAACACCGGTAATACCAAAATTACCAATGGTGCTTGATAAGGTAAAGACCATAAGCAGGGCTCTTCTTATCAAGGATAGGGGTTGTCAGGAGCTCATCCATGGATTCAAGTTAGTTGAGTGATTTAAAATTTACAGTTAGATGCAACGAATGCATTTAACAGCTAAAATGAAGCAGATGGCATCTCCATCCCCACCTCCTTCAGGAAGCTTCTCTGACTGATCCAGCTTTTAGTCATCCTTGTTGCATTGCAGACTCCATGTATCATCCAATCTATGTTCCAAGCAATTTGGTAATAATTTCTGTTTTATTACTTAATTATACTTACCATTGTAAATTACCCAGAATTGTTTCACAATTGTATAGATCTTATCTCCTCACTTAGATCATAAGATCCTTGAGAGAAGAATCCATGTCATATAATTTTCTTATAACTTTTGATTACTTACCTCCAAACCTTCCCATCACAGTTCGGGAAAATAGTAAAATATTTATTTTCCTGAAGTCAATTAACTAGTATCTCAATAATGGTAGAACCATAATACAAATCATTTGAAGGCTTGCTTTAGGATTTTTTTCAATGGTAAGTCAGATTGAGATTGAGTGGGTCAAGTTTTCTGAAATACATTTAACCCCACCAAAGAGTTCATTAGAACACAAAAGGTGAAGAACTAGCAATTATCATTTTAACTTAGACATACATTTTCTTAGAATTTCTCTTTAGAATGGATTTCCCACAGTAGATTTCTAAGATCTTTTCTGGCCAGTATGAATTTACCCACTGGGAACTAGTTTATAAATTCATGAGATAATCAAAATGGAAATATAAATTCTAGTAGAATACTGATCTTTGTGGTCCATGCCATAATAATACTCTATGTGAGCACTCTTTTAGGGAATTGCAAGACATTCCTTAACTGAAAATTAAACTTGAGCCAAATGAAGAGGAAATCTATTTTGTAGAATTACATCCTGTATATGGCCATACTCTGCATCTGGGAATTTGAAAACCAGGAAAGTGCTTAGATGAAGGGTTTTTATAGTGTTAGCCATAATGTATGGGCCACTTGCATACATTAAAACCAGCTGGGATGCCTATTAAAAAACTCAGATTCTTGACCCAAGACCAGATCTACAGAGTTGGAATCTGTGGAAGTGTGGCAAGGAATCTGCATTTTCAAGAAGGTTTTCAGGAATTTTTATGAACACTGATGTTTGAAAAAGCACTATTTTTAAAGCACCACTTTGCTTTTTAATCAGAGCCTGATTTCCTAGAAATCTGCCTGCCTTTAACCCTTCCTTCTTCCCTTATTCCCTTACCTGCTCCATAATCATCTTCAACCTGCTTATTAAAGCTTTTATTGTTGTTTTTTTAATTTTATGTAAATACATGCTCTTCTACTAACCCTTTATGCCTTAGGATAGTAGTTCTCAAACCTGGCTTGCATCAGAATCATCACTGAAACATAATAAATAGATAATTCCCAAGCCCTATCCCAGACCCACTGAGTAACGCTCATGAGGACTAAGGCTGGTGTATATTATTTGCTTCAAAAGCTTAAAAGGCAACTCAGCAGACAGAGTAAGCAAGACCTTAAGAAGGAACCACGAGCTCCACTTGGAAACCATCTCAGTCCTCCGGCACCCTCGTATTGTGCTAGGATCCTCTATCAGTGGCGCTCTGGCCTTGCAGGTTGGCAAATCCACCTGGCTGCTTGTGTCCAGGGGGGTTGACTATAGGACACATGTGTCTGGCCTCTTTACACATCTTCCAACATGGACCCGTTCCCCACTCTATGGGAAAACCAGTATCTGGGAAGTTCTCTTTTCTCCCACATTTCTAAACTAACGACCATTCTTCCTGAGGCTTCTAGTGACGAATCTAGGAATAGTGCTTCAGCTACATCTTCAAGGGGCAATTTTAGAATGTTCCAAGCACATGCAAGGTATAATTATTTGGGGGAATTTTCACAGAACACTCTGGATTCATCCAAAGATATCATATTCCCCATTCCTTTTATCTACAGAGCTAAAGGACAGAGCCCATACGATTCCTGAGCCCAAAGGTTATCTTTTGTATTCCAAGGTGACCCTCCTGGGCAGAGGGCAAAAGCCTACCACTCTTTCTAGGCATTGTCCAAATTCACATATCAATGGTATTTGGCAATGTTCTCTAAATCTCTACCAGATGACCTCCATAATCTGCCAGGAGACATCTGTAAATACAGTTCTAGGAACAGACCTACAAATCTGATAGCATTCCTTGGTAAATATGCAAATTAAATGTCAGTAACAGACTGCGTTCAATAGGAAGTTTACAGTGGATACATTTCCATATCTGGACAAGCCAAGGACAAATGCAGGTGGTCTAGGTGTACATATGAATTCACGATAAATTTAAGAACTTTAACCCCACTGCTCTCTATTTCAGTATTTGGGGCTGGCAAATAATAGAGCTAAAAGTTTTTGAGAGACCAAAAGGCATGGCTTTTATTCAGGGACCTCCTGTATTTTAAATTTTTGCAGGCTGAGGTCAGTCCATTGGACTATGGTGCAGTTTTAAAATGAAATCATAACTACAAAGGTATACACTGAAATTCTTGCATTGTTTGGCCTTTGGTGATTAAAGCTGACATTTGTTGGGCTGAGCTAGAGTTTTAGAATTGATAGACCTCGACTAATCCCAGCAATAAAAATGGTCACAAATGAATGCTGTGACAGGTTTTGAAACAAGAAAAATCATCACTGAGCTCACTAGAAAAGATTAAGAGACTGTCAAGTTAAGAAATTATTGGCTCCATTTGTACTTGCTCTGGGTAGTGAAGGCTGTTTTATCCATTTGTATTTGCTCAGTCGTCTCTTTCATGTGTCTTGTTATAATAATTTCCAAAGTCATAAACAAAGAAAATAAGACATCATCTCAGATAAAATGGCACAGAATTTAATACAAGGGAAAACATTATCCATGGCACAACCTGTCTCAGAGAACAAAGGAGTTTAAAATTCCTTTTACTTTACAGTGTTAGAATGCTTTGCATTAGATATAGATTTTGCTCCTGATTATATTGTTGCCCATTCCACTGTTCCCATCCCATCAGCTTTGAGAACTTTATTATTTATATAATTCTAAGATCTGATGCAGAGTAAATGCATCTGATCTCAATGAATGGCAAAGGATAAAAAAAAAAATTAACAGTGGATTTCAGGGGAGAGAAAAAGACCATTTTAATCCTTTTGCAAGGCTATTGATTAGTAACAGATGTTGCTTTTCTGACTTAATTATTTTTTATTCATTTTTAAAATAAAAATATAGATCTGTCAAAGCATTTTAAATCATCTGGAGATAGAAGTTATTTAAACAAGGTTCTTTTATTCTTCTTTGTAGGTAAGACTTCCACAATCAAGTGTTCCATGATAAATGGGACGTAATTTAGAGTGACATAAGGTTGAGCGGTGGTGGGGCCAACTTCATTTTGGGTGTTCCTGGGCTAAAGAGGAGACTGCATAAAGAGAAAATGTTGTGTCCAATCTGGTGCCAAGGGACTCGAAGTGGCAGGATGAGCCATGGGGTAAAAGTCATGTAAAGGAGTCTTAGATCAGCATAGCATCTCCTTCTTGGGCTAAACAAGAACTCAGGAGCTCAACTAACTAACAAGGTTTCCAGGGAGCAAATGTCCTTCCCCTCTAGAACAAAAAACCCTTCTGATTTAAAGTCTCCTTATACATCCCTAGCTGACCTACTGCTATATCCCACTTTTGTAAGAGAGCTAAACTTAAATGAGGGAGACAGGGATTCCAATTTTGAAATAAGAAACAAGATTTCCACAACTGTGTCACATGAATTCCCAAGTGGGTTTGGACGCCATCTCCACAAGAATTAATAAGCACTGTTCCCTTCATTTTCAGAACATAGGTCAAATGATCTTCTATTATGTACCCAAAACTCCAGCATTTGGGGAAGGTGAGGAGAGGAAGAAAACCTAGAAGAACATCATGGTCCAAATAAGTAATCTGAAAATGATGAAACAAAGCAAGGAGAAAGCAAGTGACCATTCCTGTGCCTCTCTGCCAGAGATTGGAAAGTAGTGGCCATTGGACAGATGTGGTCCTCACAGAAATGATAAAAAATAGAGTAAAAATATAAAAACAAGAACATATTAGAAAAAAACTAGATTGATGGCTTCTCCTAAGAATTAAGAAAATATGGCACCACACCTCTGGGTGGATGGTCTTACTTGGCATCCTCGCTGAGGTCCAGGAGAAGTCCCACCCCAGGTGGATGTGTTCTATCCAATTTACTATTGTTCTCCCTCCCTATTTTCTCTCATCCACTCAGCTCCTTTTAATAAATGCCATGCCTAGACCTTCCTGTTTGAGTTTGCAGTCACTGCTCTATGCCCTCTGGGAAGGCTTAACCTCAAATTAAACCCACCTGTTGGAAAATCATAGTTTTTCTCATCCCTGAGGTAGCATCCCCTTTGGGTTTATTCAAAACTGAACTGCTTTGGCTTCACATTTTGAAATTCTAATCCAGAACCCAGGTACATTATTCAGTTTTTCCCTAAATCCGGGTTTTCTTAATAGCAGTCTTGATGGCTTGGAATTGGGAGTCAGTGGTGGAAACTTGACCATATGATAGCGTCATCAACAGCCCCTGTATTCAATATTTTCGCTGCTCCATTTAGAAAAGGAGTGATGTAATGCATTAAAATATAATAAGAATTAAGACAAAAGCCAACTTTTACAATTTTACTGCTGTATGAATTCCTATTACGTACCAGTGTGGGCAATGATAGAAAAGATGATTTCGGAGAAAAAAAGTAAATGGATTAACATTTACTGGCTCTGGTCTACATTTTCCATTAATAAGAAGATAAGATGGTTCCAATGTAGAACAAATAAATTGTTACATGGAAGTGGAGAAAATGAAGCCTTGGAATTGGAAAGGGAGGGAAATAAACGCCTCTGCCCCTGGGATGCCCTAGATCATACACGCCTCTTGGGAGGCTGGCCCATGACCCTTTCTTGCGATCTACCCAAGAATTCTCTCTGGGATGACCGGCCAACACTTTTCATGTTTAAAAGCAATAACTGAGTTGCAGTGGGATAATGACTCATTTCTGAAAGGCCACATCAGGTGGGGAAACAGAAGAGGAAATTCCACATGTAAAAGCATCAGTCCACATAGAGTGCCTGAGCTGGTGCATGAGCTAGAGAAGCCAACAGGAGTTTTCAAATTGATTCCTACAAACCCAAAGGTGTCATTGTAATTGAAACACACAATGGTGAGCAGTCATCTCTAGTGTTATGGAGAAATGTCGCAATATAGACAGCAGATCAAATCAAATAAAGATAAAATCATTTGGTTGCATTCCTCTTCTATAGGTCAGATCTCCCACTCCAGAGAGCAAAAGGTTCATCCTGTGCAGGGAAATGTCAGGTAAATTGCCAACTTGGACAGGTTTTTGTGGATCCATGGAGGCTTGGCATCCCTTCTCTGTTGACCATAATCAGGCTGCCGGTGCATTTCAGGCATTTGTGACTCTCCCCAGTCACACTGATCCAAGTCTAGCTGAAGATAATTGGGCATCATCCTTCAATACAGTGTGCATAGTGCAGACCGACAGGCTGGAAACAGTCCTTATGGCCGCCCTTTTCCAGTTATTAGTGCTGACAAATTTAACTCTCTTCCCCTTCTCAAACACATTCATACAATATAATCTCCAGGTATTCATTTCTTTATGTGGATTCTGTTGATTTGAATGCCGGGGAATATAAGAATGTTAACATGATCAACAAAATGATCACCCTTATGGGTTGACTAAGAGCAAACTGGGAACGGGTCTCCACAGATGTAGGACAAGTCTAACTTTCAGCGTCCATGCAATTTAGAGCCCGGGAAGAAAACCCTTCTCGAGCATTAACCAAAAGCCAAGAAGCAGCATAACAACCAGTGTGCAGACAATTGTTTTGAAATATTGCAAGTGTCCACAAGGAAGAAAAGGGTATGCATAAAAAGAGGAGAAGCATGAGTATTGAATCTAAACAAGCCACTAAGGGGCATAAAATCTGAGTCTGAATCAACTAAATCTCAATTTCAAAGACACCAATCTAAGATGAAAGCTGTAGGCCTGCTGGGACATCTGAGATGGCAGAGAATTTTTGAAACACATTTATCTTGAAAATAGGACTCCTTCAAAATTATCTTGGAGTGGCATGATTCAGAGTCTTGACAGTTGGTTGTAGGATAGCAGGTGGAGATGAGATGGATTTCAGTTCCAGTGCTTTGGAAGGAAGAAATTGTAGGAGAACAAAGAACAAGATGGTTCTTTATTCAAGAAAGACTACTAGGACTACTAAGAAAGGCTTAGAAATGATTGTGATAGCCCCACAGCGATGGACTCCCAAAAGAAGGGAGGTGAAAAAAAAATGCCTATTGTCTACTGCTGGAAGGTGGGTATCTAATACACTTATGCACCAATCAACTATTAAAATAAACTATTCTAAAATGCAAAATGATGGGGAAAAAATGGTACAGTGGGAAAAAATGGAAATGGAAAAAAAAGAGACCTAATCTGGATCAGGTGGTAAGATTTGAACCTGGCCATGCTTACCCTTGATTCATGAGGATTTGGACATGCTACTTAGCCTGGCGAGTATCATAGTTTCTTCTGAAGTCACATCCTCCTCAAAAGATTGTTGAGAGGATCATATGAGGGAGTTGTGCATGAAAATAAATGAACTCTAAAGTGCAGAGCCTATGGAAAGTATTATTGTAATAATTTGAAATTAATAAATCATAAGTCAGAAAAAAATAATTTTCTTTAATGTTAAGAAGAGCCAGGAGATGATACACTTTTATCCACACACACAAAAGACAGATAAAGGTATGCCTGAGAGTTATCTGTCTCCTCATTAATTCAAATTGCCCTTTTCCTTTTGGTCTCTAGTCACTCAGTTGCTCACTCTGGGCCACCTTCTTTATAGAAAGCTGATTTAAGATACAAGAGGAAATAGGTGGGGTCAATTGAACCAATTTAATGCATAATAATTAGAGTAAAGCAAAGGAGGAAATTTTGGACAGAAGTTATTGGGACCTAATATGGAAAAAATGAAATATGATGAGCTTTTGTCATTGATGCTACATATATGGTTGACTTACTCTAAACTGTCACCTAAAGATAATTCCCAGAGTGTTCCATTAAAAGTACCAGATTTAAAAAAATAAATTATTAGCTATCCCTAAACATGTCATCCAGTTAGTTTAATTCTCAAAAGTAAGGATTAAATCATATTTTGCAAAGCACAATTATACATGTTACTTTGATTGGTTTACATAATTTTCAGGAGTATTAATTTATTTTTAAATTTAAGACCATCCCCTCCACTTAATGATGTATTTTAATCAATAAAAATACATTGTACTGAAATTTCTGCAAGTATTTTCACAATTATTGGATTTCATAATAAAGTTCAATTAATATTTTTATATATTGGTTTACACTTCAGTCCTCCCCACTAAATTGGGGGCTTTAGGGGGAAATAGAACTATTTTTAATACCTCCAATACCTAACATAGTGACTAGCAGGTAGTGGACAGTTAATGAAGATTTCACAAGTGAATGAATGACTCCTGAATGAATACTGCCATCTATAATCAAACAATGTCTTACTTTGCTTATCCATCTGGAAGAAAATCTTTAATTCCCTAAGTGTGAAACTACTTACAGCTAGTTGTGTGTCTTTAAAAGTTCCGCTAATTTCATCTATGAAGTAAAAAACCAAAAATTTAATATTTTATTTGTAACTTGAGTTTCTCGAGGGGGAAGTTGTGGTGGGGGGATGCTGGAACATTCCCCACATTTTAGAATCATGCAAGAGTAAGTCATTATTGGCCACTCAGGTATCTTCAAGGGGAAGAAAGATTGACAACAGTTGCTTTAGTAGAAACCAATCTGTAAATGATTCAGGAGGAGTGCTGTAGTTATGTTTATTATCTTAATATAATAACTGCACAAAAATTTCCATCAATACCTTATGAGTAGGTGATGGCTCTTTCCTGGAAAAAAATATATAGTTTTTTGTTGTTGTTGTTTAATTGCTTGCTTTTAATTTTCTCCTCCCATTTTTTTAATTAGAGAAGTTGTGAGTTTACAAAACAATCATGCATAATGTGCAGAATTCCCATATACCATCTCTCCACCAAAACCTTACATTGTTGTAGAATATTTGTTACAGATTATGAAAGAACATGATCAGACTATTACCACTAACTATGGTCCATAGTGTACACTTGGTATATTTTTCTCATATACCCCTTATTATTAACACTGTGTATTTATATTGTACATTTATTATAGTTCATGAGAGAACACTCTCATATTTGTACTGTTAAACATGGTCCATCTTCCACCTCTTGGTTCACTATGTTATAGTCCCATGCCTTGTACATTTTATTCAAAGTGTACACTCAGCGGCTCTCACTTTCATCACAGAGTTGTGCAGTCATCACCCCAGTAAACCTTTGGACATTTTCCTTAGGCCAAAAGGAAAAATCCCATACCCCTCTAATATTAGCCCTTCGCATTGCTGTAATATCTTCTTTGACTTTGATGCAAGAATATTACAATATTTCTGTGTGGCAGTTTGATATTGTTTATGAATTCCGAAAATAGATATTGCCTTATGTTTGTAAACTGGTCTGTCCCTCCGGGCATATTAGATTATATTGGATTCAGAGGTTTCACTTTCTAAATAATGATTAAGGCTTTGATTGGGCCACATCAGTAGGACATTGCATCCCCACCCTCTGGGTGGGTGGGACTCACAGAGAAAAGACATGGCAAAGGACGAGAGTAGAGAGTTTTGGATGCTGGAGCCCAGGAAGTAAGGACACAGAGGATCAGAGAGAAGGCTCAATTAGACATAGCAGAAGCCCCAGGAAGAGAGATGAGCTGATTGCCTGAAAGTCTACAGCTGGCCTTGTGGAGAAAGCAGAGCAGCTGGTCTGGAAAGGAATGAGCCCCAGGAAGAGAGGAACCCAGGAAGCCAAACCCTTGCAGACGTTGGCAGCCATCTTGCTCCAACACGTGGCAACAGACTTTGGTGAGGGAAGTAACTTACACTTTATGGCCTGGTAACTGTAAGTTTCTACCCCCAAATAAATACCCTTTATAAAAACCAACCGATTTCTGGTATTTTGCATCAGCATCCCTTTGGCTGACTAATACATACTGTTAACTATAGTCCATAAATTACAGTAATTGTATTTTTCCCATGCATCACTATATTTTTACCATCTAGTAATAGTGACATACATTTTGTTCTAGTTCATAGAATAACGTTCTTGTATTTGTATTACTAACCACAATCCTCATCTACCTCCAGGTTCACTTTCATATTCAGTCCCTAGATTATTCTCTAATTTTCTTTCAATTGATATTTACATCCCTAGACTACCACGTTCAGCCACAATTCCATTTATAAACCAGCCATGTTAGTTACAGTCACTATAATGTGTTACCATCAACTCTATCCATTTCCACACTTTTAAAGTCAAGGTAATTGAAAACTCTACATTCATTAGGCATCAGGACCCCTTCTCAGTCTTCATCCTATCTCCTAGTAAACTATAGTCTAGGTTTTAACTTCATGTGTTTATTCTTAGTATTTAGTTCATATTAGTGAGACCATACAATATTTGTCCTTTTGTGTCTGGTTTATTTCACTTACCATAATGTCCTTATGGTTCATCCATGTTATCATATGTGTCTCAATTTCATTTCTTCTTATAGCAGCATGGCATTCCATCATATGTATATACCACATTTCATTTATGCATTCATTGGTTGATGGACACTTGGGTTATTTCCAATTTTTGGCAATTGTGAATAATGCTACCATGAACATCGGTGTGCAAATGTCTGTTCACATCACTGTTTACAGTTCTTCTGGATATAATCCTAGTAGCAGGATTGCTGGATCATATGGCAGTTCTATATTTTGCTTCCTGATGGACAGCTAAACTTCCACAGAGTCTGCACCATTCCACATTCACACCAACTGTGAAGAAGTGTTCCTATTTCTCCACATCCTTTCCAGCACTTGTTTTGTTTTTTAAATAATGGCCATTCTATGAGGTGTGAGATATCACATTGTAGTTTTGATTTCCCCAATAGCTAGTGATATTGGACATCTTTTTCTTGTGCTTTTTAACAATTTGTATTTCCTTTTAGAAGAAATGTCCATTTAACTTTTTTGCCCATTTTTAAATTGAATTGCTTGCTCTTTAATTGTTGAGTTGTATGATCTCTTTACATAGCATGAAAATCAAACCCTTATTGGATATGTGGTTTCCAAATATTTTCTCCCATTCAGGGGGTTGCCTTTTCACCTTCTGGACAAAGTTCTTTGAAGCACAAGTGTTAAGTTTGAGGAGGTCCCATTTATCCTTTTTTTTTTTCCTTTGCTTGTGTTTTTGGTATAAGGTTTAAGAAACCCCCACCTACCACAAGGTCTTGAAGATGTTTCCCTACATTTTCTTCTAGGAGTTATGATTCTTGCTTTTATATTTAAGTCTCGGATCCATTTTGAGTTAATTTTTGTATAAGGTGTGAGGTAGGAGTCCTCTTTCTTTCTTTTGGATATGGATACCCAGTTCTCCCAGTACCATTTGCTCTGCCCCTGCTGGGTGGTTTTGACAGCCTTGTCAAAAATCACTTAACCATAGATGTGAGGATCTGTTTCTGAACCATCAGTTCAGTTCCATTGGTCTACATGTTTATCTTTATGCCAGTACCATGCTTCTCTTACCACTGTACCTAGCTAATATGATTTAAAGTACAGAAGTGAGAGTCTTCCATCTTTGTTCTTCCTTTCTAATATGTTTCTAGAGATTCAGGTCCCCTTTCTCTTCCAAATAAATTTGATCATTGGGATTTCCATTTCTTTAAAAAGGGCTGTTGGAATTTTTTTCAGTTTGCTTTGAATTCGAATTTCAATTTGGGTAGAATTGACATCTTAATGATATTTAATCTTCCCATCCTTGAACATAAAATGTTCTTCCATTTATTTAGGTCTTCTTTTATTTCTTTTAGTAATTCATTGTAGTTTTCTGAATACAAGTGCTTTATATCCTTGGATAGGTTTATTCCTAAATATTTGATTCTTTCAGTCACTATTGTAAATGGAATTTTTTTCCTGACTTCCTCCTCAGATTGCTCATTAATAGTGTATAGAAACACTACTGCTTTTTGCATATTAATCTTGTATCTTGCCACTCTACTGAATTCATTTATTAGCTCTAGTAGCTTTGTTGTAGATTGTTTGGGATTTTCTAGGAATAGAATCATATCATCTGTGAATAGCAAAAGTTTTTACCTCTTCCTCCAATTTGGACACCTTTTATTTCTTTTTCTTGCCTGATTGTTCTAGCTATAACCTTGAGCCCTATGTGAACAACATAGTGGTGACAGTGGGTATCATGGTCTTCTTCACAATTTCAACAGGAAAGCTTTCAATCCTTCACCATTGATTACAATGTTAGCTGTGGGTTCTTCATATATGCCATTTATCATTTTGAGAAAGTTTCTTTCAATTCCTATATTTTGTAGTATTTTTGTCAAGAAAGGATGCTGTATTTTGTCAAATGACTTCTGCATCAGTTGAGATGATCATGTGATTTTTCTTCTTTGATTTAATAATGTGGTGTGTTATGCTGATTGATTTTCTCTCATTGAACCTCCCTTGCATGCCTGGTATAAAACCCACTTGATCATGATGAACAATTCTTTTACTGTGTTGTTGGATTCGATTATCAAGTATTCTGTTGAGGATTTTTGCATCTGTATTCATTAGGGAAATGGACCTATAATTTTATTTTTTCATCATGTCTTTACCTGGCTTTGGTATTAGGGTAATATTGGCTTCGTAAAATGAGTTTGGTATAGTTCCTTCCTGTTCAATTTTTTTAAGAGTTTTTTTTTAAGAGTTTGAATGCTTGGTAAAATTAACCTGTGAAGCCATCTGATCCTGGGCTTTTCATTTTAGGGAGTTGATGACTATTTCCACCTCTTTGCTTGTGATTGGTTTGTTGTGGTCTTGTATTTCTTCTAGGGTAGGTTGTTGGTACATTCCTAAGAATTTTTCCATTTCATCTTCATTGTCTAGTTTGTTGGCACACATTTGTTTATAGTATCCTTTTTTGATCTCTTTTATTTCTGTGGGATCATAGTAATGTCCCTGTTTTCATTTCTGATTTTATTTATTTGCATCTTCTCTCTTTTTCCTTTGTCAGTCTAGCTAAGGTTTGTCAATTTTGTTGAATTTCTCCAAGAACCAACTTTCGGTTTTGTTAATCTATTGTTTTGGGGTTTTTTTGCTAGCAATTTCATTTATTTCTGCTCTGATCATTGTTATTTCATTCCTTCTGCTTGCTTTGGTCATAGTTTGCTGTTCTTTTATTAGTTCCTCCTACTGTGTAGTTAGGTTGTTGATTTTAGCTCTTTCTTCTTCTTTTTAAAATGTAAGCATTGAGGGCTATAAATTTCCCTCTCAACCCTGCTTTTGCTGCATCCCATAGGTTTTGATATGTTTTGTTCTCATTTTCATTTATATCAAGATATTTGTTGATTTCTCTTGCAATTTCTTCTTTGAACCACTGGTTATTTAATAGTGTGTTGTTTAATCTATAACAATTTCATTTTTTCTGCCCATTTTTGATTTCCAAGTTTATTCTACTATGATCAGAGAATGTGCTCTGTATAATTTCAATCTTTTAAAATTTATTGAGATATGCTTTGTGACCCACATATGGTCTATTTTGGAGAAAGATCCATGAGCAATTGAGAAGATTGTATATCCTGCTGTGGGGTGCAATGTTCTGTATATGTCTATTGGGTTTAGTTCATTTATCATAGTATTCTTTGTCCTTTTTCTGTCTTTAGTCTAGGCCTTTCTATTTGATTGGCTTTGTGCTACAGCCCCTCTTTGATGCTTGGTTGAACTTAATTTGGAACTTTATAGTAGCTAATGTTTAGCCAATCTGAAATTGTTCAGCTCTTTTTCATCCATTTCTTGTCCTTTCTCCCTTGCTGGTTGTGGAAGAGGGGCCAATGATGCAGTTGGTACTTTAAGCTGTGGAAACTGAAGCTGCCTGCATTTCCCCAGGAACCAATGAAGCTTCTTCCACCTTTCTCACCTGCCAGGGCTAGGGATGAAGCCACAGCCATGTGCAGTAATACAAGCCATGGAGGTCAAGACAGTCTGTACTGTCTTGTACAGAAAGACTTTTCTACAGAAAGACTGATGAAAATCCACATCCCTTCCTCCCCTGCCTGGGGCAGGGATGGAGCTATGTGAGTCAAACTAAGCCATGTGAGTCAAAACTGACCCCAGTTGCCCAGGTAGACTGATGCAGCACCAGCCCCCCTCCTCCCCTGCCAGGTACAGGAATGAAGCCTCAGGTGTGCACAGCAATCTAGTCCATGCAGGCCAAAAGTGACTGCAGTTGCCGAGAAAGGGTGAGGGAGTACTTTCCCTCCTCCTGCTCTGTCAGATGTGTCCAATAATGTAGTTCATGCAGGCTCAAAGCAACTACAGTTGGAGAAGCGACAAGATAGTGTTGGTTTAAAAGGGCACTCACCATCTTTCTCACAAAAAAATGGCTGAGTGGGGGAAAGATCCTGCCTGAGTGAGCTGTTTTGGGAACCCACAGAGCAGGAGGCTTCAGGGCATCAATCTGGAATGAGCTGGACAAAAATAAATTGTTCAAGGTAAAACTGTGAGTTTCTCACCTTGTGGCTGGAAACTGCAGACAGCTAAGCCCCATCCTCAAGGCAAAAAGCCACTGTGGGCCCCAACTCCTCCCAGCCACCCAGCAGGAGGGAGCATTCTCCAAGAGTGGGAGGGTTCTGGTGATGGGTGGAGAGGGATTTCCTTTCTGTGGATTTGGTTGTCTGGACCCTCTTTGAGCTCTAGGGTGTATATCAGCCAGCTCGAAGTGGCACCAGGAAGAGGGGAGAGGCAAATATGCTGAGGCAACCTGGTTTACCTAACCACCCTGGGATAGAGAAACTTGGCCTGGGAGGGGGTGGGGTCAAGCAATTGACTAGTCCCATGCTGAAAACTATCAAAATTTCAACCTTCCTAAGGGAGGCAGGCAATAGGAAGTGCTTAATAAGCTTCCAAGAGCCTATTTAAGATCCCTTGGGAGGCGGAATAGTCTGGAAGAAGATTGAGAGTCATTTTTCTGCAGCGTGTTCAGTCACCAGGTTCCCATTTGAATTCCAGAAGGGAACTCAACCTGACCAGGGGAGGTGAGGGGGGATCCGCTCACACAGGGTATTGCGTCCTGTCGCCCTGGGAGAAAAAGTAGTAAGAATAGAAAGGGGGCAGAGACAGACAGGCTCCTAATCAGGAGGAACCTACCCAACTGCAAAGAGTCAAACCTGCCCGGGGGAAAGTGACTGGATAGCTCTGAAGAGCTAACAGACCCAATGAGAAAGTTTAGCTCAGTGGAGGAGTTTCTGCCTTGAATATATGAGGTCCCTATTTCAATTCCTGGCTCCTCTTAGAATAGTGATCCACCAAAATATCAAACATTCATCTGATACTTTAGGACAGGAAGAACATAGACATTAATTTTGTATTAGCTTCTCTTGGGTCTCTTATTTTTCCTTAAAAAAAAAAGTTTACTTTTTTAAAAATTTAACTTAGTTTACTCACTAAAACCCACTTCAAAACATGCAGAGACAGGCTGCAGGGTAATTGATGGATGAACACCAGCAACCTGAGAAGATCCTCAGGTGTCTAAGAAGGAAGGCTGTTTTTCCTTAGTTTGTGTTTGACTGCTTGCTTGCATACTTGTTTCTTTTTTTTTTTTTTCCTGTTTTTTTCTCTTTTGTCCCACCCCCTTTTTTTTCTTTGTTTCTTTTTTTTCTTTAGGTGCTGCTAGCTTAGTTCTTGTTTGCTATATTTCCTCTTCCTTGATTTCCCCTTTTCTCTGAATACCGATTTTGGCTACCAATGCTATCTCTTTTCCTTCCTTCATCTTTCTATCTTCCACTTTCTGTATTGTTCTTACAATTCACCTCTTGTTTAGCCCTCAATTTTTCTGGTGTTTATTTCTATCTCATCTATCATGTTTTCTTTCTTTTATTAACTTTTTCTTTTTTTGTCTTTACTTTTCTCCTTCCTTCTCTCCTTATAATTCTGGCCTTTTAATTTGTTCTATATATTTATATATGTTGGTTTCCCATTTAATTGTTGTTACACCTCTTTCTATTTCTTATACTCTACATTGTTTACATGAGTTAAATATACATTTTCCAAGGTCTTATATGGTTCCACTTCTAACTTTTACTATTATTATTACTATTATCCTTTTTCTTTTCTTACTTCTTTTGCTTTCTCTGCCCCTAATCTTTTTCCTTCAAGGGAACATAGACAACACCAAGGAAATAGAAAAAGAGGAACAAAATGTCAAAGAGAAAACTTAACACACACATGCAAAACAACAACTAAACAAAACCCTAGAATAGAATAATCAACTGAATAAACCCATCAAGATAAAAAGATGACCAGACAGCAAAAATTACAAACCATACTAAGAAATAAGAAGACATGGCCCAGTCCAATGAACATACTAAAAACCAGGAGGAGATGCAGAACATTGAACAACTAATTAAAGCCATCCAAACAAATATCGTAGACAAACTTAACGAAATGAAGGAAGAGATTAGAGATATTAAGAAGACACTGGGAGAACATACTGAAGAAATTGTAAACATACATTAAAAGGTAACAGATATGATGGTGATTAATTGCACAATCCAAGAAATCAGAAAGATATTGGAAGCACATAACAGCAGATTTGAACAGGCAGAAGAAAGAATTAGCAATGTGGAAGACAGAACATCTGAAATCAAACAGATAGTAGAACAGATAGATAAAAAGATAGAAAAAATCCAGCAGGGACTTGGGGATTTGAACAACAAAACAAAACACACAAACATACGAATTATAAGCATCCCAGAGTGAGAAGAGAAGGATGAGGGGACAGAAGGAGTGTTAGAGGAAATAATGGCTGAAGACTTCCCAACCCTATTGAGGGAGATGGATGGCCATGTCCAGGAAGCAAAGCGTACCCCAAACAGTATAAATCCCAAAAGGCCTACTCAAAGACATATACTTGTCAATCTGTCCAATGCTCAAGACAAAGAGAAAATACTGAAATCAGTAAGAGAAAAGAGAATGATCACATACAAGGGAAGCTCAATAAGATTAAATGCTGACTTCTCATCTGAAACCATGGAGACAAGAATGAAGTGGTATGCCATAGTTAAGATACTAAAAGAAAACACTTCCAGCCAAGAATTCTCTGTCCACCAAAGCTGGCATTCAAAAATGATAGAGAGTTCAAAATATTCACAGAAAAACAAAAAATTAAGAGAGAATGCCAATAAGAAACCTGCCCTTCAAGAAATATGAAAAGGAGTTCTGCAGATTGAAAGGAAAAAAATAGGAGAGAGAGAGTTGGAGGAGAGTGTACGAACAACTAAAAAGGCAAAAGGAGAAATAAAAACAACATATGACATACATAAACCCAAAGAAAATATGGCTAA
The DNA here is from genome assembly GCA_026826555.1 of Tolypeutes matacus. NCBI lineage: Eukaryota > Metazoa > Chordata > Mammalia > Cingulata > Chlamyphoridae > Tolypeutes > Tolypeutes matacus. The sequence goes on from JAKSZT010054335.1 coordinate 23,882,410, forward strand.
TGTAAGTAATTCCTTGAGAGTATAACACTGAATGTTAATGGATTAAACTCACCAGTCAAGAAACACAGATTGGCAGAATGGATAATGAAATATGACCCATCTGTATGTTGTCTACAAGAAATCCACCTTAGACCCAGGGAAACAAGGAGGTTGAAAGTGAAAGGCTGGAAAACAATCTTACAAGCAAACAATAACCAAAAAGGGCAGGAGTACCTATACTAATATCAGACAAAATAGGCTTTAAATGCCAAACAATTGTAAGAGACAAAGACAGACACTATGTATTAGTAAAAGGGGTAATCTTTCAAGAAGAAAGAATAATCATAAACATTTATTCACCTAATCAGAGTGCCTCAAAATACATGAGGCAAACACTGGAAAAGCTAAATGGAGAAATAGATACCCTTACAACTATACTGGGGGACTTTAATACACCATTATCACCATTAGATAGAACATCCCAACAGAGAATCAATAAAGAAAGAAAGACTGAATAACACATTAGAAAATCTGAACCTAATAGACATATACAGAACTCTACACCCAAATACAGCAGGATATACATTCGTCTTGAGTGCACATGGATCATTCTCCAAGACAGACCACATGCTAGGCCACAGAAAAATGCTCAGTGAATTCAGAAAGATTGAAACTATACAAAGTAATTTCTCTGACCACAATAGAATGAAGCTGGAAATCAATAACAGAGAACCAGATTACACCCAAAAATATGGAAGTTAAACAACACACTCTTGGACAGTGGGTCAAGGAGGAAATCTCAAAAGAAATCAGTAACTATCTTGAAATAAATGAAAATAACAACACAACGTATCAAAACCTATGGGATGCAGCAAAAGCTGTACTGAGAGGGAAATTCATAGCCATAAATGCATATATCAAAAAATAAGAAGAGCTAAAATCAAAGACTTATCTGCACACCTGAGGAATTAGAAAAACAACAACAAACAAACCCCAAAGGAAGTAGAATGAAGGAAAACACAAAGATTAGAGCAGACTAAATGAAATAGAGAATAAGAAAGCACTAGAAAAAATAAACAAAACCAAAAGCTGGTTCTTCAAGATGATCAATAAAATTGACAAGCTCTCAGCTAGACTAACAAAGGAAAAAAGAGAGAAGATGCAAATATATAAAATAAGAAATGAGGAAGGGGCTATGACCACTGACCCCATAGAAATGAAGAGTATCATAAGAGGATACTTTGAAAAATTATATGCCAACAAGAAGGATAATTTAGAGGAAATGGACAAATTCCTAGAAACACACAAGCAGCCTACACTGATGAAAGAAGAAATTGATGAACTCAACAGACAAATCACAAGAAATAGAATCAGTCACCAAAAACCTCCCAACTAAGAAGAGCCCAGGACCAGACGGCTTCATGGGTGAATTCTACCAAACATTCCAGAAAGAGCTAACACCAATACTCCTTAACGCTTCCAAAAAATAGAAGTAGAGGAACATTGCCTAATTCATTCTATGATGCCAACATTACCCTAATACCAAAGCCAAACAAAGAAAGGAAAATTACAGACCAATCTCTCTAATGAACCTAGATACTAAAATCCTCAACAAAATACTTGTTAATCATATTCAACAGCACATCAAATGAATTATACACCCTGACCAAGTGGGTTTCATCCTGGGCATGGAAGGATGATGGTTCAACATAAGAAAATCAATCAATGTAATACACCACATAAAACAGATCGAAAGAAAAAAATCACTTGACCTCTCTATAGATGCAGAAAAGGCATTCGACAAAATACAGCACCCTTTCCTAAAAAAAAAATACTACAAAAGCTAGGAATAGAAGGAAACTTTCTGAACATGATAAAGGGTATATAGAACAAGACAAGGATGCCCACTATCACTGCTCCTATTTAACATTGTTTTAGAAGTACTTGCTTGAGCAGTGAGGCAAGAAAAATATATAAAAGGCTTCCAAATTGGAAAGGAACAAGTAAAAATTTCACTATTTGCAAATGACATAGAAAGCCCTGAGAAATCTACAACAAAGCTACTAGAATTTATATATGAGTTTAGTAAAGTCGCAGGTTATAAGATCAATGTGCAAAAATCAGTAGCACACCTGTACATCAATAATGAACAATCTGAGGAGGAAATCAAGAAGAAATACCATATTCAATAGTAACTCAAAGAATCAAATACCTAGGAATAAATTTAACTAAAGATGTAAATGACTTATACACAGAAAACTACACAACATTGTTAAAGGAAATCAAAGAAGACTTAAATAAATGGAAGAACATTCCCTGTTCATGGATAAGAAGACTAAACATCATAAATATGTCTATCCTACTCAAACTAATCTGCAGATTTAACGCAATTTCAATAAAAATCAACACACTATTTTTTACTGAATTGGAAAAACTAACAATGAAATTTATTTGAAAGGGCAAGAGGCCTTGAATAGCCAAAGACATATTGAAAAAGAAAAATGAAAACAGTGGCATCACACTACCTGACTTTAAAACATACTACAAAGCTACAGTGGTCAAAACTGTATTGGCACAAGGATAAACATACCTACCGATGGAACCAAACTGAGAGTTCTGATACAGATCCTTGTATATACAGTCATCTGATATTCAATAAGGCCACCAAGCCCACTCAACTGAGAGAGAATGGCCTCTTCAACAAATGGTGCTTGGAGAGCTGGATATCCATATCCAAAAGAATGAGACAGGAACACCATCTCACACCTTGTACAAAAATCAATTCAAGATGGATCGAAGATCCAAATATAAGAACCAAGACCATAAAGACTTTGGAAGATAATGTAGGGAAACATCTACAGGACCTTGTAACAGGAAATGGTTTCATGAACTTCATACCCAAAGCACGAGCAGTGAAAGAAAAAAATAGATAAATGGGATCTCCTCAAAATTAAAAACCTTTGCACCTCAAAGGAGGTTATCAAGAAAGTAAAAACACAACCTACACAATGGGAGAAAATATTTGACAACCATATATCTGATAGGAGACTAATATCCAGCATATATAAAGAAATCCTATGCCTCAAAAATTAAAAGACAATCAACCCATTTAAAAAATGGGCAAGCGACTTGAAAAGACAAATCTCCAAGGAAGAAATACAAATGCGAAAAAGCACATGAAAAGATGCTCAACATCACTAGCTATTAAGGAAATGGAAATCAAAACTACAATGAGAAGCCATCTTACACCCATTAGACAGGTGGCTATTAAAAAAACAGAGGACTACAAGTGTTGAAGAGGATGTGGAGGAATGGGAACGCTCATCCACTGCTGGTGGGAATGCAGAATGGTCCAGCCATTGTGGAGGACAGTTTGGCGGTTCCTCAAAAAACTAACAATAAAACTGCCATATGATCCAGCAATTCCACTGCTGGATATATACCAAGAAGAATCGAAAGCAAGGACACAAAAAGCTATATGCACACCAATGTTCATAGTGGCATTATTCACTATTGCCAAAAGTTGGAATCAACCCAAATGCCAATCAACAGATGAATGGATAAAAAAAAATGTAGTACATATATACAATGGAATAGTACTCAGCTGTAAGAAGGAATACAGTGCTAACACATGGGATAAAATGGACGAATCTTGAGGACCTTATGTTGAGTGAAGCCAGCCAGGCATCTAGGGACAAATATTACATGACCTCACTGATAAGAATTAAGCAAATAGAGCAGACTCAGAGAGCTATTGTCTGCAAGATAGGTTTACAGGAATATATAGGGAGAAGGTTATGAGCCAATGCTTATAAGGGCATAATCTATGATAAGATGGAAGTGTGTAGTTGGGCATTGAAGGGATATGACAGAAGGGTAGTGATACTATTGGGTTGGGCAGTGCAGGTTTGACAGGTGGGTAGAATGGGGAGGGTGGGTTGGACAGTCCATGGAACTGGGGGGAGGGTTGGGGAAGGGACCAGATGAACACTAAGGATTGGTGGGTATGTGGTTGAAAGTACAAAGTTGGGAATGCTCTTTTGGCAATATGACAAGGAAGGGTTACTTGTTTAGGGTGTTGGATGGGGGGCATTTGGGAAAGGGCATACCTGGGTCAGGCTTCTGGGGAGTGTGCGAGTGATCATTTCGACATACTGTGTTGTATCAGTGGGTGGAGACCCTCATAATGAGTGGGAAAGAGCTGGACTCCCATCCTGGGGAGGACCGATATGTTCTTAAACAGAGGGGCAGGAGTCTCTTGAGAGCATGGGCGGTTCCTAATAGGGGAGGACAAACCATTGTGTCAAGACCTCAGTGTTGTTGCAAGTAACTATGAATCTTGTCATCCAAGGAGTGAAGCCGGGTGGTCGCCATGGGCCCCGAGGGGAGGAGAAGGGAGGAATAGAATACATGGAACAGGGGGTATTTAGTGAGCAATGGAAGTATTCTACATGATCTTGCAATGATGGACACAGGCCATGTTAAATATCATCAAAATTTATAAAAGTGTATGGTCTAAAATGTAAACCATAATGTAAACCATTGACCATGGTTAGTAGCTATGTTTCACTATTTGTATATCAGTTGTAACAAATGTACCATCCACATATAAAAAGGTATTAATACAGGAAGGGGGGAAATGGGGAGGATGTTGTTGGGTATATAGGAATCCCCTGTGTTCTGTACATGACTTTACTGTGACCTAAAACTTATTTGAAAACAAAATGAAAGAAAAGTAAAACACTGGGGAATAAATGGAAGAAAATATCACTGTACATACAGGACAACAGATATTACAATGATGAAAAGCAAAATGTCAAAAAAAAAAAAAAAACTGTTTAATGTTTTTCATTATTTTTTAATATCCCAATTTTTTAATTTTATTTTATTTTTAGTTTTCTTTAAAATTTTATGCATTTTATTTCTTATATTTAAACCCACCATTGTTATTTCATTTTCCTATTAATTGTATTTGGCTATTTTATTGGCTTCGTTTTTGAAGAAGCATTAGATCACAGAAGGGTTACAACTGGGGCAGGGGAGGATCATTGGTGTGGGGTGTCAGTGATGTGGGATACACAGGAGGAAGTTCACCTGGATATACAGGTATATAAATGTGTTCAAATATTCACGGGACATTGTCACAATGGGTAGAGATTCACACACAAAAAAACAAGAGAATATCGAATTCCCATCCTGGAGAGCTCTGTCACATTCACTAATGAAGCAGCAACTGTCCCTCAAGTGCAGGGGCAATGACTCACGAAGAAGGATGGTCTACTGATGGGCACTTGATATTGATGACTATGCTTGTGAGCCTTTGCTCTTGAAATTGAAACTTAACCTATTGTTGTGGGTTGCCTAAGAGTTGCCTCCTGAGAGCCTCCTTGTTGCTCAAATGTCGCCTCTCCCTAAGCCAAACTCAGCATATAAATGCATTACCTTCCCCCACAGCATGGAACATGACTCCCGGGGATGAGCCTCCCTGGCACAGAGATTACTACCAAGCACCAACTAGCAGTGCAACTGGAAAAAGACCTTGAATAAAAGGGGGGAAAGTTAAAGACAAATGAGTTTATATGGCTAAGAGTCTTCAAAGTGAGTCAGGTGGTCATCCCAGAGGGAACGCTTATGCACATCTCAGCAGGATCTCATTGACTGCCAAAGCGGATATTACCTCAAATAGTGGGGCTCCTGAGGACTCAAGACACCCAGATCCTATGGTCAGGGCAGGTAGCTGTAGAGTTTGGTGCCTTTCCAGTGGGCCCTACTTTGCAGTTTGTGCTCCTGAGAGTGACAGAGTTGGACTCAGTTATGGCTTCCCTACACATGGCTCATCTGTCCCTTCTATTTGAACCTATACTTGGTGCTGGAGTTGGTAAGTGTACATCCAAGAGACTGGAATCTTTGGGCTGTCCAGGTGCCAGCTGGGCCCTGAGCCTCAGTGGAGTTGCAACACCTGCTCTCCAGTTTGTTGGACTCACTCAGGACAACTAAAAGGAGGTGAGGATTGACAACCACCACACCAAGGAAACGAGAAAGTCTGCAACTGCAATCAAGAGAGTCCCATCCATCAGCTATATGTGATCGAAGCCCCCTCTCAATTAGAGGTGCAGTGGACATCACCATCCTAGAATCCTCAGGATTGGGGGATGAGCTATGGATTAGAGTGAACTTACTGGTATTCTACTATAGACTTGTTGTGATTCTAGAAATGGAAGAAATTACTGCATTGATGTGGAGGCACTGGCCACTGGAGGCTCTGGGGACAGGGGGAGGAAAAGACAGGTGTAATGCAGGGGCTTTTTTGGGACTTGGGAATTGTCCTGAATGGCATTGCAATGACAGATATAGGCCATTATATATTTTCCCATAGCCTGCAGAATTGTGTGGGAGAGAATGTAAACTACAATGTGAGCTATGGTCCATGCTCAATGGCAATGCCCCAGGATGTGTTTATCAATTGCAGTGAATGTGCCACACTAATGAAGGATGTTGTTTATATGGAAGAGTGTGGGAGGTGTGGGAAGTGGGGCATATGGGAATCCCTATATTTTTTGTGTAACATTTGTGTAATCTAAGTATCTTTAAAAAAATAAAAATATGTATTTTAAAAGAAAAGCAGCTACAGTTGCCCTAAGAGGGTGAGAGAGCACTGCGCCTTCTCCTACTCTGTCAGGTGCAGGATGGAACCACAGATGTGTCCAATAATCTAGTGCATGTGGGCTGAAAGTGCCTGCGGTTGCCCAGAGAGACTGAAGGAGTACTGTCCCTTCTGCCCTGTCAAGGGTGGGGAAGGATCCACAGGAGTGCTCAACACTCTAGTCTGTGTGGGCCAGAAACACCTGCAGTTGCCTGAAGAGGTTGAGGAAACACCACCCTCCTAGTCTATCGGGGGCAGAGATGTAGCCACAGGTTTGCCCACCAGTCTATTCCGTGTGGGGTGAAAGTGTTTGCAGTTGCCCAGAGAGGCTGGTGCAGGTTCCTCCTGCTTCCTCCCTGTGGAAATTGGGGTTAGAGCTTAGGTTAGGGCTGCAATCCAACCCGGGTGGAGTGAAGCTGGTCCCCACCTTCACTGAGATTTTCAATCAGCCCCGCTTCCTCTCACACCGGGGCAAGTTAAAATGGAGGCTACCGGCCTCTTTCCAACTTGGACAGGCTTAAACACTAGCTGTTCTTAAGACTGGACTAGAGCCAGCTGAGTTTACTAATCAGTAGCTGAAATTGGTGCCCAATTGTCTCTTCCTCCTCCGTTTTTTGGAAATGGAGCCTCCAACTGCAGCCAGGGAATAGCTTCCAAGGTGGCTTGTGCCGACAGCAGAGGATGGGCACTGGCCTCCACAGTGTGGAGAGTTCTGCTCACGAATCTTCACTGCAGATGGCCAGGCTCCTCCTTCCATTCTTCCAAGGATGTTGCAGGATGCTCTTCTCTTTTCCTGTGTCCCCCAAGCAGGTGATTTAGATAGCTCTAGCTGATTATTAACTTTTCTGTAGGATGAGCTGACTTTTGGAGCTCCTTACTCTGGCACCATCTTGCCCCCTCCCTGCTTTTTAACATTTTAATTTGAAATAATTTGTAGAGTCATATTAAGTTGAAAAAAATAGTACAGTATTTGATATTTGTACAATCTGCAGATCTTATTCAGGTTTCATAATTCATACGTGCAAAAGTGTGTGTGTGTAGTTTTATGGAACTTTATCACATGTAGAGAATCATGTAACCCCAACCCAATCAAGTTAATGAAGTGTTCCATCACTGCAAAGATCTCTAATGGCACCCCTTTATCGCTGAGCCTCCTCCCCTCCCATCCCTAACCTCTGGCAATGACTAATTTGCCTCTAATTCTATCGATTTGCTCAGCACTCACTCCAGAAGGGTTTTTATTCTAGGTTAAAAGGCTTAGAGTGAACTAATTGCATTGAAAGGAGAAAATATAACAACTAGAGTTATACTAAGCAGTAATTCTTAAGAAGCTTAAAATAAGTTATATCTAAATTAAGTTATCTAAACACTACATCAGGGGTTCTTTACCTTTTTTGTTCCACAGACCCCTTTGCCAGTCAGGTGAAAACCACAGACCCCTTACTAAGTGCACACTATACTGTGCATTATTTAATAAATATATCACACCCACACCAGCACGTCCCCACAAGAATAAGGTTTTTTGAATTTCAGTTCAAGCTCATTGATCCCTTGGGGAGCAGTTTGATACTGTTTATGAATTCCAAAAAGAGATATTGGATTATATTTGTAAACTGGTCTGTTCCTCTGGGCATATTAGATTATATTGTATTCAGAGGTTTCACTTTTACTTGATTAAATAATGATTAAGGCTTTGATTGGGCCACATCAGTAGGATGTTGAATCCCCATCCCTTTGGTGGGCAGGGACTCACAGAGAAAACAGCATTGCAGAGAAGGGAGGTTGGAGTTTTAATGCTAAAGCCTGGGGAATTAAATACACAGACAAGCAGATACATGAGGAAAGAGAGAAGGTTCCATTAGATACAGCAGAGGCCGTCGGAAGAGAGACGAGCCGTTTGCCTGATAGTTTACAGCTGTCCTTGTGGAGAGAGCAGAGCAGCTGAGCCAGGAGAGAAACGAGCCCCGGGAGAGAGATGAGACTTCTCCCAGCCTACAACTAAGATTGGAAGAAGCTGGGACCATGGGCCCTCCAGTGGAAGAGAGAGGCTGAACCCTTGCAGACGCTGGCAGCCATCTTGCTCCGACACGTGGCAATAGACTTTGGTGAGGGAAGTAACTTATGCTTTATGGCCTGGTAACTGTAAGCTTCTACCCCAAATAAATACCCTTCATAAAAGCCAACAGATTTCTGGTATTTTGCATTAGCACCCCTTTGACTGACTAATACACCTTGTTAAGAACCCCTGCATTACATGCAGTTTTCTTTCATTCTTGCTCTAGCTTTTCACCAATCTCAATATTGAGAATTAATAATTAAGAAATATTAATAAAAAATAAGAAAATTAAGAAATGTTAATAATAATATTTCTTAATCTTTGTTTTACTGTTTTATTTAAAAGGATAATTTTAATATTGCTCAGAATTTGATCCAAAGGAAGGTAACAGGGCATTACTGATTATCCACATGTGACTGATTAGACCATGCTGTCTAATTGCCCAGCTGATGGCACTGTGTCCTAATCACAGTTAAGCCATTATGAGAAAACCAATTGCTTCCTGAAACTAACCTGAAATTCAAAGTAAACATCACTCTTTAATTCAGGACTTTTCTAACTATTTTTCCCTGTATAGACAATAGTCTCTGCTAGCTATAACATGTTCCCGAAAGAGAAAAAAAAGGCAACCGTACTTTTAGCACCCATTTGTTGCTAACACAAAGACAACATCATTTAGCAGAAAGTTTAACTCTGGCATAATTAGTGTTCTACAGTTACTAGAGATTACCAGTTAGTCTAAAATCAATCAGGGACCTTGGCTGAATTCCATATCATACAAAGATATTTATATAACACAACATTAAAAGGAAAGCCTATGATGAAATAGTAATCAGATTTCTCTATTGAGTCTCTATGAATAATGGTTTTGTTTTTCAATTCAGTATTTCCCATTCACTTACACAAATTTATAAAGCACAATTTTTCTCCATCTATGTGATTTTGCATAGGATGATTAAACTATGTTCTTATAAATTAATACCATATTAAAGTAGATTCCCATTCATCATATTTTAGTACTTAAATATTGAGAGTTGTGGCTTTTCATTAGTTTTTTTCCAATTATTTTGTAATCTAGACTGAGGTAATTCTTAAAAATCATTATAACTCCCTCCTAACAAAGAAGTATCATTTCAAACATCATCAGAATTTTGATAACCATTTGAACAGGGAGAGTAAACTTTTTTGATCTCATCCCCTTAGCTGGCTTCTACTATACTTGTTTCTAAAATTATAATTGCACTTCCATTTAATTTCCTTGTAAAAAACTAATGTGTCTGGTTTAGTCATATATTGACCATATTTTGTCGACACCATTTCCAAACTTGAAATTGGAGCAACAAGTTGAGGAAGAAACCAAGGCCACTTTTGAGACAAAGAAGAAGACATATGTGAAGGTTTCACACTGAATATAGAAATATTCTTAATTCATGAAGGAAGATGCCCTATATCAGAAAGACAACAAAACTGCAGTTGGTCTCAGGTAGCGCTTTTGAAATCGTGAATGATGCTTTGTCAGTATAACGTTGTGTGCAGGGGTTTTGGGGTAGGCAAGGGCTAAACCAATTTTTCTCGCTGCCTCTTTTTTTTTTTTAGATGAATTTATATAATCAGTGGTTTAAAAGACATCAACCACAAAAACCCAGCCTACAGAGACAAATTAGAAAAGAAGCTCTCCATCTATTTTTTTAAATTTCATGAAACATATTGATTGGGCACCTAACATGAGTAAGCTAGGGTGCCCTGTTTTCACATTACAAAAAACAAAAACAAACAAACAAAAACACTTATACCTGCAATACCCAGCTTCTCAACACAGAAATCTCTGGTTTTCCTGTTTGGAAAACTTTTTTCCCCCCATAAATTTAGCATTTTAAGTATTCAGCAGCAGCATGATAACAGCTACTAGTTACAACTACATGCCAGACTCTGTACTATGCATCATCTCCTCAAATCCTCCAACACCTGGGGCATGTTCAAGTGTTAGCCTGACTTAATAGGAAGGAAACTGACATTTCCCTGTGGTCACCTGCCTGCAGGGACCGATTCAGGACCAGAGCTCAGGCACACCTGTTGCCAAAGGCAGGGAGCTTAACCTCTGTATCATTTGGATTTATTATTCTTTGTATATTGGCCTTCATTTACAATGAAACTAAAGCATTTGAAAACTTATTCAAATGTTGGCAGTGCAGGTGCCACACTCAGATTTTCTTGCCTTTATAGACACCTAGTCTCACACCGATTTGTCCCCTAAAGGAACTATTCTGAAAGGGAAGGTGAACTTTTCTGACTTCCAACCTACCTCCCTCTATTTTGCTATGACTAGTCATTCTGAACTTTCAGCTCTTGCACTTGCTCAGAAATTGTAACACACTAGTTATTTAATGTTCACATACAGACCACAATATGAATTCTATGAAAAAGTAGATTGGGTAATATGTTTCTCTGTACAGGAAGTGTTAGTAGCTTATTGCTCACTGCATGCTGCAGAATATTGTCTATCTAATCTTTCTCCAATATGAACATGCAGACAGGGACAGCCCAAAATAAGAGCACTGTGACTCCGCTCACAATACGGAAGTCCATCAAGAAAACAGCACTCGAAACCTCCGTAGTCCACACTGCAACAGTATTATTGTTCTAAAATTCTATGAAATTCTAAGTATAAAGGTAGATTAAAGAGCAAACAATAGCCTTTCATCTTACCATAAAATTGAAAAAGGATTTCAACTCTCCTCAAAATAAAGGTAAAAGGCACAAAAGATTGTAAATTCACAAAAGTGATATCTGCGTAGGACTCAGGACCCTATCAGAATGACACGCCATAATTAAAGCGAGAGTGCATGGCCACAGTCAGTATGAACTCATTTAAAAGATACTAATAGAATTCACTGAAGAATGTTCTATATCTTCTCTGTCCAACATTGTAGCTACTAGCCACATGTGGCTGTTGAGCACTTAATATGTGGCTAATATAACTGAGGAACTGAGTTTTTAGTTTTATTTAATTCTAATTTAAATAGCTATGTCAGACTAGTGACTACTTCATTGGGCAACACAGTTCTAGAATATAGAAATTTGCCAATGAAATCTACAGGAAGTTGTACTCAGAGTTCCTACAGCACTAAACTTTGCATGCATTTCCCCCACAGGGGTTTCTTGTATAGCCTTCTCTCTGAGCAGCTGGTTTTTTGGGTGCACTCAAGACCAACAAGGGTAGAGAATCCATCCCCCAGTACCTGACCAGTACAGACACCAGGTCAAAACTAATCACCAAAAGAACACACCAAGGAAGAGCTCTCCCAAGTAAAACCAGTTACCTCCAGAAAGTAACCAAGGCTGTTCATTGAACCCTGTGAATTCCGGAATACCACAGGACACTTGGAAGCAGGGCTATCACAGCTGGGAACACACAGAACGATAAAGATCTCTGAAATAGGGAAAATAGATGACCATGGTCTCAGAGGAGCAAATGGATCTTTCATGCCTGGATACTTCGAGAAGAGCCTGGGATAGAAGGAAATGCAGGTGTGACATTGTTTGGTTCCTGTTCTCGTGGCCCCATTACCAAAGATACTATGCATGAGGCAGAGGCTGAAAATGTGAGAGAGGGAATCTGATACTGTCAAAGAGGTTACTGGAAAGTAATGTCAGATTTGAGGTCTTTTTCCTTTTTCTTGACTCACAAGATGAGACCAAATTAGGCACTACGGGAAAACATAGTAAGTAGATTCTTAGCATTCCACCTAACCTCCAGAATCACTATAAATCCTCACTGCTGAAACTCCCAGTTGCTCTCCTTTCTCTCTCTCTCTCTCTCTCTTTCTCTCTCTCTCTCTCTCTCTCTCTCTCTCTCTCTCTCTCCACACACACACACACACAGAAGAGAGAGACAGAGACAGAGAGAGAGAGACAGAGAGAGAGAGACAGAGAGAGACCGTTTTGAATAATACTTAGGCTCCAGCACTGCAGCTTGCACCCTCCGTGGTCCATCACCCATCACTACTCACCATCTCATGGAGTCATCGGCTTTGTGCAAGTGAGCTAATGCCCTCCCTTTCCAAACTCTGAATCCATGGCCAAGAGCTATGGATCACAAGATAGTAGACCATGATTCCCCACCGAGTGCACTTGTCTAACCTTTCTGATCATAAATGTGAAAGCATCTCACAGTGCTTATTGACCAGAAGATGCTGGGTATATTTTAATTTCTTCATCATCAAATCATGACTTCATCTTTGGATTGTACTTGTGATCATTTCCTGCAGGCCACTGCACTCCCTTCCCTTTGAAATCCTAAAGGACAAAATTGTGCCTTCTCTATCGCGTACAGTAGGAGAATAATTTGATGTTTTAGATAGAGTAAAACTGTGAGAAGAATCTCCAGGGGGAGGGAGCTGGATGAAAGGATGAGAAGTCTCTTGTGATAGCTCAGGGCACAGGATGCAGGCCTGGTTAGGGGCATGGCAGTCGCAGTAAAAGAGAAAATATTTATGAACTGTGATGGTTACGCCCACGTGTCAGCCTGGCTAGGTGATGGTGTCCAGTGGTTTGGCCAAGCAAGTACCAGCCTGATTATTACTGTGAGGGTATTTTGTAGATGGATTTAAATCATTAGTCAGTTCATTGCATGTATGGCTGATTTCAGCTACACTCAATAAAGGAGACTGCCTCCAGCTATGAAAGAGTCTCCTCATGCAACCAACTGGGGGCCTTCCAGGGAGAATCTAGGATTTTAGCAGTCAGAAAGAAGAATTTCTATCTCTACCTCAGCAGGTCAGTTTCTCCTGGTGAATTCAACGTCACCCTCATCAGAGATTCCAACTTGCAGCTTTTCCTGGGGAAATCAACTCCACCTTCATCAAGTTTCCTTCCTCTGGCCTACCCTATAGAATTCAGATTTACAATTCCCATGGCCAGATGAGCCCATTACTTTAATCTCTCGCTCGCTCGCTGTCTCTCGCTCGCTCTCGCTCTCTTTCTCTGTCTCCTGTCAGTTCTGCTTCTCTGGAGAACCTTGACTAATACATCATGGGCTTAGAGAGGACTTCCTCCACAAATACCTCCCTAACCATACCCTGCTGGATTAGATGGCTCTCATCTCTGCACACGGCCATTATTATACCACAAGTGCCCTCACTGCAATGCATTAAAACATGCTCCTGGGTCTATCTTTATTTACTGGTACTGTACACATCTTTTCTTCTCTAGTGCTTACCATGCTGCCAGACATGTTTGACTGGGAAATAATGAACTGAAATCTGCAAATTTATCGTATACTGCAGCATCTTCTTTTATCCTCTTTCATTAGTATACATGAACCCCAGGTTCTCACCAAGAAACTGGGCGTTAGCAGCAAAGATTGGTTGAAGGATTGTGGGATTAAACGTCTGACCCAAATTAGACAGCTTTGAGAACTGTTCTTAATGCTCCTTAGACGGCACTCGGTATATGTTCAAACGAGGACAGAGAAAAAAATAACATCTTAAAATGAAATCAAGATTACAAACTTTCCCGATTCTGTTTCAGTTTATATTTGCCTCATAGGTCTTTCCACTGAACATCTTTGAAAAATATATGTAATAAAACAAAGCTAGCAAGCTTAGTTCTTTAAGTAATAAATTAATTAAAATCATTGTTGGAGATAAAGCATAAAGATCAGTCGATTTGCAATTTTAACTTTGAAGTGATAGGAGGCAGTTGCCTTTGCCCCTAGAAGCCAGTGAGTTTAAGTTTTGCTGCACAGAAGCTGGCACTAAAACATCATTATCCTGACCTCTGCAGGACCCTGATCCCTACACGATCCAGAGATTGTGTCATCCAGCGAAGGGCGGTGGCCACAAATAATTTTAAGTGAAAAGAAGAAGAAGAAAAAGGAAAATCATTAAACACAGAAACCATCTGTGCCTCTGGTCCATTAGGCTTATTTTTCCAATACTTCACATACCTCAAATACTTCGGTACAACTCCCACATTTGAGTAGAAGAAAAGAAAAATAATAAAACTCAATATTTTATTAAGCAGATTATCTATACTGACATGAAAAATTGGAAACTTAAAAAAAAATGACTTTTGTTTGTTTTTGGAAGCCCCTCATGCCTCTTTCTTTGGCCAGATGGGTTATTTCCCACATACTTCTAGGCTGAGAGTGGACGGGATCCAACTCAGGTAGCTTAGTTGAGATTCTGCTATGCTGTCAATGGCATGGAAGAGAAACAAAATTGTTAGTCTACTCTTTTAAGAAAAATCCTTTTAAACAGTGCATGTAAATCACAATGCTAACAAGAAGTTGTAAATATATGCCAGGTATCTTTTTTTCCTTCTTCTCTAAAAAAATTCCCAACTCCATAAGTATCTTAGTTATGGGAAGGTTTTTATTAATTTTAAAAAATCTTCAGGCCAATCATTTTTCCCTGATCATGGGGTTAGGAGTTGAGAAATTGAATAGGTCAATGTGGTTGAACTTACCGGACAGACATCGTATCCTTGCATATTTTTGTCATCAACACTTCATTAATGACATTAATAATTAATCATTATTAATTTATTCCACATGGTTTGAGGTTTTGTGACACATGCACAAAATGTTTTCACACCTTTACACTTAATTTTTCTGGAAATTTTATTTGAAAACATGGTTTTCTCTAAGCAGATACCTGTGCTGCACAAACAACCATGACCCTCATTCAGAAGCAATCCTTGACCTTCTGCTAAAATTACCAGACAAATAAAATAAACACTATCAATACCTTACAAAATCTATTTATCTGGAAGCAAATGCAACTAAGAGATCCTATGTTCCGAGTTTAGTTATTCCATTTTAGAAACCCTGATCTTTGAAGTTGTCCTGTATTGTTTCCCTGAGTCACTAAAGTGAACATGTGATTGCTCTACCTGCACAGGAACTTTCCCAAGGAACAGTGGTAGAAAAACATTCCTGATCTCCTACGATAGGCTTCTTCCAAGAGGAATTTACAATGTAATTCAACTCTTTACTGCATTATCTTTTATGTGGGAAGATATCTTTCATGATTAGAGATGTCCACATACTTAAGTAATATGCCATTAGAATCTTCTTTCTGGGGATGAAGGACCCTAGCTGTCACTACTGCTTGCATGCCAAGGTTGCCTTTTCTATTCCTCTTTTGTCTAGCTGTATGAAACTTCCGATCTAAATGAGTCATTTCGTCTCTAGCTGCTGAGGGACCACTGATACATTGGCTGCTCCTGTCCTTCAAATTCCATACTCATACTACCTGGTTTTAAATTGTGACTTCCATTTGTCCTGATGATTTCTTTTTTCTTTCTGGGGATAGTTTCCACCTTTCAATTTATTAAAGCAAGCTAACAAACAAACAACCATTCTCACTTTTTAAGTTACAGAGAGCATTTCTTCACTGCAGTTTGACCAATATTATGTTGTATCATTTCACAAGGACTATGAGTCATCTTTGCCAGCTCTGATACAAGCTTGACTCTCAAGAAAATCTATAGCTATTTCACATAAAATGGCATCATGTTAATAGATTATAAGGCATTAATACTATGCAGCAAGCTTATGCTTTCTGCACACATACTTTTTAGTTCTTGTTCTGAGGGATTCTGCAAATATCAAATTGGAATGCTTCATCTTCCTTAAACTTAGAATGTTTCACTCTCTTCACTTGACTCATATTCTAGTTGCCCAGATTTGACAAACTATCTATGAATTCTGTCCTATAACAATGAGAAACTAAGAGGATTGGTGTATTGTGCTTCATGGAATGTTATATTTTTCTTTATTTAGCTTCCCATAAGAAGCTGTGATAAACTGGGTTTGTCTTCTACTTTTCTTTAGCAGCAATAGATATTTTGCATACAAACGCCAATGCCACTTGTAAACGAAATGATCTGCTGTCACCAAGTATGTGAAAAGAGGTAGCATTGCCAGAGAGTTTGCAACAAGGAGAGCTTATGACAGGATGCTGGGGTTTTTTTTGCTAAGTTTAAAATATCCTTAAACATATTGAGGTTCAAGTACCATTAACTCTTGGCAAAATTCTCCTTCCTAATTCAAAGAACAAAGGATTACTAAAGCCCATAAAAAGGCTTCTCATATTTCAAATAGCTTTTAAAAAACATTTAATGAGTTTGGAGTAATCAAATCAGAAACATACGGGCAAAATTTTCCTTGAAAGTCACAGGGAAGAGTTATTTAGTGGAACCCCAAAAGTCTAGTCAGTCCCAAGGTTTTAAGACCTGTTGGTATCACTCTGTAATCCTTCATCGTCACCCATTTTTCTTTGGTCTAAAGAGTTTTGCAGTGTGAGTGATATTGTGTCGGTATTGATTCTATAAATATGTAATACATAAGTCAATGGAAAATGTTGATATAGTTGCTGATTACATCTTTATGGAACTGATTTACTCACTTACTTATATATAAGTCTAGAACTATAGCTTAACCAGCGTGAACCTTTTTGTAAATCAAATGACGTGCAATCCCACAATAGAGTTGAAAGAGGAGGTAAGAGAGGACATGGGAGCCACCCCATGCACCTGCCCTGTTCTTTTGGGTGGTGCCTCCTAAGCCTCTCTGTGGAATGCAGGGCATGTGGAACGTAATTTACAAACATTTGGTCTGGAATCTTTTTTTTCTTTTTTTTTTTTTACTGGGAGGTCCCGGGTATCGAACCTGGGTCCCTCCATATGGGAGATGGATGCCCAACCATTTGAGCCACATCCGTCCCCCATGGAATCTAGACAAGAAAGAAGAAATATGCAAAACAAAAGGGGTTGGGCTATAAGTAGAAATGGAGGTTGCAGAGTTTGTGCAACTATTAGAAATGTCCTTGATTGGAATCATTATATCCTTATTTTACACATAATTCTAATTCCAACAAGATTTGCTATTTTAATTTATATATCCTCTGAAGATTGGGAGTAACAAACCGGGAGACCTACACCTGTTGGAAAGAGAGATGGGAAGGAGCGAGGATGAAAAGAATACATCATCTAGACCTTTTCAAAAGGTTTAGCAAGTCTCTCCCTTTCAATTTGGGAGAAATAGCTTACTACCTCATTAGACTTTCAGAGTAAAAACTGATATGCATAATTAAGACCTCAAGGTGTCAAGACAGCCTTATGTTCAGAATCAATCAGGAACAATATAAAATAGCATTGCTCATATTGCAACATTACCTTTTACAAAGGGTCTATACCAAAAATTTTGTTGTGGACTCCTAGAGAACAGTAAATATGCACTGAAACAGTCTATACTATGGCTCTGGATTTTTTCCCTTTCTGCCCCATTTTCTTCTTCTTGGCTAATGTAAAAAGCTGGGAAGCCAAATAAGGTGGGGCATAGATAACTGGGCCTGGATGGTTTGCCAAGCCTGTGCCAGGAAGCAGGCCTATATGTGATATACTAGTCATTCCAATAACTAGATAAGCCACAGCCATAGAACCGGCCTAGATCTATATTTTCAGACACAATGAATTACTTCTGGAAATGTGGCAGAAATATGTTAGGCGTAGTCCTGGCTGGAGGCAGATGTAGCAATCAAAGTAACATAGAAAACGTGGATCCAGAAAGAAACACCAGACTCTCTTTGGCAAAAGAAATGTGTGCATTAGCTTGGCACAGAATCAAGTCTAGGTGGAGCCCTTGAAAACCTGTGGAAATTACTAACAGTAACAGTTTGGAGTTCTACAGAATTTAATAATACCATCCATCCTTTCCTTCATAATTCTTCAATATAGGACTCCTGTTGGCAAAGACACATTAAAATTAATTGGGGATTTCTTTATTTAGATGTATAAAAATGGGGTTCCCAGAGCATACCTGAATATAACGTTTCTCTTTGGATTATCACAGAACATAACACAAGTACTGCCCATAGATGTTACCAGAAAAGGCTCTTCATATTAGAGGGAAAGTTCTAAGGTACCAAAGACTGAAAATTATTCACACAGGATTTGGCCTTTTACAATCATCTAAACTTGATCCCCCCACTCCCACCCCCAAAATAGAAACCCAGCTGGGGACAAATATAAGCACACAAATGTAAAAGTAATGCATAGGTGATACCTTGTTTGCTCAAAACACATTTTGTAGCAGAAATAGGGCTATTTCTATGGATTGGTAGATTTTGCAAAATAACTTGCAAATTTGACGTCACTCTCTTTCGCTTGAAACCATAGCACCTATCAAAGAGACCTGCCAATTTCCATCCGTGCACAGCAAAGACCTTACTCTCCTTGCAGCTAAGCCAAGATCTGATCTGCCTTCTGCATCGGCAGTTCTGTCAAATGTCTTTGAGCCCTGGAACCTGCCACAGATGAGTCCTGCCCTTGGTTGTTCCACAGAAGGAAGTGTATTGTGTTCTCCTGGAGCTCCGAGGACGATGACTCCCCACCCTCGAGAGAACCTTGGTGTAGAAAACATGTTATTTTGCTGCCCTGTACCCTTCAGTCTGGCAATAATAGTAGAAAAACCGTGATGCTGATGTTGAAAAGAAAAAGGTGAGTTGTGACTCATGCAACTCAAAAGAAAGAATTCTTAAGGTAAATGGTTTTGAAGACACAGACACGTACTGACATATTTAACTACCGTGGGGAGGGTGAGCAAGAGGTTTTTGTGGAGTTAAAAGGGAAATTTATTTCTTTTTCTGTGGTTTTCAATTTCAACAAGGTCTAGAGAAAAAAACACCAGACACTCACAGGAGGACGTTTTCACGTGAACTGCCAGCAGTTCACTCTCCTGTGATCCAGTACTATTATTGACAAGGGGTTTTTTCTTGAACTCCAACATGCCTCTTCTTTGAGAATAAAATGCCAGACTGCAAGAAAATTTAAATATATGTATATATATATATATATCTCCCTTTTTTAATTGCATCAAGCTAAATCCTTATATAACAGGAAAACTCAAGTTTTAATCTTCTGAAAGCTCCAGTGATTTTTTATAAGGAAACCTGAGAACAGTACATTAAAGTAAAGCACTTGGGTAAAAGTCAGAGTAAAATCTGGCTAAAGAGCAGTACTTTGCCTCTGTGACAAGCAGAGATGGAACAGACCCAAGCAGCATAATTGTCTCTACTAGTATAAATGGCCTAGCCTCTGAGTGGAAATGCATCTATCATATATCCATGTCCCATCTGCAGACAGTTGTGTGGACTCTACCCACGTTTGGAAAATCATTTACCATCACTTAGAACCAGGACTGTAACCACGTGCAGGTGTGTGTGTGTTTATCAAAGTAATGTGTGCTCAAATTAAAAAAATAATAATAATACCAAGGGCTTCAGATTGAAAGCAAGAATGTCCTGCCTTCTCCACAACCCCCTGGAACCCCTCCTAAAGAGGCAACTACTAAAATGCCTGTTGGTGGCTTCTTCTACAAAAATACAGATTTTCAGCCCTAATTCTTGATTAACCAATTTTACCCATTACCTACCGAATTGCTTTAATGGCAGATGAGGATTTAATTTACCTAAACTCACAGCTTCCTTCCCTGACCTCTGAATATAGTCAGCTCCATTTTCATCCCTCCATCAATTACATTTGCCACTTCAGATAATATGCACTTGCCTTGATTTCTTGTTATCGCTAAATCACTCTGAGGTACAGATCAGAGATGCTCTGAGCTTCTAACAACTGATGGGTGGGCACTGCTACCTCTCTAGGTGATGAGCAGTTCAAAAGGGAGTGCTAGGCCGTTCCCTCCAGGCTGCATGGATCTGCTTTCTGAACCAGATAATCCTTGCAATACGCAACAATTATTGATCTGTTATATAGCTATCACCTTTAGCAAATAGGTAAAGAGAATGAGTTATTTTATAAATTGAGAAGCAACAGGCCTCGCCTAACTGTCAAGGGGCTGGGAATTGTAGGCTCCATCTGGGCAGCCACGTGCCAAGCCAGAAAGCTGGGCTTTCTAGTATTGTATTGCAACCAAGAAGGGAAGAAAAGGAGTCAGGGAACAATCAGAAGCCATTGCCTCCTTCCCTTTCCATTATCGCCTGGGTCACCTTAGACCATCTTTAGACAGTTCTGCACATCAGAGTATTCTTACTTATTTTCTGAAAAGTAAGGAAAGAAGAAAGGGAGGGAGGGAGGGGAAAACGGAGGGAGGGAAGGAAGGAGGGAGGGAGGGAGAGAGGAAAGAAGGTTTCAACTCTCTCTGTAGCTCTACCCATCATAAGTGAAATTTTTATTTAAACATACCTAATAACAATATTCCTTGCCCTCTCCCTACAGAGGTTTCTGGTTCTTCCACCATGAGTCACCTGGAAATAATGGATCCTGCCTTACTGAGCCTTGTCACTATGATCTGCCTGTATCCTCCTCAAAGTGGGGGCTGTGAAGTAGCTTCTAGTCAAAACTTTGCCATTAATCAATTGTTTGGTCTTAGCCATGTCACTTAAGCTGTCTGAGCCCTGATTTCTTCTTGTGTTATATGATTGTTTTGTAACGGCCAAGAGCGACAAATAAAGTAGCAGAGCTATCGAATCATAAACATGGAAACATCTTAAAAGTCTTACAGTTCCATCTCTTTCCAAATGCATAAATCCTTTCCCAGGATCCCCAGCACATGCCAACTAGTGCTTGAATTCTTGCAGGGAATTGAAAACAATCCTTTGTGTGGTGTGACCTGAGCACCAAACAGTGGGGTTATTAACACTCTTGATCTTGACACGGTTCTTCTATTTTAAAGAACTTGTTTGCATTATGGTCATATGTATTTGTTGGCTGTTTCATCACACTGTTGGCACATGCGGTACTTCTGGTCAAAGAAAATCATACACCAACCCGCACTCACAAACACACATACACACAGATCTTTTCTACCAGATCCTAAACTTAACTTTTCCCCCGCATGCAACTGATGACTTTGTTTTCCTAATTGTTTGCTGCTTCTGTAGTTTTCCTCTGATCAAACAAGTAATTCAGGCTCTTTCTAAAAATTAATTATTCAATGCATCTTAGGTGTATAGAATGTTTTGAGCCACATTTTTCTCCATATTACTCTTTAAAAATTTTTCATTGTGGTAGCATATATACAACGCAGAACTTCCCATTCTAATCACTTTCAAGTGTACAATCCAGTGGCATTGGTTCCTTTGAAAATGTTTTGCTGCCATCATCAGCATCCATTTCAAAAACTTTTTCATCTCCCCAAACAGATACTCTGTACCCATTAAACAATAACTTCCCAATCCCTCCCTCCATTTCTGGTAACTTCTAGGTTACTTTCTATTTCTATGAATTTGCATATTCTAGGTATTTTGTATAAGTGGAATCATATAATAGTTATCCTCTAGTGTGGTTTATTTCACCTATCCGGGTGCTTTCTACATTCATCCATGATGTAGCATGCATCAGAACGTCATTCTTTTTTAATAGCTGACTAGCATTCTGTTGTATGGATGTGCCACCTTTTGTTTATCCAGCCATCTGTAGATGGACACTTGGGTTATTTCCAGTTTGGGGCTATTGTGAATAATGCTGCTATGAACATTGGCACACAAACATCTGTCTGAGTCCTTGTTTTCAGCTCCTTTGGGTATATGACTAAAAGTGAAATTGTCATAGTATACGGTTATTTTACGTTTAACTTTTTGAAAAACAGCCAAACTATTTTCCACAGTGGCTGCACTATTTTACATTCCCACCATGAAGCAATATGTGGGTTCCAATTTCTCCACATCCTTGCCAATACTTGTTATTTTCCTTTCTTGTCATAATAGCCTTCCTTGTGGGTGTAAAACGGTGTCTCATTGTGGTTTTGATTTGCATTTGCCTGATGACTAATGATGTTAAACATCTTTCTCATGCTATGTGAAAAAAAATTTTAAGTTTCTTTGTTACACAGGCTGAGGAGGCCTGGCTACTCTTTGTTCATTTGAACCGTTGTAAAACCCAAAGTGAAAGGCATAGGAAAATATTAACATCCACATATCAATTCATTCATTCAGAAAAAATTTATGGAGTACCTATTTTAGCTAGGCATGACAAAATGAATATACTTAGCCACTAACCTCAAGAAATCTGCAGTAGTGAAAGAGAGAAGGCATTAAATAAACAATTACAGCACAAAGTGAGAATGTCTTAGTGCTAAGACAACTGAGATAAGGGAGTGAAGAAGTAAAGAAGGCTTCGGAGAAGAGGTGAAATTTGAGTAAATGGAACTGGAAAGAACATTCCCAGGCAAAAGGAATGCTCAAGGCAAAGGCATGAAGATATGGCATAATGTGGGATTTTCTGGGAATGGCTAGTTTTTCAGTATTCCTGAAATTTAAGGTGCACAGAAGGGGAGATTCCATGGAAGGAGATGAATCTGGAGGAGCAGGTTTGAGAAAGTGAAGGACCTGGCAAAGCATTTCTTTAAGGCAGGGATTCTTAGGCAGGGGGTTTTAACCAGGGGTCCACAGACACCCAAGGAGTCCATGGAAAGATTTCAGGGGGTCTGTGAGCTTGAATTGAAAAAAAATCAACTTACTATCTTTATTTTCTCTAACCTCTAGCTGAAATCTGGCATTTCCTTCACGTATTTACGTATGCAATAAATAAATTACAGTAGTATTCATTTCACCTGATTGGCAAAGGGGTCCGTGGAACAAAAAAGGTTAAGAAGCCCTGCTTTAAGGAAATGGAAGGCATAGAGCCTACCAAATCAGAAGTGAGTTTTAGGAAGGTCTGTCTGCAGCAGTTTGGGGGAGGCAGGTGGCTTTGCTCAGCCCAGAACAAGATAATGAAGTTGTACCATGTGTTACAGTGATGACATAGTTTGCAAAATCCCCACTGAGGGATGTTTATCACATGCTCTGGCATTACCTCCTACTCATCTTTCCAAAGGGATATGGAAAAGATTTAACAGGGAACCTTTTTCATTATCCCTAAAAATGTTTGCCTACCATATGCCATAGGTGGGTAATAAAGCAATAGTCTGTTGTTCAGCTGACTGAAACTCACACACACTGTTCTTTTCAATTCTTAAGTTTCATTCAGTCAGAGTGAAGTGCTAAATGAAAACGCTGTGTCTTTTTCTGAGTGACTATTCGTGTTTGCTATGTTGCTGAACATTTTTATGAATAGAATTATTCAGTTATTGTTTTTCATGTTTAGAATCAAGATCAGCATCCTTACTATTATTTTCTACAGCATTTTAGAATTGCCAATACTCAGTAATTAAAATACATTCATATAACCCTTGTCAGTTGGTAAGAAAAACAGAATAGTGACTCTGTTTAGTGAAACATGGTCGAGATGGGGGGAGTCCACGAGGGGAGGCAATAGCCTCAAATAAATTCCAAGTTCTAAAAGACAGACCGATCTGGAATAGTATCTACTGATGTAATGTCTATACTTGTTCTAAGTACTTTACATACTTGCATTCATTTATTCATCACAACAACCCTATGAGGTAAAGGCTATTATGATTCTTGTTTTACAAATGAGTAACAGAGAGGCATGGAGCCCTTAGGTAAAATGCTCAGGGTGACACAGGTAGTCGATCAAGTCAGTCAAGCTTCAGATTCCTTATTTTAACAACCATATTACATTGCTTCTCAATGCACAAAGCATAATCTAGGCGTTCCTACCATATAAGTAGAGATGGGGTCAAGGTAATAGTAAATTACTAGGATTTCACTCAGCGCTTCCACAGGCTTCCACAGGCCCTGCTTCATCAAGTTTTCCCTAGAGAGGTCCTTTAATACACATTATGAACATTATTCTTAAAAGCTGAATTTATCAGGTCAAATTATTTTACTCTTAAGGGGGGACATTGGATGACAAAAGTAATTCAAGTTATGAAGTGGCATTTAATAGATCCCTGATGCCATGCAAGCAGTGCCCTGCCTGAGATTCTGGAATATTTAATACAACAACTGAAGAGTATACACAATAAAATATTTGAGTCTGAAGGACATGATGATTATTTAAGGGCGAGTACTCTGCTAGTTAAACTATGCAGATTTAGTCAGAATCGCTCATACTCAAATCCATGCAAATAACCCATCGTCTTCCAATGAATTATGCTCAAAAGAAGTCCCATTTTTAAAAAAGGGTTTCTGCAGGTATGTTTTATTTGCCTTTTTTTAATGTAGGCTTTGTTCTCTAAATAGTTATTTCAGGAAACTTCAGACCTTCTAACAGGTGATATGAGATATGAGTTCTATCTCAGGGGCATGCCTACATTTAGATTTATTAGCTCTTAATGGCACATTTTTCAGTACTCAGTGAAATTTTTGAAATGAAACTATTAGTGTCTTCACTGAGATTCAGATCACAGTTGACAACATGTGGCCTTAGGTTGGCACAGATTGTTGTTTAATTTAATCACTCCATTAATTTAACTTAGTAAAAATAGAGTCGTTGACCTTTAAAGTTAGAGAATGAGCAACCTTTTAATTTCTGCTTATTGAAAAAGAAAAAGAAAAGTAACCATAATAAACCAGGTATTGAAATCAAGTTAATAAACAAAAAACTAATCTGCTTCATCAACCAGCTCAAATCTTTCTCTCCATTCAATTACTCATTCAGTGATGACTTGCTGATCACAAACTATGATCTATGTGCAACGTCTGGAAATGTGATGAAGGCAGTTCCTGTGATGAATGCTATGACTGAACTAGGCACATGCTATTTAGTGTATAAAGGCAAGGATTCCTTATTCTTAATGGGATAGTCAAGAACAGATTTTCACCAGAAGTGACCCAGGTGTCAGACTGCAGTGATGTAGTCAACCAGCAAGATGGAAGTTATTGGGGATGAGGATGGAAGGCAAGAAGGGAACAAGCAGTTAATAGCCTCCCAGGCAAAGGGAGCAGCTAATACAAAGATGTGACCACTGTATGCTCAGACAACTTAAAATATTTACTACTTCAGAAGGCAAGAGTGGTGCTAGGAGGTGCTAGGAGACAAAAATAGAGATAGCAGATTTTACCATCCTCAGTCAGGCTAAGAGAGTAAATAACTTTTACTGAAGGTGATGGAGAGATACTGAAGAATTTGTAAGCTGTAAAACTGCCTCATCAGCTTGGGTCTTGTAATCACTCTGGCCGCTGTGAAGGTTGAGTTGAGAGGGAAGGGGCGACTGGATATAAGGATACATGCGGTAATTATTCTTGCCTAAAATAGTCAATGACAATGGGGATGAAAAAGAGGAGGCATGTTAAAATATATACCTAAGAAGCAGAATAAAGGAAAGAATCAATCAAGTTTAAATTAACTAGAGTCTTTAAAAAGTAGTGAAAATCTTAGAGACATAAAAATAGAATATAGACTATAAGCTTTACACAAAAGTTAAGGTTCTTGAACTTGATAACTGTACTTAAGGTGGTTATGTAAGTGAATATCTTTGTTCTTAAGAAATGGACATGGTAAGTGTTCAAGGAGCATGATGTATACAACCTACATTCAAATGTTTAGAAAATAGATAGATAAATAAATAGATAGACATATAAAGAGACAGACTGAATAGATAGATGGTAGATAGACATAATGATACAGCAAATGGAGCAAAATGTTAAAAAGTCGTGGGTCTGGGTACCGGGGGTATGTTGGAGTTCTCTGTATGTGTTTTGTGTTATTTTTGCAAATGTCCTGTACATTTGAATTTATTTCAAATTAAAAAGTTAAAGAAAAAAAAGTGATAGTCTCATTGAGATTTACTTTCAGTAAATTGTTATATTTTTCTTTGTATTTGCCTTGTCTCCTTTTACTTCTTCAGTACACCAGGGGGGAAGCTACAAACACACACACACACACACACACATGCATGTACATACACATACACATTTACCAACAGATATTCAGAAAGCAGGAGCAGCAGAAGGTCTTGAACAGTGTTTCCCAATATGGCTCATCATCAAAAAGCAGAGATTCTCTAAGACCATTCTCGAAGAATTCTGATTCAGCCAACCAGGAGGGCCTGCAACTGCCAGCCAAGCCAAGAGTGATATCTGAAATATTTAACTGACCCTGGCATATCCCTATAAGACACAGTGAGGTGGAGTTCTGCAAACTCTCTGCCCTCCCCCCACACACACACACAGTGTCAGGCATCCTTTAGTTCCTGGAGCAAGGTGAGTTCTGGAAGGTGCAATTCTGGGGGAGAGGAGGAGCCTCTAGGTCCCACCAAGATTTGGGATAGCAGCTAGTTACCAATCAGTGTGGCAGAATCGCAATATTTAGCAATGCAAAACCAGTGAATACTGCCCAATTATCTGCACTCAGCATATCTGTGGAGCAAGACACACTCCCCAGGAACAGAGACTAAGGGTGACACTGATTTTCTCCAGGGCAGGGCTTCTTAACCAGGGATCCGTGAGTTTGAATTAAAAATAAAAAATAAAAAACATTATCCTTGTGGGGACGTGTTGGTGTGGGTGTGATATATTTATTAAATACTACACAGTATAGTGTGGACTTAGTAAAAGGTCCGTGGTTTTCACCTGACTGGCAAGGAGGTCCAGGACCAAAAATGGCTAAGAGCCCCTGCTCTAGGGGGTTAGGCGTTCCATGCCCAGGAGACAATGAATTATCATTTCCAGGAAGGATGTGTAGCTTGAGAAGGCTCTCTAGATGAGTCTAATTCCTCTCCACCAAACCCTGCCTGCTCCCAACCCTCCATAGTTCTGTAGGAATCACTGACTTCTAAACAATTACCTCTTACATTTGTCTTCTAGTCTCTCTGGACCTAACATTTTGAAAAGCGTCTGAATTTACTGGAAGAAAAGCAACCATGTATTTTAGGCCATAGCACAGAAGGTCCAGGAATTAGGGCTGATAAAGTTAATTTGCCAGGCAAAATCCCACTTTACATCACAGAACAAACATAGGCAGGGGCTACCAAAGAGATTCGCTCATGAAGGGAGGGTTCAGAGTTAGAGTGAGCGGAGACAGCCAGAGAGCAGAAAGCAGGTATACAGGAGTAAACTCAGACGGTGATGCTGGCATCGCACCCAGCAAGTAGGTGGGGCTGCCTCCTACTGATGAGAAGCCAGTGACTCATTCTGTACAGCTGTTCCTGACCTTGGTTGACTTTCAGGCTGGTTCAGTGGGCAGGGACCCTGACTCAGATAGATTGCATTTTAGGGTTGAGCCCTGGGTTGCCGCAGCTTACATAGATGGTGGCGTTAGTACTTGACACCAACAACCTAAAATTTTCTAAATGTTCATTGTTTGTCTTACTGTGGACAAAAGATGATGTGTCTCTCCCACTTTTGCTATATTTTTATGACTATAACCACAATGTCTCTGTGTCTTCCTAAGAGCAAAAGATGATTTAAAAACAAGTCTCACTGAGAAAACCAGTGTTTCTTTTGTGAGAGTAAATATATTTAATTCTAGATGGAAAAATAACAAGTGTAATCATTACAGTGACAAGGCATCCAAGCTTTTAACAACTTTGTCCCGCTTCCCCTTCTCAGTGTGTTCAAGCCCAATATCCTCTCTGGAGTTAAGGTACCCTTTAGGAAGAGGCAGCTTTGACCACAAAAGTCATCTCTTCTGTCTTACAAAAGGACAAAGGAGGACGTTGAGGGCTGAAAGAGCAAAGGGAAAGATTTCTATCTCCTCACTCGTGCACCCTAAAGTTTTGTGATGGGAGGGAAGCAGAGATCCAACTGGAAAGGAACTATAGGTTTCTAGCTCTCTGCTTTTTTAAAATAAATATTTACCTTAAGATACTTTAAGATAGGCCAAAAAGTTGTAAGGATGATACCAAGAGTTCTGGTATACCTCACTCCCGTTTTCACCCATTGTTGATATCTTACATTTCTATAGCACATTTGTCGCAATTCATGAAGCAATAATGATACCTAATTATTCACTAAAGTCCATACTTTCTTTGAATTTCCTTGCTTTTCCTTTTTCTGTTCCCAAAAAGATTCCATCCAGGATCGCTCATTATATTTTGTTGTCGTGTCTCCTCGGAGTCCTCTTGGCTCTGACAATTTCTTGGACGTTCCTTGTTTTTGATGACCATGACAGTTTTGAGGAGGACTAGTTAGGTATTTTGTATGATGCCTCTCAATCAGGCTTTGTTTGATGTTTTCCCTGTAATTAGGCTACTGACATATGTTTTTTGGTGAAAGACCACAGAGGTGAAGTGCCATTCTCATCACATCATATCGAAGGTGCCTACTATCAGCATGACTCACCACTGCTGATGTTGATCACCTGGCAGGAACAGTGCTTGTCAGTCCTCTCCACTGTAAAGTCACTTTCCCCCTTTTCCACACTACTCCTTGGAAGGAAGTTACTACGTGCGGTCACACATAAGAATAGACATTTATGCCCCATATAATTATGGATATATATATATATATATATATGTTTCATTTTTAAGAAGCTTTAGATTACAAAAATGTTACACCAAAAATGTGAGGGATTCCCATATACCCCATCCCTCCCTCTCCCACACTTTCCCCCATTAACAATATCTATGAACTAGTGATGTTTATTTACCACTAGAAATTCTCATTGGTGTGTCTACATTAGTCCCCAAAAGGAGGCCACCCCAAACTGTGCCTTAACTATTGATATGAAGGTGAGCAGGTGGTTCCAATGAACCTGAGTGGAGTTGTGACCAGTGAATGTGTCTGAGGAGGTGGGGGCATGATATAGATTTTGCTATTGGATACATGCAAAGATATTTTAAGCAAATCAATTCTATTGATACATATTAATAAAGCATACAATTCATCCAACATGTACAATCAGTGGTATTTAATTACCTCTTTTACATGGAAGACAAACCCCAGGTGTATGTTCTGTTTTCTGTAAAGCCAGAACTAGTGCCAGTACATTGTAAATAACCAATAGACATTAGGTGAATAAATAAACAAATAAGCGAGCAAATACTTTACTGAGTGGTAAGCAAGTGAGAAAATTACTGAGTTGCTCTATCGAAACCAAATGGTGATATGTCATTAATCTCTGCTGAATGGTACTTAAACACATATCTAAAACTTATAAATTCCCTCCGTAAATTCTTCGCCACAGCTTTAAGGGGCTGGGGACGAAGAACCCAGATTAGGGTTTCCCAGGCTTCAGAGCTCAGTTAGGGGCTTGTGAAAAGGAGAGGAGCAGACCACTGTGGACACTGCCTCTGGGCCCACACCAGTGCTCGCTTCCCCTTCTTCCCAAAGCCACTCACTCCCACCTAGGGGCTCTGGAGAAGGATGGGCATTGGCTTTTCCTCTCTGCTACCTCTGTGTCTTCCATCAGAACCGCTCCTGGGCTGTGATGACTGATTGCACATACGATGTTACTTTTTGTTATCACAGCTCCAGGGTTCAAATTGCAGCTACTAATATCCAATTTACATTTTACTTGAAAACCAAAGTGGTTTTGTGAGATACTTTCACTTTCAAATGAGATAGGATCCATCAGTTTCCCAATTTTAAACATTATTTCAAATGATGCAATGCATCGATTCCGACAGAGCCATTTACCATATTGGAGGAAATAGTGTCTGGTGACATATTTACCATAAAATATTCTCAGGCAGACGAGGGAGAGAAGGGCCCTTTACTGCTGCTTCCAGTTCCAGTGGGCAGCTTTATAGCTTGTGCTTCTGAGGCCCTTGTATGAGTTCTTTCCCTCTTCCACTAGACCACACAGGGTAGCACACATTGCATTAATTCCCTAGAACCGGCGATCAAAACAGGCGACTTTGAGGAAAAGCCAACCGTTTACATGCTTATCACACTAACTCACATATGTGTTTATTAGGGGTGCAGTTGTGCAACCTTTGCACCCCAAGGCCATGGACAGCTGTGGTAGTCTAAAAGTATTCCAGCTGACCTTCATCTCTCACTTGGGGTTAGGCTGCTGAGTTCATATGCTTTCACTGTCCTCTCTGCCAACCCAGTCTTCAGCCCTTCTTAGGGCTGGGTTACAGCTGCAAACGGTTTTTGTCTGAAGTTCCCTCACTGAAAATAGTTGTCTTTGTTGTGACTAAGATACAGAGATCTTTTTTCGGTAGCACCCTTATTTGATTGACTGATGGGCCTGTAAGTTATTTTTGTAGCTGGGTTATTTCTATTTCTGATAGTAATTTGCTAGATGCTACATAATTGCTCAGCTAACTCTTTTTATTTGATAATACTTTTCATCTATACCAAGAAAGTAAACTGTTTTCTTGTAAGTCTACATTTTTTTCCCAAAAATGTTGATGGTTAGGATGTGACACTGGGCGTCTCCCCAAGAATTAAATTACATTGCCTGGAGGCATAACATGTCAGCATTTTTGTGTCTAGTCCTTTCATTGGAAGTCTTTTTTAGGATTCTTTTCATGAGAATTAAAAAAAAAACAACACAAAACCTCAAGGTCCTTCAGTAAATCACTCTGTGACTGGCCCACAAAAGATGATGAGATGCTGTATGTTGATAAAGACATTATCTGGAGGGATTTTACATTAATGACTATGTTGAATTTGGTGAATTCATTTTCTCAATGATTAGAGTTTGATGAATTGTGTTATCCACACTTCACAGAAATTCAATAAGATGGCATCTTAAATTTAAACTACAAGGGGACAGAATACTGTGAGAATTTAGAGAGATGTGACTACAGACTTATTGAAGGAAATACTGGATTTGTTCAAGTTCACTCATGCAGTTTGTACATGTCATGAAAATTATAGCTATCTTCCTTGATTTTATTGCAAAACATTTATTTTAAATTTAAATAGCTATATAGTCTCTCTTGAAATAGCTTATTTTAAAATTATAAAAATGAAGAAAAGTCTAACTTGAAAAGGAAATAATCTAAGGTTATTAAATAAGTCATTAGAGTAAGAACAATAGTGCTAAAATTCCCATACTTGCAAAATTGTCATCCAAGTAATAATTATAGACCAATGCTTAATTAAGAGCAATGGTTGTTTTAATTTTAAAAATGCAAAGCCATGCTAATATTTAGAATTTGTTATTGGGATACAGCGTTCATTTTAAAAAGACAAAGTGGAGGATTATTACAACATATATTCTGTATACATTATACATATTAATACTACAAAAGAATTATACGGTAGGAGGAGTAATTGCCAAGCTAGAAGGAATCTGCAGTTAGAACTTGATTAAGAATGTTTGTGTACTTAATATATTTTGAGGAATTTTCCCTCAACCCATGTATTGCTTTTATCAAGTTTCCTGCATACTAATCTATGAAGAATATTCGATGACATTTTATGTGAAAATTAGAGTAAAACTATGATCATGCTTGCCTTTAGTCTTGTATCGTTTCTGTCATATAATTTATTGATTTTTACCTACAAGTAGTGCAATAGAAAGGAACATGTAATGAAAAAGCCACATTGGTCTGGCAACTAGCTATCAATAATTTATGCTGGGCTAGGTTTGTTAGAAATAGAGAAAACAGACACAATCATGTCATTATTTACCAAAATGTTGCAAATGTCATAAGTAGAGTTCTGGTAGACTCTACACCCCTTTTCCTCCATTGCTAACATCTTACATTACTGTAGTACACCTGTCACAGCTAAGGAACCAGACTGATACATTGTTATTAAGTTAATTTAATCCATGCTATATTCGGATTTCCTCAGTTTTTACCTATTGTCCTTTTTATGTTCCAGGATCCCACATTACATTCAGTGATTATGTCTCTTTAGGCTCCCCTTGGCTGTGACAGTTTTTCAGACTTTCCTTGTTTTCAATGACCTTGAATGTTTTTAAGAGTACTGGCCAGGTATTTTGCAGAACATCCCTCAATTTGGATTTGTATGGTGTTTTTCTCAAAGTTAGACAGGAGTTATGTGTTTTGGGGAGGACAATCCAAGAGGCAATGTGCCATTTTCATCACATCATATCAAAGATACGTAAGAGCAACATGCTTTATCACTGTTAATGTTAATCGTGATCACCTGGCTGAGGTAGTGTTAGGTTTCTCCCCTGTAAGGTTACTCTCTTTCTCCCATTTCCAACTGTTCTCTTGGGAAGGAAGTTACTATGTGCAATCCACATTTAAGAAGTGGGGAATTACATTCCTACTCCTTGAAGGGGAATTCTCTGTATGAATTATTTGGAATTCTTCTGCACAGGGTATTTGTTTATTCTCTCTCTCGTTCAATCATTTATTCAGTCATTTACTTATATGATATGGATTCATGGATATTTATTTTATACTTGAATTATAATCCAATACAATGCTATTTATATTGCTGCTTAAACTGGAACCAAAAAAATTTAATACATTTTATTTCTCTTTATTTGTTCATCACAATTCCTAACCTTAAGCAATATAGACAAACAAACAAATTTCTAAAAACATTCTTAAGAATCCAGTTAGGTTTCATTGCATATTCATTTTATTATAGTTAAGTCTTCTGGGACATATGCATATTATCATGTGAAAATTAAAGGATCAATTACAAATGTAACATCTTTAGTGCCAAAAGCTCTACCAACAACATGTGCATATTAATTATAGCAAATAATTTTATGACTACCCTTTATGTATTTTATAATTAATTTCTAATGTTCAAGAAGAGATGTGTTTATCAACAGCTTATTTACATGGGAAAAATTTTAAAGGGAAATTGGTTGCTTTTGAAAAACAAACAAAATTTACTCCTCAAAGAACAAAAGTGAGTCTTAAAAGAGATCTCTGTGTTAAAAGTTAAAATTGTATGGTGAGATGTGGAGGAATTCCACTTCCAGGTTTAACAGATAAAAAGTGTCAAATAATTTTTTTTAAAAAAGAAAGAAATAGTCCTATAGGTGATCCATGCATTGGTACTGGATATTAGGACTATGAAATATCTCTGGTTACAACGATAAAGAAAATAAAAGGAAAGATGGAGGATTAAAACATAAAGATTTAACTGAATATTGGTCTCTATTATAAGAATAGACATTCTAGACATGAAAAACACATGATCCAGAATTATACATCAACAGATGGACTTACCAAAGGAACAGAGGTTTAATGCCGTAAGGTCAATAGAAAATATCCACACTGAATCATAAAGAGGAAAATAATAATGGAAAAATAAAGAAATCATGAAAGAGACATGTGGAACATAATGAAATGCTCTAATATGTGTGTAATTTCAGCTCCAGAAAAATAGCAAGGAGAGAATGAGTCAAAGACAATATTTGAAGTAATAAATGCTAAGAATGTTCCCAAAGTAATTAATGACATCAACCTACAGACTGAAGAAGCTCAGGGAACCTAAACAGAAAAAATTAGTACCTTTACTTAGTAAATAGTACCTTCACTTAGTAAAGGTATTGAAAAACAAAGAAGACAAAATAGAAAAAGTTTTAAAGTAGACAGAAAAAGACACAAAGAAGCAAATAAGACTCTAAGAAGTCATCAGTTTCAGCACTTTCAGACCTCTAAAAACAGCCAGGGTCTTTAAGTGCTGAAATAAATAAAATAACATCTAATCAACTCTAAGGAGATGTAAAGAAATCCACAATCATAGGGGAAGAGTTCAACACATTTCTCTTAATAGCCAATAAAGGCAGACAAACATCAGTTACCTTAAAAAAGATCTGAACAACAATGTTAACAAATTTGACCTAACTGTAATATAATAGAACACAACAACTAACAATGGTGGAACAAAACTTCTTTACAAGATCCCATACGAATATACCAAAATCGATTATATTCTAGGTCATGAAGTAAATATCAATGAATTCCAAAAATGGAAATGAATCAGAGCATGTTCTCTTCCCACATTGACAGAAGTCAATAACAAAATAATAAATATAATATTTCCAACTGTTTGGAAAGTAAGGAGGAAGCTTCCAAATAACTCCTATGCCAAGGGAGAATTCAAAATGGAAATTAGGAAATATTTTAAATTGATATAGCAAAACATGTGAGATGTAGATAAAGCAGTATTTAGAGGGAAATATATAGTCTTGAAGGAATATGTTAGAAACAGAAGAAAGATTATAAATCAATAACTTAAGTTTCCATTTGAAGAACCTAGAAAAAGAACATCAAATCACCTCCAAACAAAGCAAAAGAAAAAAAGGCATAAATGTAAAAGCAGAAATCAATAAAAAAGAATACAAAGCTATAATGGAGAAAATCAGTAGAGCCAAATAATGGTTCTTTGAAATAAATGATAAAATAGATAAACCTTAGTGAAACCTATCAATTATAAAAGAGAGATGAATGTAAAAGAAACATCACTACATATCCTACAGATATTAAAAAAATAATAAGAGTATTTTAGGGGAAATGTACAAATTCCTTGAAAAACCCAACTAATCAAAACGACCCAGGAAAAAATAGAAGAACTGAATTTTCCTAAAGAAATTCAATCAGTTATTAAAAACTTTCCCACAAACAAATCTCCTAACACAAAGTTTCACAAGCAAATTCCTCCAAATATTAAAAATGCAATGATGCCAATTTATACAAACTTTTCCCGAAAATAGAAAAAGAAGGTATATTTTTCAATTCATTTTATCAAGCTAGTTTAGCCTTGATGCTGAAACCCATAAAGGATTTACAAGAAAAATATAAACCAATATCTTTCATGAAAATAGAAGCAAAAAGCTTAAGTAATATACATATACATATACATATACATATATATATATATATTAG
The DNA here is from genome assembly GCA_026826555.1 of Tolypeutes matacus. Taxonomy (NCBI): domain Eukaryota; kingdom Metazoa; phylum Chordata; class Mammalia; order Cingulata; family Chlamyphoridae; genus Tolypeutes; species Tolypeutes matacus. Next base: position 23,917,678 of record JAKSZT010054335.1, read on the forward strand.
CATAACAAATTCAGCAATGTTAACTAAAAGGAAAATCCATTGTAACCATAATGGGGATTGTAGAAAAAAAGCCAAAGTGTTTACACACTGGCTAATCAATCAATATAATTCACTATATTATCGGAAAACAAGAAGAAAAATTATAAGATAATTTCAGCATTGGGGAGAGGATGCTTCCCATGTATGAGGTTCTGGGTTTGATCCCTGGCACCTCCTGAAAACAAAAAAAACAAATGGAAAAAAAAAAAAACCTCCTATTGGGGAGCAGCTATAGCTTAGTGGTTGAGCACATGTTTCCCACGTACGAGATCTCAGTATCTAAAAAAAAAAAAAAAAAAGATAATGTAATTTCAGCGTTTGCAGGAAAAAAGCATCTGAGAAAATTCTATAGAAACCCATAATAAAAGCTTTTAGTGAACTAGGATTAGAAGGGAAAAAAAAAAACCTCCAGCAAATAGTGAATATTTGAAAGCTTTGTTTCTGAAAATGAGAAAAAGCAAGGATTCTACTTTTGCCACTTTTATTCATCATGTTACAGGAAAGAGTACAGTAAGAAGAAAATTGTATGAATATTTAAAAAGAAAAATGAAGAGGCATTATTCAGAGTTAATATTATTGTGAATATAGAAAATACCCCCCCCAATATCTATTAGAATTAATAAGTGAATTTGGCAAAATCACTGGATACAAGGTCAATATGTAAAAATCAATTGTAGTCCTATCATCAACAAACAAACAGAAAAGGAAAATTTTAAATATTGTTTCTCATAGTATAACAATAAATACTTAGGACTAAAGCTTACAAAAGATGCTCAGGACCTCAATATTAAAATAAGAAAACATTGTAAAAAGCAATTTACAAAGACTGAAATACATCTGGAGAAACATACTATGTTCGTGAATTGCAAGGTGAATTGAAAAGGTGTTAATTCGCCCCAAAATGATATATTGATTCAATGCAATTCCAATCTTTATCTCAGCATATGTTGTGAAATTTTGCAAGCAGATTATAAAAAATGCATAGAGAAATGCAAAGGTCAATAACTAAGGCAGTTTTGAGGAAGAAAATCAAAACTAAAGTTTTGAGGAAGAAAAAAAAAAACTAAAATGTAATCATTTTACATGGTTAAAATGGAAAGCAATCACAAAAACCCAAAGTACCAAGTGCTGGCAACCGTACAACAGGAATTCATACGCTACTGGTGAGAGTATAAATTGTTACAATCTCTGTGCAAAGCTCTTTGACAGCATCTTCTAAGCCAGTTCTAGAATATAAACATATTCATTAAAGGTACAAAAGGTATTCAGAGTAGTACTATGAATAATAGCCCAAACCTGAAAACCTAATGCCCAACAATACTTGATAAGGCAAAGACGTTTGGAATAAATCTCAAACAAAATTCTATAATATGCAATCCCATTTCTATAGAGTCGTAAAACAGGTAAAAAATAGGGCATCATAAATCATGATAGTGTTGCCTGTTGGGGGAAGGGTAGCAAGAGGAATGAAGGACAAGGGAAGCTTCTGGTGTCTAGGGAATGTCAATTCTATTTCTTGATCTGGGTGTTGGTACATGAGGATGTTCCTTTTTTACAAACGCTACACCTCTTCAAAAAAATTGTATTTTAAGAATTCAAATGGGAAAGGGGAGGGTGAAATCTCTCCTGAAGTGGAATAGGCTTTTTTGAATTGAAATCTAGTGAAAAGCATGTGCATTAAGATTGAATGCAATTAGAAGGATCTCGCTTTTTACCAAGTCTGACTACACACAGCCATAATAAATGTTTCAGTAGCAGAGGTTGACCATAATAAGTACTTTCACAGGCTCAAAGCCAAACCCAGATAAGCTTAGTAGGATTTTGTCCAATTTCTTAATTTAAAAATGCAGTGTTCATTTTAAAGGCTAATTTTAGCCATCCTGTTAAATCTTTGTTGCACCGGACTGTCCTATTAGCTTTTCCAAATGTTTACTAATCCTTTAAAATTATTGAAAGCAATTTTACAGAAGCATGAAATGAGTTGCCATGGATTTTCATCCCCATGAAGTGGGCTCCAAAATTGAATTTGATCCTGAGTAGATTACCTGCTTACATTTTTTTCTGCCTCTCCTATTCCCTTATTTTAACTTTACTAAGTCCCTGTGATGTTACCATAAAAGAGTTTTAAGAAAGTAATTGCTAAGCTAATAACATAAGTGAGATTATACAATTTCTGATCAATTGTCAACTAAAAAGTACATCATTATGCTTATCCTGAAAAACTCTTTCCATTTCTTGGTGAACTTTCTGTCTATAAAAGGCATTAATTTTTTTTAAACATTTAAATTGTTTTATTATATAGAGGAATAGTTTTCCTTACCAGGGTTCATATAATACATATATAAAATATATATTCATATATATATATATATATGCATACCTATACATATACAAATATATGTATATACATGCACACACACATATACATAGTAGCCCCTCTGTACCCCACCATAAATCCCATTGCCCTCCCCATGGGTCTTTGTATGAGCTGACCAACTACACTATAACATTTCTAAAATGACCTCTCCTTGAAAACTTGCAGTATCTTCAAACCTTAGAATGTCATTTTGACCATACCATTTTCAATTTCTTACATTAAAAATAAATCTTCTCTGGAAGGAGGATGACCTTTCTATTTTCAGTTTGCTTCATAGTGGTAGGAGTAACAAGTAACATTTATTGTGTCTTCATAGTTACAATTTACTAAGAACTTTTCAATCCATCTAATTTAATCCTCCTAAAAATCCTATGTGCCAGGTATATACTATCCCTGTTACAGAAATTGATACAGAAAGAGGAACATGAATATCTAGAGACATAGTTATTAAATGACAGATCTGAGATTAGAATTCAGGAAATCTGACTCTAATATTTCATTCATCTATGGCTCCATTAGCCACATTTTTACCCTGATTTCCAATGATTCCTCATTTGAAAACGACACCCAGAGAGTAAGCCAGTAAGAATTTAGTCACTTGGTACAATCAATCCTCTCAAAGTGACAAAGTTGCCAACATATCTCCCAAAACGTTTGCCAGGCAATTGATTGCAAGTTGGAAAAGCTGTCTAAAGACATCCTGCATTACATTTTGTTAAGATTGGGCGGCAAAATAAGCCACGCGAACCTGAGAGTATCTGACCTAAAGATGGACTCTGTAATGATGATGGAGGACATTCCTAATTGCCACCATAATTCTCTTCACCCCACCCCCCCACCCTGCACATTTGGAAAACTATTTTCCAGCACCCACGAAGTTAGGGGTAATCGGGTGACTTGCTTTGGCTAATGAAAGAAGAGCAGAAAAATGTTTATCAGCTGTTGAGCATTGGTTTGGGCTCTCTTACTCTACTGTGACAAACCCTAAATCCTCAGCTTGTGATTAAGGTCAGCATCACAAGACGGTGGAGTCTCCTCAGCCCGGGTGCCTGCACTCCTCTCTCCCCACCCCTAGCCCAGGCTGGCCACACGTAGTGAACCAGAAATTAATATTTCTTTTTGAAGCTATTTCCATTTGGGGGTTGTTTGTAGCTGCAGAAATACCTACACTGTCCTGAGTGATGAATTAAAAACAAATAAAAACAAGAAACTTGCTTTAGTAGAGTTTATATATGTTATTTCTCATTTAGTCACAAATAAAACCTCCATCAAAAATGCCCTCAGATTAAGCCTCCTTCACGTCTCTGGGTCTCCGTTTTCACTCCGTTTTTGGCCTGGTATTCTGGTTTGTTTGCTTTTTTTTTAAATCAATTTTATTGATAAATATTAAAAAGCATACAATCCGTCTAAAGTGTATGATCAATGGTATTTAGTATAATCACATAGTTGTGCATTATACACAATCATTACTAGAATGTGTACACAATAATGAATCACTTCAATCATTATTAGAGCATTTTTATTATTCCAATAATAATAATAAACAAAAAACAGACAAACAAATGTATGTTAATATTACAAAATGTTAATATCAGGCAAAAATGGCCTGATAATTCTTAACAAATCATTTAAAAATTGTATATACATTTTAAATATAACTCTTCAATTATTTTACCTACATATATTTAATAACAGTATTATTCATTTGTTAACAAATTTGCTGGAGTATTTACTGGTATGGGGCAAATGCACTTAAATGTATTAATAAGAGAGAACCAATGTTTGAAAATATTGGGAGTATTATGTTACTATTGCACAAATAAATTTCTTGTTATTGTCAACATTTCATGGGGAAATCTAATGCCAAGGAAATGGTCACTTCCATAATTTCCTTGAGTATAAATATGTATCTTCAATATTTCACACTTTCATGATCAATTTTTCATCCTATCCTAATTCAAGATTTCCATGTCAGTGGAAATAAGACAATAGGATTCTTTTCTCCTGGTATTCTGAGCTCACCTCAAGGATCCTACAGAGCTAACCCTAGTGCCACATTAGGCTCTTCTGTAGAGCAGGGCTTCAGACTCCTCCAGGGATTGCTGCCTTCTCAGGATCTAGTTCTCTCTTGAACCAGAGATGCCTCTGAAATTTGGATCTCAGAAGGGCACAGAGCCACTCCTCACACAAAGCCCAGGCCAGACTGCAGCGATTCCCCTAAGGCTTACCAAAAGCCTGAGAATGACATAAGAAAAGAGTGCACAATTCAGAAAAGGAAAACCCTCCAACTAGGTGTCAGATAACGCTTTCCAAAATCCAGTGAAAAGATCATTTTCCAGGGGATGCCCCCACTGACTACTCCCCTCCTTGGCTCTGAAGCCTCTGGGCTCTTTCTCTTCCAGTCTTGCCTGATTTCTCCCCTGAACCCGAGCTCCAGTTTCCCTCTCCCTTTCCATGGCCCCTCTCCGTAAGACTGTAAAATATATAATGCAATGGCACCATAATTTCTCCAAAGCCACTGCCCTCCTGAGCCTGAATGTGGCATTTTATAATATTAAGCAAAACAGTAAAGCTGCTATTTGTCTCAGCCTCTCCCTTCAAGAGTAGCCTCGGTGCCTTCGTTTTCTCCACACGTTAAAAAGCTCTTTAAGGGACACCCCCTAAATGACAAGTGTTTACAGGAAAGCTAGTTATTGCCACCCCTGCAGAACAGAAAATGACGATTCTCTTGGAAACGACTCCATCCGACGCAGCCAGGACCTTTGCCCACATTCCCACCAGTTAGAGGAGCTGGGACCACTGCTTAGCCTGCTGCAGCAATGCACGCCCTGGTCCTCACTCCCCACCTTGCTTTATGCCCTGTCATAGGAGTCACCAGCCCTGGCTTCTTTATTATTCACTGGGGGTCTATCCACCAGACTCTAAATGCCACCATAACAAGGGCTCTGTTTTGATTGTTTCTGTATATGACTCAGAAAAAGAGGAAAAGAGGAAAAGCCAAAGACACAAAGACACAAAAAGGAAATAATAAAGATGGAACAGAAATCAATGGAATGTATAGAGGAAAATGTATAAGATGAAATACCAATAAATGAGTATTACAACAGCCGAATAAGTCAAACTTAAGGCAAGATTTATGAAATAAACAGAGAGAATCCATTGTCAGAGAGTCTCCTGCTCAATCTGATGATGATGGTATGTTATGAACTGAGGAATGTAATTAAGGTAAAACACCTTGCACCTGAATCCCAAAACAAACAATGACCCATAAACTGACTTTAGAATCTTCACAATAGGTTACTCTATTATTGGGCTCTCAGAATAAAAATGTTTTCATATATTGTTAATGGCATAGGGAAGCAATTCGCAAACTCTATAAATCTGAACCCCAAAATGTAAACATTCTTGCAAAAGACTGAAAACTGAAGGAAAACACACCCAAAAAAGTAAGTTATAAGTTAAGAGTAAGTAATAAGATTATGAGTAAAAGTAAGTTATAAGTCAAAAGTAAGTAGGAAGATATGAGTAATTTCCCTGAGTTTTCTACAACGAGCATGAATTTATTTTATAAAAGGAAAAGTTCATGAAATAATTTTTAAAATAAACACCTAAAATTTATAGAAAGAGATTCTACAAAATCATAGTGCAAAAGTAGATTGTAAATGTGCTTCTTGCAAAGCGATAATCAGAGGCCACGTGATAGATAAATGATTTCTTTGAATTAAAATATTTATATAGCAACAAATCATTGTAATGAAAGCAAACGTAAGGCTGCGAAAGCCTATGAAGTATTAATCACAGAGATAGTGGTGTACTGTTTAAAAACCTGGAAATTATTTAAACTCAGGAACTCAGCGTTGAAAAAAACTCAATACATTTGCCAATTGAGAACATTATTTCCAAAGGAAGCTTTTCTATTTATGTGAAAAAATGATATATAGTTTTTATCCAACTCCTTGGGAATTAGCATTACGTTAATAACATTCATTGAAATAAGAAGATAAGTGAGAAATATTTTAACTAAACTGTTTCAATAAAAGCCCATTTACTTTCAATATGATAGGAAGGAATCACAGAAACCTACATTTTATTTCTGAATATCTAAAAATGATTAGCAGTCTTCAGCATCAGTCAAATACAAAATGACAAGGTTTCCTACACTAGAATAATGTCAGCACTGAAAGAAAAATTTATAATGGCTAACAACAAAGGAAAGAGTCAATGGAATCCCAATCAAAATCCCAATAGCCTGCTTTGCAGAAGCAGAAAAGCCAATTATCAAATTTATAGGGGAGGGTAATGGACCCCAAATAAGCAAAACCATCTTGAAAAACAAGAAAGTTGAAGAACTCACATTGCTCGATTTTGAAACTTATCACAAAACCACAGTAATCAAAACAGCATTGTACTGGCACAAGAACAGATATATAGATCAATGGAATTAAATTGAGAGTTCAGAAATAAACCCTCACATTAATGGTCAATTGATTTTTGACAAGGGTTCCAAATTCACTCAATGGGGAATAATAGCCTCTTCAAAAAAAAAATGTGCTGAGAAAATTGGATATCCATATGCAAAAGAATGAAGGTGAACTTTTACCTAACACCATACACAAAAATTAACTGAAGATGGACCAAAGACCTAATATAAGAATGCAAACCATAAAATTTCTAGAAGAAAACTAGGCAAGTATCCTCGGGACTTTGTGTTAGGCAATGGTTTCTTAAACTTTATGCCATAAAAATATTTGGAAAATGCATATGTCATAAGGGTTTAATATCCAGAATATATAAAGAAATCCTATAACTCAGCAACAAAAAGACAAAAAAAAAATTTTTTTTAATGGGCAAAAAAGGATATACAAATGGCAAGAAAGCATTTGGAAAAATGGTCGACATTATTAGCCATTAGGGAGATGCAAAGCAAAACCACAATGAAATACCAGTTCAAACTGACTGGAATGGCTACTATTTAAGAAAAATCGAAAATAACAAGTGTCGGAGAGGATGTGGAGAAATAGGAACACTTGCTCCTTGATACTGGGGATGTAAAATGGTGTGGCTACTGTGGAAAACAGTTTGATAGTTCCTCAGAAGGTTAAGTATGGAATTACCGTATGATTCAACAATATCATCTTTAGGAATATACCCCCCAAAATTGAAAGCAGGGATTTGAACAGACATTTGCACACTGGTGATCATAGTGACATTATTCACAGTTGCCAAAGGATGGAAGCAACCTAAGTATCCATCAACCAAAGACTAGATAAACAAAATGTGGTATATACACACATTGGAATATTACTCAGCTGTAAAAAGAATGATGTTTTGATACATTGGGTGAATATTGAAGACATCGTGTTGAGTGAAATAAGCCAGAAAAAAGGACAAATACTGTATGATCTCACTGATATGAAATAATTAGAATAAGCAAATCTATAGAGTCAGAAACTAGATTACAGTTTACCAGGGGCAGGAGTAAGGGTAGGGAATAAGTTGTTAATGCTTCATTTGTATAGAATTTCCGTTTGGAGTGATGGAAAAGTTTTGGTAATGGATAGTGGTGATGGTAGCACAACAATATGAATGTAATTAACTCAATTATATATTTGAATGTGGTTAAAAGAGGACATTTTAGGTTGTATAGATGTTACTGGTATAAAAAATTAAAAACAACATAGGATTGTACAACACAAAGAGTGAAATTTAATGTAGACTATGGATTTTAGTTAATAATATGATTGTAATAATGTTTCATCAATCATACCAAAGGTACCACACTAATGCAAAGTGCTAGTAATAGGGAAAACTTTGAGTAGGATGGGAGGGTATATGGGAGCTCTGTATTTTGTGCATGATTTTACAACTTCTCTAATTTAAAAAAAAAGGTACATGGATCTAATAAGAGTACAGGATCTAGTAAGTAAATGTAACTTAAATAAATGAAATTTTTCAGGGAAAGAAGGATTGATTTCTTGGCATTAAAGGACCTTCTATATGTAATAAATCTCCTCTGCAAGCATCAGGAAATGCTTTCTAAACACGATTTTGTCAACCACTCTTCATTTTGGCTGAAGAAACTGAAGTTAGGAGTCTAAACAATATGAAGAGTTGACCAAATCATCTCTTCATGAATTAAATCTGTGAAGAAAACCATACCGGGAAATAAACTGTTGCTGTTAGGCTAATATGGCAACTCAGCCAGGTAATTGTGTCCAGGTGTTAGGTCCAGCAAGCACTGGGCTAATTGTAACGCTAATTGCATTTATGGACTTCAATCACCAGGGAGTTTACTGCATGGATGGCTGATTACATCTGCATCAGTCAGGGAGATTACATCAGCAATGGGTGATGCTTTAATCCAATCAGTTGAAGGCCTTAAAAGGGGAAGTGATTTCAACATTCGGAGAGAATTTCCCAGCTCCTCTTTGGACAGCCAACTTCTCCCAGAAACTCATCAAGGACCTTTCATTGGGCTTTCATCGGAGCCCCTGGTTTGCAGCCTGCCTGCGGAACCTGCACTTGTGCATTCCACGGTCGCATGAGAGACTCTTATAAAATCTCATATTATTGACAGATATCTCCTGTGGATTCTGTTTCCCGAGAGAACCCTGGCTAATACAACTGTCTTTTATTTTCACCAGTATAAGTTGGATAAAGGCATGAAAAACCTGATGTGTTTTCATGAAGTATAATTTTTATCTTTTTCTTATGTCGTTCCTCAATCATTATAGGAGTATTAACTTATACGTGCAGCTTATGTAATAATAAATTGAATTCCCTCCAGTCGCCTTGAGGAACGGGAAGCCCTGCACGGCCCTCTGACCTCGGTACTCCGCCCCCCTCCCTCCAGGGCCCCTGGCCTGCACTCATGCCAGAGGTCACCACCGCCCTGAACTCTGCATTCATCGCTCCACGCTTTACAGTTTTTCCATTTATGCATTGCCCTAAAAAATGTGCATGTTCAATACACATATATGCATATATATTTATATATCATTTTGCAAATGTTTGTATGTATTGTGAGAATTTTGATTTTTACCCACAATAAAAATAAATAAAAAATTAAAAAAAAAACAAAAAAAACCCAATAGCTATAAAAAAAAAAAAGTGCATGTTCAGCCAGTTTTTAAATTTTATATAGAAAAATTCTTAATCTTGCTATTTTTGCTTAACATTATATTTATCCATGGTAACCTTTATAGCTGTGGTTCATTTATTGCCACTGGCATATATTATTCTATTGTCTGTATATTTCATAACTTATGTGTCTGAGCTACAACCGCCAATTCTTTTAGGAAATGGCAGTAGCGTCTGCAACGCATGTGAGGTCTCAACTAGCCAACATTTGATATTCAGTTACACCGGGGAAACTGAATGTGGCCAGAGTAAAAGTGGCCAGTTCTCTTTATGTATGACCTTCACCTTCTACTGGGCCCTTTGTGCACCCTGGAAATCCCACTATTTCCTTAGTATAGTCACGCTTCCACTCTCCTGGAGGACTATTTCACTCCTCTTTCCTTAATCTGTAGCCGTCCTCCTCCCCGCTCACTCTTATTCATGCCGTTGCTTCCTAGCCGCAATCAGAAGAAAACTATGGTAAATCCCCACCTTTACAACTGCACACCTGCCCCTGTAAATATGTACTCCACCTTTCTTCCTGTTACCATGTAAGATTAATGTCTCTATTTATGCATTAAGTCCCATTCCTTCTCTCTATCATAATCGATTTTTCCTTTGTGTGGCATGCACACATGTCAAAATGTTGCCCATCTTTAGACAGAATCCAAACCCCAAAACTCCTCTGGTAATAGGGTCCCTTCCAGCTACCACCCCATTATTCTGCCAAAGTGTTTTTCTTATGCTACTACTTCTTTTCCCATTCTCTCTCAAACCCACTCTAATGAGGTTTTGGCATCCACCCAATAACAAAATAGCTCTTAACAAGGGCACCAATGGGTCCATATTGACAAAAATCAAATAGCTAATCCTCAGAACTCAGCTTTGGCAATGTCTCAGGAGTGTTTGCTCCAGCTGATCACTCGATCCGTTTGAAACACTTTCTTCATTTGGTTTCTGGGATCCTCCTCTTGATCCTCGCTATCCTTTCCTCGCTCCTGCTCATCTTCCCAAAATCCCACTCTGGAGTTGTATGGATTCTTCTGTTTCTATCTCTTATACTCCGTCATGGTAGAGCTGCCATGAATATGCTGTTGACTCATATTTCTATTTCCAGATTCAATTGTTTTCCTGAATTCAAGGCTTATGCCCAACCCTGTCCTCAATATCCGCATTCTGATGTTTAAGGCAGCTCAAAATCAGCTTGCTTAAAACTTAGCTTATAATTTCAGCAGGAATTTTCAAACCTTTTTTCCCACATTGTCCATCCCAGTAATGGACATCTTTTTTTTTGTTCAGTTGCTCACGCCACAAACCTTGAAGTCATCCTTGGGCTCTTTCTCTCACACCACACATCCTGTAATCAGCAAATCCTGTCACCCAACTTTCGACATATATGGGGTATCTAATTTTTATCACCCTGATCCAAGCCATCTTTACTTCTAATCTCCTAAACATTTTCCTACTTCCGTAATTGTCCAATAAAATCTAGTCTCACCAGAGTGATCATTTCAAAACCTAAGATAGATCATATCATTCATTTTCCCAATACCCTCCAGTAGCTTTCCACAAGACCCCACATGGCCTGACCCTTTCATCTCTCTGACTCCTATTCTTTCCAGGGGTTTCCAGCCACAGGAACATCTTGCTTTCTGTAATGTGGATGCTTTTGCCATGGAGACTTTGCAATTGCTGTTCCCTCCTTTCAAGATATTCTTTTCCCAGCATCCAGAAAACTACTTCCTATAACATGTAAGGTCCCTGCCCCACACACTCTGTCCCCTTTACCCTGCTTTATATATTTCTAGAACAACAATCATTAAATTACATATTACATATTTTTAAAATATTTATTTACTGTTTACTCCATTAGAATACAAATTCTAAGGGAACAAAGTCTAGAATAGAAGCATATATACATATTAGAAAAGTTTCTCAATTTAAGTTGTACTTCCAGGCTCATCTGATTAGAGATGGCACCTAATTCCACCAGAGCAGACAAAATTTGGAATTGATTAGTTAGATGTTCTTTTGTACTCCCCACACTTGACAAGTACCACCCAAAAGGCAAAGATTTTGTTTTGAAAGATGACCCTTAAACTTAGTCGAAAACGTTTTCTATTTCAATGTGTTAAGTTTCATGTTGTCTTAGCACGATAGAAGTCTCCAGATGATAGTGTTCAATGCTTCGATTACTTAATCTGACCAAAAACTAAGTTTTGAAATGTGAAAATACAGATTGGAGTGTTCATGTCACTCTAGTAAGATCTTTCTGAAATGCCCACTTCCTAGGTCTAAAGTACAGGTAGGTACCTGCAGATACTCAGTGCAGGAGACCAGTAAGAACACACAATGAGTTTTGGAGGCATTTCACAATACTCTGGAAAACACTTCACCCACATCTTTGGTCTCTGCATTGCAAAAGCTTCTTTTCTTTGCCTCGAAGCAGCCTCCAGCAGCTTCCTTTTATTTGCATGATTCTTTTGAGAGCCGTTCTTTCTTCCTTTAATTGACAAATTAAGTTAAAGGCCACAGTATAGTTCTGGAAGTACCTTTCCTTCTAAAAACAGCTATTTGGCCTTCAAAAATTCCAAAGAATGTCCTCCTTTACCACAGTGCCATCCGGCCTGGCACCAACCAGCCAGGCATCCAAAGTGTAAGTGGGAGATGGAAAGCCAAAATTGGCCAGCCTTTCCTCTCTCTAAACTCAGCCATTTCCAGTGAGTGCCTTAGTGACTGGCTGCTAAATTTGTGGACCTCATTTGGCCACATTTGGCCATGACTGGAAACCGTGCAGGTTTGGGTTGCTTATCCAAGCCAGCAGATCCTTTCTGCCTGCAGAAGGGGCCCGACGACGTTTTCGTGGAATTGTAGGCAGACTTGACCTTAGTCAGGCTCAGAAGGAACAGGCGGGCCTCTAAAAGATATCTAAAGTTCTCTGTGCTACACATTCAGCTAGAAAAAACCCACGAATGGCTGCATAAAGTTTGTGTGGTCCTTTGTGTGGTCCTCTTCCAGCTGAAAACCCTTAAATCCACAGACTAAGTGAATGCCCTTTGGTATTTATTTATGGTGTTTATTGAGTGGATAGAGACATGGACAAGGACAGCAGCCCAGGAGATTACTTTCTCATAGTGAGGTAATTGCAGCATAGCTCTGTGCAGCTGATATGGACCCACTACGTCTTCCCCAAAATGAGGGGCTTTGAAGATCACCGTGGGGGGCCAGTTCTGATCCTGGTGTCCATTATCTTGTGGGAAAACCCACCACCACCGCTACAGACCAGGCATGGCGATTCCCTGGTGGCACTTTTTCTTTCACATTCATCAGAAAATCACTGTGCTGATTTTCTGAAGACTGTGACCCTTTTAGACAGCATTTGAGGTCTTTCTCAAGGAATGACATGGCTCAGGTCGCTTATCGAGGAGAACTGCAGAGAGGCCACTGGGCACAGACTCAAGCCAGGAATTGGCTGCAAGAGCATTTGCAGGCTCTCTCTGACTGTGGCCAGTCCATGGTGATTGCTAAAACCTCCTTTTGCTCAACTCACCACCATAAAGTCAAACTCATAATCACTCTTTTTCTTAGAAGATTTGAACAAAAATTTACTCTTAAATCTTTAATGATGAAGCCATAAAAGATTTCTCCAAGCAATTATTCCATATGCTTGACTTTATATTTCTTTCTTTCCTGACTTTCTACCTACTGTTAGATCCCAGGTTAAAGAGGCTCGGAAACAGACCAAAGTTCAGGTGGAGAAGTTTTATTAGATCACCACCAGGGCGGGGGTCTGAAGAGAGACTTCAGCTCGGCCGCACGGCAGGGGTCTGAAGCCCATGTGACTGAGCCGGGGGGGTATCTTTTGAACTGGTGGAGTTGGGTGGGGTTGGAGAGGGGCGTGGAGACATGGGGTGGAAAAGTACCATGCTTGCTGCTCTCAGGGTAGGGAGTGACTTTCTGAGGACTACCCTATCGTTGGGGGAGAGAATGTTCCATGGTTTGGCAGGGGTGTGAAAAGAGCAGGGCCTGGAACAGAGCATTCTGGGTTTGGACAAAAAGCTTGCGCTCAGGGTCAGTAATTTACAATCTAACACCGTCTGTAGTCAAATTATGACAACTCCAGTGGTACCTGTTTTCCATTTTCACCGTCACCCTCATTCAGGACCTCGCTGTCTATTATCTAGCATCATTGCTGGAGCCTGGTCATTGGGCTGTGGACCTCCAGGCTCTTTTCCTTACAATTGCTAAACAGCACAGTAAGATCAGTTTGCCTACAGCATAACACTGATTTATGTCCTCTGATACACATCTATTGCCAATCAAATCAAGTAAGACATTATTATGGATTGAGTTGTATCCTCCCCAAAATACATGTTCAAGTCCTAATTCCTAGGCCCATGAACAATACTTTATTAGGAAATAGAGCCTTGGAAAGTGTGATTAGTTAAATTGAGGCCAAACTGGATTAGGGTGGATCCTAATCCAATATGCTCTGTTTCCTTATAATAATAAGAAATTTAGACACAGACAGACACGGGGACGGTCACCATGAGACAATATCTCTAAGCTAAAGAATGCCAGGGATTCCTGGCTTACAGCAGAAGCTAGAAGAGGCAAAGAGGGAGTCTCCCATTCAAGTTTCAGAGGGAGCATGGCCCTACTGGCACCTGCATTTTTCACTTCTGGCCTCCAGAATTGTGAGGCAATACATTTCTGTGGTTTTAAGCAGAATTGGTTCCTGGTGCTGCCTAAAGAGAAGACAAACAATCACAGTAGAACACACAGAGAGTAGACAGCAAGCAAAAAATAATGAGGGAGGGTGAAATAAATAAATAAAATAAATCTTTTAAAAAATTCTGTTGGAGGGATTTGAAAATAAAATGAAAAAAAAAAAAAAAAAAAAGAAAAAGGAAAAACTCCATACCTCTTAGCAGCCGCTTCACAATCCATGTATCCTGTCTCAACCCTACATTTCTCATCTAATTTCATCTTTATAAATTGATGTATATTTGCATATTAAATAAATTGAATCAAACAATTTTGAAAAAAAAAAAGTCGTCCAGTGTGTGGTACCCAGTTACAGCGGCCCGAGGAACTCAGATGCTGAGTGTCACAGTGGAGACTTCCTTTTATCAATCAGTTTATCCTTAAACTCTTTTATGCCCATAATCCTTTTCCTACATTTTGGTCTTAACTCCTATTTTTTGCGAGATGCTTATGTTTTTGGTTCAGTTTGGATTTAAACATTAGCTCTTAGGAAAACACTAACAGATTTTAAGCAAGAGAACAAACAATAGGTCTCTGGTGACTGCTTGGAGGTGGCTGAGCAGTTTGAAAACTACTGCATGTATCCAAGCAAGTGAGGATGAGGACTTGACCTTGGAAGGAGGGACAGAGAAGATGGAGATGAACTGAGGCACGAACAGAAAGCATTTCTAGAAATAATCATATTTGATAAAGAGGAATGAATTTTAAAATGAGAGAAAGAGATAACTTCCAGATTTCCACATTCTATTTCAGCTAGTCATTAGGAATGTTTCTATGACAGGCCTTTCCAATAAATCATGACATGGTAAGTTATATGGTTTTCAGTTTTAAATGGCATGTGTATTACTTCATTTGAAATACAACTCAAAATTAAGATGAATTCATTTTTCCTCTACCCCTTTTCCTCTCCCCAATGTTTATCATCTTTTAACCGCAGGCCTACTAGAAAATCTGAGTCGGTTTAAGCCAAACCATCGCCACAGTGGGCTCTCCACAGGTAACTATTATTCTATCTACTATGTGCTTTATGACTGCAGAGCACAGAGCAAAATATATTCACTGTTAAGTCATTGAAAGCAATATTGTGAACACATGATCCTTTGTCTCTTTTGACAGAATTATCTGCGGGAACACTGCGCATGGGGTAGCTATGCCCGACTATTTTGTTTTGCATTAGAATAGTCAGCTACACAGTCAGGGCTCAGTAAACATTGATTGAGCAATTAAGAAAGTTTTTAAAGTTGAAAATTCAAATAGTATTACTGCAGGAAAACAGGTGCAGTCATCACCCATTCCACCTCAGAAAAGGCAATGGATAAAACAATTTCTGACTTTTTTGAACCATTGCTTTACTTACGAAAATAGTGTATGTGTGGGTGGTTTGTTGTTATGTTCCTTCAGACCTTTATTTAGAAAAAAAATTTTTTGATATATGAGAGCTTTTTTGTTGGGCAATATAAGGGTTAGGAAAATGTTAGACTGTGACTTGCTCCAATGAATGAATATGGTTCTGATTATCTCTGAGGAATCAGAAAATAAAGAACACTAGGGGCCAGGAATTCTGAAGTGAAAATTCTAAATATCTGATGAAATGTGTCTTACAAATTAAATCCCAGATCCTTTTCAGAGCACTTAATACACTCTCAAGGGTGAAATGTGTTTGTTTTTAGCTAAGTGGATTAGCTTACATCTTGTGATGGGAAAACTCTATGTAATACATCTTGTCCTTTAGCTCTCATTTCGGAGCAGTTCGTTTGGGTTGTATCTTTTGGCTGTAGCTGTGGATCTCAATTTTCTTCTCTGTCTGAGTGTTAAATCATTTTCTGTCTGCTGTTGAGCTGTCTCTTTTCGTTCCCAGGCCCCCTCCTCTTTTTGTAAGCTACTCACTTATTCCCAAGATCAGGTTGAATCCATTCTTAGTTTTCTTTCTTTGTCATGCACTTCTGGATCTAGCATCACTGCTGATAGTGGCTAGTTTTAACTGAAAGATAAATTACTAGACTAAAAACAATTGAGATCAAATTTTTCACAAAACCACATGTTCGGTGGGCAAGCATGAGTCATTTAGAGGTCTGAAAAGTGGAGTAGGCATTAGTTCAAGAGACAGGTTTTGGATGCTAATTCTTCTCAATAGTTGGATGATTTGGAGGACAAGTCATTTGGGCACCTTTTATGTCATTTCTATGCCTTCGCAAACCTGGAGAAATCTGCCGTTTCCAATCCAGCAGTCTGCCTCCTTCAACGCTCCCAGATTGAAATCACAGGACCCTCGTGCCTACTTTTACTCTTTCTCGTGGCAAGCAGTCCAACAATGTTTCCTAGAGGGTGTGGTGGCTGGAAGATTGATTTTCTGGCTTACTAGAGTGCTAACATTGTATCTTGAAAACTATGTCATATGGATTATAACCCTATGCTTTTCTAAAAGAAACCTAACACTTGTTCGGAAGATGACACCTGTCTATATGGAGTTAACTTTGGCAATGGCCTTTATTCCTGCTTCCAAATCAGGAAGGGTAACTTCAAATACTAGAAGACAGCCTTTTCAGGTCCCCAAAGTGCAAGCTCTCATCACAAAGCAATGTCATGCAGCTCATCACAGATATTTATTATAAGGAATGCCAGCAAGCAAACTACTGTCTCTGCGGAAAAGTATGACAGTTTATCAAGACTATGTTGAATTCTAACCTTGAGCACCAACCAGCTTGCCCTGCCTTACACGTGGATGATAATAGCTAGCATTCATATAGCTATCAGCTCTGTTCCATGCACACATAAAATGTTTTGCATATGTTAACTAAGTTAATTTATTCCTCACAAGCACACTCTGATGTCAGTACTATTATGATTCCCACATGGGGAACTAATCCACAGAGAAGCTAAGTAACTTGCCCAAGTGCAAGAGCTAGTATGTGTTGGAGTTAGGACTTGAATCCATGGATCTCAACCCAAGCTTTAACTTCTTTACTCTGTTTTATCCCTATAAGCTTTCTTCAGCCCAATTCAAATATTTATAAGTAATCAGTGTAAAATATTTACAAAAAGACAAGTTGTTCCTGTATTGCTGCCAAGCAAAATAGTCATCATTTTTCACTCCATGTGTTGTTCACAGCTTTTAAGCAATGGGTTTAAATTAATACTATTGATAGATAAACCAATCTGTGGAGGAAACACTTTTGAGGAAAGTACAATAGAGGATTCAGAGAAATAATTTTGGGGACAATCACAATAACAAATGATTTGTCAAGGTTCTGAAATAAGACACTATTATCATGATGAAGATTTACAATGTATTCAGGAGATAAAACCAGCAGGACCTAATGCTCCATCTCTCTATTTCTCCACTTAACGGTATGTCCCCTCGAGGTGGCCACTTATCTTCTCTCTACCTCAGTGTTTTCATTTGTAAAATGCTGATAAGAGTACAGAGAATTGCCCAGCAAATGGACACAAAACAGCAAATGGGGAAGGGGGTGTTTAAAATGGATAAAGTAAATAAATAAATCTTTTTTTAAAAAATGCTGATAAGAGTAATATTGAATTCAAGGGATTTTTATGAAGATTAAGTGGAACATAACATCTAACACACTGAGAACAGTGGCTACCACACAGTAGTCACTCGATGATTGAATGTGGGTATGGAAGGTTAAAAAATGCAGAATGATTCCCATATTTCTAACTTTAGTGACTGAAAATATTGGCCTTGCTTGCTGAAATTATGAAGAGGAAAAAGAAGAGCCAGTAGAAAGGGAAAGATTAGCCATGTAGTAGGAAAGGTGCCTAATTGATGGGACAAGATTCTAGAATAAATAAGAGGAGATGAGGCAAAAAAAAGTACAGGAAGAGTGATTGGCCTTGAAATGACAAGGAATACATGAGATAATAATCAATGCTGCTATAGCTACAGAATATGTATATTTCTCACATACATAGTATGTGAGAAAAGGGATATTGGGGATGGTTCATATCAGAAGGCTTCAATTTCCTGAATGAGTGTTCCTTCTGGAACACAACAAAAGGACAAGAATGCAAGAGAATTAAATGGAAAAGTATTTAATTATCAGCTTGCAGTGTCAAGAAGAAAGGAAATGAGTGATCCTACATGTATACTGATGTTTAATCAGAGAATAAAGGCACTGGAGGCCTCCCAAAGGACAATGAGCAGGTAGAGTGAACATAAGGATATGAGAGCTAAAATGATAGGAGTGGAAGTTTTCTGATGAGGAGTCAAGCAATTAGGTAATTGAAATGAGGTGAATGTGAAGGCCAATAGAATTGAAGGTGTCACAGGACCTTGAGGCTGAAGTATTGGTTGGATTGGTGATATGCATATTGAAATCACTCAGTTTGGTGGGACAACATGAGCTGCAGAGGATGATTGTAAAATAGGTACTAAGGTCTTTAGTAATTGTGGGAGAATGACTAAAACATGAATAGTTTCATTACAACATCAAAGATGAGTAAAGACTATAAATTCTTGATGGCATGAACTAAGAAGGAGAGCAGTTATATAAAAAGATGCAAGAATAATGGTTTGGAAGCAGCGCTGAGGAGGTCAATGGATGCAAAGTCTTCTTCTGGGCTTTGAGTAGTCCTGGATGTCTTCATTCAGAAGGTAGCAGAAAAGGCAACATTTCAGGATGGAGCCAGGATTTCTTTAATAGAAAGAGATGGAATGAAAATTCTGTTAAAGGTTAGTGACATGGTGGGGCTAGTTTATTGTGGAAGTGGCTATCAGAGGACACAGGGAAAAGGTGAACAATTAAGAAGTTAAGAGTGGGGAGATGAGAACAATCAAAGAACAGTGTAAGGGAAAATCCAGGATGGACATTTGGGGCAGAGGAAACGCCATGGAGAATGGGTGAAGGCTAGAAAAGTAGGAGTAGATGAAATGTCTCCAGAGCTCATGAATTAATTAATCTGGATATTTAGATATTTGCATTTGGATGGATGAAGACAGGGTAGAGGGCTAGTTACAGGTTAACCTTACTGATGGCCAGGCACAGTAGCTCTACATCAAATACCAAAGAGGGATTGAGACCCATTTACCAGGTTGTCCAAATACAGTATACTATCTTTAAAGATCAATTAGGTTAATTTTGAAGTTCATTGCTAACATGGGGTACCCACATTCTAGTGCAATGTCAAGAAGCCTTATAACATTAGGGCAGGACTAATAGTGAATAAATTTAGGTCATTGGACTTGGAATCTAAACCTGAACAAGTCAGCTAGAGATAATGGAAAATGATAATAAAATCTTGGTGGAAAAGGAACAAGAAGGGCATTACTTTGCCTTTTCAAATAGTTTGTAAGAATGCTGTTTATTTTTCCCCTAATTTGCCATTTGGCATGGTCTAATGCAAAAATAATAAATTAGGCTGTTATTAATTACTGTTTTAATTGGAATGAATACTTTGGCTTTGCAACTTTTTAGAATGAAAAAATTTAAGTACTCATGATTTCTGATGATATTAAGTTTCCAGTTCTGTCTTTTTATTTTATTGGCAAAAATATAGCTAAACTGGCACTCTCTTCCAGGAATGCTTTTTTCACAGCTCAAAAGTACTATATGTGTATAAAGGACTTATTAAAATTAGTTACAAAGTTAAAATATCAACCTTCCAACTTCACTCTAGTCATATTGAAATATATTTATAATCATTTCCTGTTCAATTTAAGAGCACAGATAATATCATTTTATCAAATTTTTTTTACAATAAGGTAATTTTCATCAGATCTTGAGTTTTTAAATATACATTTTTACTTTTTTAAAGATACTTAGATTACATAAGTGTTACATAAAAAATAGAGGGGATTCCCATATGCCCTGCTCCCTACCCCTCTCTCATTTTCACACATTAACAACATCCTTCATTAGTGTGGTACATTTGTTACCATTGATGAACACATTTTGGAGCATTGCCTCTAAGCTATAGTAACAGGGGGAAAGATCTTGATATTTGAAAATGAGAAAAGGCTATGCCTTGCACTAGGGCTTAAATAGAGCCACTTTTTACAGGGTTTAAACTGCAATGCATTGGTGGGGGGGTGGGAGAGATAAACAAACAAGATAATGGCAAGGGAAATTATAGTTGGCTGCTGTGATCAGACAAGGGAACTGGTAACAGGTTTTTGTTTTTTGTTTTTTGTTTTTTTTTTTTGGCATTTTTAAAATTTAACAACTAAATCCCTGACAGCAGTATTTGATGCTTGGGATTTGTAGACACGATCTTAATTTAAAACTATTCTAGAACCCATTCTGTTGATTATAAACCTGCAAAGTTAAGCACTCTTTAAATATACCTAGTAACAGGAATTTATCTTCAAGTTATTGTGGGATTGGGGTATGGAGCTGAGCTCCACCCACCCATCCCCATGATCCCATGTGGCATATTATGGGCCACAAGGAAGGATCAAAGTGAACGATTTGATTTTTTTTTTCACAAATGTTTTAAGATTATTACCTTTCCTTATTCTTTGAAAGAGGGAACACAAATAGACATTACTGGCTCCACACAACCCACAAATTAGCCAAATAAAATCTTTCTTTAAATTTTTAAATTTAAATATCATGAATTTAACTGGGAACTATGATTTCGAAATGAAACAAAACAACACCCCATTACATTTGTTCTTTTGGTAAGCAACAGAGTAGATGTCTAAAATGAAAATTCTCTGCTAGAATTGTTGGGGTGGGGAGGTAGTTTGAAAGTTGTATGAATTAGAAAGTTACATGTCAAGGATTGACGTAAGTTGTTTCATTACCTGTAAGGGATAGTTATAGAACTTGTTTCATTCACTTCCAAGTAACATTTTGAAGTATGGATATAATAAAGTGTATCTCTCCCACTGAAAGAGGATTGTAATACTCAGATGAAAGAGAGATTGTCAGCGATCATCAACTTTCTCCACAAACTTGAGTCTATTTGTTCTGTGTACTTGGTCTCACTTGGCCTCATTTTTTCTCAGGTTTCCAATCCACTATGCTTCTATCTTTCTGGATTTCTCTTTTGGAATTTTCTCCTGCCTTAATGAGTACATCTGACCAGTCATTTATTTGTCTTGGAGACTTCACTCTGTTTTCTGCAGTTCCCATCCCCCCCCCACACACACACACACACCACCATTTCTCCAAATTGGCATTTACCAAAGTGAATTTACACTGATCTCACCATCCCCATCTGTCTTATGTTGTCAGGTCTGCTATGATAAATACCACAAACTGGTTTACTTAAACAACAGGAATTTATTGTCTCATGGTTTTAGAGGCCAGAAGTCCAACATCAAACAATTGGCAGTGCTTGCTTTCTCTCAGAGTCTGCAGCATTCTGGCAATCCTCCGTCACATGGTGATGTCTCTCTCTCTTTGTGTCTACTCCTCTCGTTTCTGCTGTCTTCTATTGACTGATTTCCCCCAAATTTCCTCTGCTTATAAGGACTCAAGTCATATGGATTAAAGCTCACCCTGATTCAGTCTGGCCTTATCTAAATAAGATATTTGAAGATCCTATTCACAAATGAGTCCACACCTTAATAAATAATAACATCTTCAAAGATCCTATTTACAAGTGGTTTCACACTCACAGGAACACAGAGGTTAGGACTTGAACATTCTTTATGGGGGGCTGATTCAATCCCTAACACCATGTTTCTGAGAGTATCTATATCACAGCAATGGGAAAAATAAATTTCTAAAAAGAATTTTGAAAACACCAATGAATATTACCTTTTATATAGAGGTTCAAATTAATTTGTCAATTAAATAGGAATCTTTTAAGTAAAATTCCCTGAAAATATCCTTAAAATGTTTGTAGGATGACAGCCACTGTAATTGCCACACCTTCCCACTATTCATGTGCTATCTGCACTCACTGGACCATATCACCCCAGGCTGCATTCTCATATTAAAGATTCTAGAATTGTACCACCTCAGATAAGTAAACTCCGACAGCAGATACCGGGACTCACATAACCCCAAGCAAATGAAACAAGTCCTCTGGCAACTTGCGGTATCAAGCGACCTTAAATAAACCAGGAAGACAAAATTCACCAGGGCTCCTATCCTTATTCACCAGTCAGTCTCCAGAAAGTTCTGTATTTCCTTGCACAGGACCCGGACTTCAGTTCTCATTTACTTCTAAATACTTCCAACATGCCTGTGGGAACTGTCCTTCAAGAATCAACAGTCTACCGCTTACATATAACCTTTTCTTTAACCTCTTCTTAGAGCTTTCCTTCATTTCTTTGACTAAAGGGAACCCAGCTTTCCTCTGAGGACGCTATTTTCCTGAATCCCCTCTAGTGCTTCAGTTTATTCTCTCACACCTTAGTATTCTAAGAAAAGAAGGTCAGGAGGAGGTTCTCTTTTCTTCTTATTGATGCTTCCAACTGCCCCTGCCCCCCAATCATCCTCCTCCATTTGACTGTACTTCCCTCTCACTACTCCTCATGTACCAACCTCTGAGCTTTTTCTTTACTTAAACAAAGGCTTAGGAAAGAGGCTCATAGCCCTGCTTTCCACGCTCAATCTTCCCATATCCTCAATGGATTTAGTTCATCCTCTGCATAGCTCATCAAGCATCTCTGTCATGGATCACAAACTCTTCTCCTTCCAACTAGCTTGGTCAGCTACTTCCACTGTGAGCTTTCTTTGAATTCAGTACAGATTCATCCTGAATTAGATGACATAGCATAACAGTTTGGTTTTGAATCCTGGGTGTTTTAGTTTGCTAAAAGCTGCTGGGAGAAATATACCAGAAAAGGGCTGGCTTTTACAATGGGAATTTTTATTTCCATTTTTTGAATATTTTAAAAGATACCTAATTACATAAATGTTACACAAAAAAATAGGGATTCCCATATGCCCCAATCCCCACACCTCCCACACCCTCCCACATAAACATCCTTCATTAGTGTGACACATTCATTGCAATTGATAAATGCATCCTGGGGTTTTGCCACTAAGCATGTACCATAGTTTACATACAATGGGAATTTATTAGGTTAAGAGCATACAGTTCTGAGGCAATAAAAGTGTCTAAATCAAAGCTTCATCAGAGATGCTTTTCTTGCCAAGGAGCAGCTGCTGGTGGTTCTGGATTCCTCTCACATGGTAGGACACAATGGTAGCATCTGTCAGTCTCCGCCTTCTCCTCCAGGCTCACTTTCTCCCTGAGCTGCAGCTGTGGGCAGTCAGTTGTCTGTCTCCCAGGACCTTCTCTCTCAGCTTTGGGATTCTTCTCTGTCTCTAGAGATTTTTCCTGTGTCTTGGCTTTTTATTCCTCCATTTATAAAGGATGCCAGTAAGAGGATTAAGATCCACCCTGTGCTACATCCTACTGGAGCAGTCTAATCAAGTGGCCCTTAGCTGATCTAATCTAATCAGAGGTTCACCATAGGTTCAATTTCAGAACATAATTTTCTGGGGTCCACAAAAGACTCAAACTAACACACTGGCTCTGTCATGAAAATAGTTATTTTAATGTAGACAATTTACCTAACTTTTCTAAATTTTATTTTTTTCCTTATCTCTAAATTGAAAAGTATATTAGTTATCTAGCATTCCAGTTAGATGATTGAATGAGATAATACATTAAAACAACACTTATTGACACTTCATTCACTCATGCATTTTCTCAATACTCAATACACAAACATTTCTTGAGTTCCTATCTACTGCACTAGGCAGGGGGAAAACAAGCACAATGCAGACCTTCCTCTAAAGAAGTTTGTAGACTGCATAATACATGCATTCACTAACCAAATAGTCACTTTAATGACTGTACGATGAAAAGGTGTTATAAGGATTCTAAAGAAAAGGAAAGATGTTTAAATAGGCAGATGGCAAAGGGAGTTGTCCTAGCCTGGTGATCCAGAAAGGTCTTCCTGAAAAGGATACATCTGAGCTAAGATTTAAAGATATAATAGGCATTAACTAGATATTGGATTTGGTTTTGTTTTGCTGCAGGAGAGAGAGAATTTTTCAGGTAGAGGAGACAGCACGTGCAAAGACCCTGTGATGGAAGGTGTCCTATTATTTCTGAGGATTAAGAGTCTATTGATGGGGTTTAAATAGTGAAGGAAAAGCAGATCCAGATATGGCTGGAGAAGTAAGCAGAAACCAGAACATTAAGGCAATTCTCCACTGTACTAAGGATGTTGGTCATTACCCTAAGAGCAACTGGAAAACTTTGAAAGGTTTTTAAGCAGAGATGTGTCATAAGCAGATTTGTATTTTTTAAAACTGCCTTCATACAAATATCAATGGTATTTTTATACACTTGCAATGAGTAATCCAGAAATGAAATTAAGAAAACAATTCCATTCCCAATAGCATAAAACAGAATAAATTCAGAAATAAATTTAGCAGAAGTGAAACACTTATACTTTGAAAACTACAAAACATTGCTAAAAGAAATTTTAAAAGATTTAAGTAAATGGAAAAATCATTCCGTGTTCAAAGATGGGAAGATAGAACATTGTTATTTATCTTCAGATTCAGAGTGATCCCTGTCAGAATCCCAGCTGATTTCTTTGCAAAAATTGAGAAGCTGATTCTAAACTTCATGTGGAACTGTAAGTACAGCCAACACTGTCTTGAACGAGCAGAACAAAGGACTCACACTTCCTGGTTTCGACAGTTACTACAAAGTTACCATAATCAACAGAGCAATAAGGATTGGCATAGGAATAGACATACAGATCACATAAGCAGAACTGAGAGTCCAGAAATAAACCCTCGTATTCATGATGAACTGACTTTTGACAAGGGTTCAATGGGG
Source organism: Tolypeutes matacus (assembly GCA_026826555.1). Classification (NCBI taxonomy): domain Eukaryota; kingdom Metazoa; phylum Chordata; class Mammalia; order Cingulata; family Chlamyphoridae; genus Tolypeutes; species Tolypeutes matacus. The sequence continues at coordinate 23,942,759 of JAKSZT010054335.1, forward strand.
AAAACAGTCTTTTCAACAAATGGTGCCTGGATATCCACGTACAAAAGGATAAAGCTGGACCCCTATCTTACATACACCATGTACAAAAATTAACTGAAAATGGACCAAAGACCTAAGTGTAAGATCTAAAATATAAAACTCTTAGGAAAAAATATAGGAGCAAATTTCCATGACCTTGGATTAGGAAATGATTTCTCATATAAGACAGCAAAAGCACAAGTGACAAAAGAAAAGATAGATAAATTGGACTAAAAGTTTTGTACTTCAAAGAACGCCATAAAGAATATGGAAAGACAACACACTCCCAAGGTTGGGAAATGTTATTTGCAAATCATATATCTGATAAAGCAATTGTATGTAGAATATATAAAGAACTCTTACAACTAAATAATAATAAAGAAAAAATTTAAAAATAGGCAAAGGATGTGAATAGTTATTTCTCCAAGGAACATATACAAATGGCCAAAAGCACATGAAAGAAGCTCAAGACACATAGCCACCAGAGAAATGCAAACCAAAACCACAAAGAGATACCACTTCACAACCATTAGGATGATTATAATAAAAAAGACTTAGCAACAAGTGTTGGTGAGGATGCGAGAAATGTGTGCATTCATTCTTAGCAGTGGGCAAGTAAAATGGCGCAGATGAAAAAGTCTGGCAGTTTCTTAAATGTTAAACATAGAGTTACTATATGACATAGCAATTCAACTTCCAAGTATATATTGAGGAAAATGAAAACATTTGCCCACAAACAAACTTATAAGAGCTTTATTCATAATAACCAAAAGTGGAAACAAGACAAATGACCATCAACTGATAGATGGATGAACAAAACGTGGTGCTTCTATACAGCGAAATAATATTCAACCATAAGAAGAAATGAGTACTGATACATACTACAACATAGGTGAACCTTGAAAATATTATGCCATGTGAAAGAAGCCAGTCACAAAAGACCATACACTGTACAATTCTATTTCTATGAAATGTCCAGAAAAAGTAAATCTATGGAGACAGAAAGTAGATTAGTGTTGCCTAGTGTTGGGAAATTTGGAGGGAACTGGGGAACGACTGCTAATGGGTATAGGGTTCCTTTTTTGTGGTGATTAAAATGTTCTAAATTTGATTGTGGTACTGGTTGCACAAATCTGTGAATATACCAAAAGTCATTGGATTGTACACTCTAAATGGGTGAATTGCATGTTACATGAATTATACTTCAATAAAGCTCTTATAAAGTAAAAAGCTTACATCAACTTTAATGTGGTAATTGATTAGAGATGCCCAGAGACATGCTGAGAAATTGGCTAGGAAGCAATGGCATTAATACAGGCAAAGAAGATGGTATCTTGGGCTAAGATTTTAATGTAGATATGGAAAGAGTATATCAAAGAGTGATTTCAAGGGTAAAATCAAGACATTTGGAACGATGGGTTGGGCAGGGATGATTAGGAAGAAAGATGTCCATAGAATAGAAAGTCCATGAGGGGATAACTTTAGTTTAGATTGTTCATCGCTGTATCCCCCTGCTAAGAACAATGCATGACTGATAGCATTCAAATATTTTCAAATAATTGAATAAATGAGTGAATGCATAGATGACTTCTATATTTCTTGTGTGTTTAGCTCCACAGATGTTGATGCTGTTCTTCAAATGCAAGTTGAATTTGTAAGAAAGGATACATGCCAAATACCAGAAGGCTTTGAATTGGCCTTCACCAGGCATGGTGGAGCGTTTCTACTGAGAACAGTGGGAGACCACTGACTTGCAAAGGTGAGGTGGGGGCAGAAGGCATGAATTAGTTTTTCTTTGACATGTTGAATTTGAGGTGCCTTTTAAATATCCAAGAAGAAATCTTGAGTATACAGTTGGAGATTGGGGTCTGGATCTCATGATTGGTCAAGACTGGATATTCAGATTTGGAAATCATGACATACATGTTTAGGTCCCCAAAAAAGTGACTATAGAGAAGTGTGCCTAGAATCAAGCCATGAGGAATTTCAACATTTAATCACCATAGAAGATAATGAAAATATAAAAATATGATAAAGAATGATCTAAGAGGTGGAAAGATAACTATATGATAGTGCCACAGAAGACAAAGGACAAATATTTCTGAAGATACAGGAATAGTTCAACACTGTTGATAAAAAGAAGATTGAAAAATGTCCCTTTACCTAAGTAATATGGAGATTGTCACGATATGTTCATCTGTGTGGATGGAGTGATAGCCCCAGCAGAGTGTGGAATTAGCAAGGGGAGAACAAATAGGGAACACAATAGTGGGCTTTTCAAAGAAGATCGATTGTAATAAGGACAGTGCTTAATACATAAAACATGTTCAGTGTTAGAAAATATCTGAAAGAAATCACTGGCTTTTTCATTTTTTAATATAATACTAGCCCAAGTCTCTATCCCTTGGAGAAACATAGATCAGCATGCTCTAGAAATTAAAGCAAAGAAGAAACAATCTTTCACAAAAGGTACGTACACACACACACACACTCGGCTGGGAGTGGGTCTGGAGGTGGGGTAGATCACCTGTCTTCACAGCATCTTCAAACCAGAAAAGCTGGCTCAGTGGCAAGTTTTTTGACTCTAGAGGTGGCTTGGCCATGGGGAGATGTGGTGATTTGGAGTTAGGTATCTCCAAAAAACATATTCCTAAGCCTAATTCATTCCTCTGGGTGTGGACCCATTGTAAATAATATCCCTTCAAGATGTTATTTCAATTAAGGTGTGGCCCAAATGAATCAGGCCAGGCTTGAATCCAGATTACTAGAGTCCTTTACAAGCAGACAGAGAGGGAAAAAGCCACAGGAAGTCACCAGAAGTCACTGGAAACCAGAGCAGCCAGGAAAGCCCAAAATGTGTTCTGTCATATGACAGAAATGTCAAGGACCAAGGATCGTCTGCAGCCAACCCCAGAATGTCACATTCTTCAGGGAAAAAGCATCGCCTTGATGATTCCTTGATTTGGACTTGCCTTGGCGTCAATACCATGAGGCATTAAATTCCCACTGCTTAAGCCAGCCCATTGTATAGTATTTGCTTTAGCAACCAGGAAATTGAAACAGGGGGCTTTCCCTTACTCCATGACTGAGGCAAATGGGCATAAGGACTCCAGAACGGAGGCTCGGTCATGATTTGCCACATATGAATGTTCATTTACCTTTTCATCCATTCATACAACAAAAATGTAGCATCTACCATGTACTGGTGATATATCAAGGTCACCTTCAGATGAGATAGACATTTTTCAAAATTTGCAAGATTTTCTTTATTATACTTTCCTATCTTCTCTTCATTCCTACAACAGCAGTGTCCCTTTGCTTCTTTTAATCAAATGCCTTCCAATTGCTATCCTCCTTCTCTAAGAAGGGGGATTTTCCATCTTAAAGCTGGATCAGAACCATAAACTACAAGAGATGAAATGATGAAAGTGGGATTCCAGACAATAAGAGGAGTTATGTATGCATTTATTCATTCAACAAATATAAACTGCTTATTGTGCTCTAGAACTAGATGATAAAGGTTTTTTTAATGAGTCAGACTCATGGTAGCTTCCTTACTCAGGATGGGAACACAGGTGTGTGCGTGTTTACAAATGCACCATTGCACACCGAGGGGCAGTGACTACTTCCATTTGCAGAGCTCTTCTAACAGCCGCTCCATTTTAGGAAATGAACAAAAACTATAATTTAGTTGAAATGTTGCATATTTTTAATCATTTCAAGAAGCATTTGAATTTATAATATAGGAATTCGTTATGTCAAGGGAAAGAATTAGCTGAGAGAAAGCCTGATTTGAAGAAAGGTCGACAATTGTTGAGGAACACAAAGAATGGAAGAAATGTGGGTTAGACGTGTGTGACCTGTGGTCAAAGGGTCATAATCCTAGAGGTGACATCAACCGTGCCCTTGTTAATTCTCCTTATTGACCTGTAGAGTTTTAGAAGTATTTCTTGAATATTGATATATCATTTTTTTAAGACTCCCCTTAATTTGTAAAAATTTTCATGGGGAATTCAACAACCACTGGTGAAACTCCAACAGCACCTGAAAGAATTTAGCTCTGCAAATCAAACATGTAGATCTGAGATCCTAAACTCAGAGTCTCCAGGCTCGGGGATTGGGCTATGGAACATCAGGGTTTGGGGTGTGGAGAATGTGTGTTCCAGCTAAACACATTAAAATTCAAAGTGTTTTAAAGTTTTATTGACCAAGGGAAACATCGTTACAAGGCCCTGGCATAGATCTTCCTGACTTCTGAAGAAATGTGATCATGACAAATGTATATTCTTACATGTATCCACCCTCTCTTTGCACTAGCTCCATGCCCTCCTACTACTCGTTGTCCAGCCTAATTTTCCCCAAGACTTGGCTCCTACAGAATGTGCCATGCTAACTGACTGGCCTTTCCTCTCTTCTCCAATAAAGCAACAATCCCTTGGTGCAGGGGACCTAAACTAAGTGATAAAACTAAATGTCAACTAATTAAATGAAAACTGATGAAAATGAGGAGTGCCCTATCACCCATGATTTTCCAGGAGTTTTTTATTAAATGTCTCCAAAATGCAATGCTTCTGACTCTCCTGGGGGCATTTCCTTGAAGAAATAATCCTGGTGAAGGCATCTTGAAGTCTTCTACTCTCTTTTGATAAGTTCAGCCCTGAATGTTATTTAAAAAAACTGGATATCTTTATAGATCTCATTTTATGAACAAAATTATACATAAAACCACCTACACCCAGAGAGTGCATTATAATAGGCTGAACTCCAGCTAAAATGCCTGAGACTGTGAATGCTGGTCGGTTGGATATTTCAGCACTAAACTCGAGTATTTCTCAGCCATCACATATAGTAAGAGCTAATCAAGAAACAAAAGAGAGTTAATGTTCCTAGAGACACAAAAATTCTACCCCAGCCTTCCAAGACATCCCTCACTAGCCTGGAGTTATATAATGAGTTCATGTAAGTCCAAATATATCACCTTTACATGGCAAAGTTATTCATGGAAAAGTGAGAAAGCCCAGAATGACATGAGACATTCAGATCTCTGGGTGCCATTGAAATAAATATCTGTCAGTCATTGGCAATGGCTTTTAAAAACAAGCTGTGTTTTACGTCTCTTGGTGTATAAAGATCACATCACAGCCAGCATATTATCAAAGCTCAAAAACAAATAAATGTAAAGCATGCTTGCCAAAGCTTTTCCTCAAGTTTGATTATTGCTGACAATAGAACCAGTGTTGTGAGAATCGTGTAAGATGGCCAATTCACATATGTTGTGCTTTGTTCTCTGTCTGAACCTGCTCCTGCATGACTTTAGTACAAATGCTACTTATTTATATTGTTATTATGAAACACAATTTGGCAGAAACTTACCAATTCTGCAATCATTTAGTCAGTCACTGAAATGCTTGTGAAATTCTTCCAGGATGGCAAGAAAAAATAACATTGCTATGCAAGGATTAAAACACCTAAGTGACACATAATTGACCTTGACAGTTTCTATTGTGGAGAAAGTTGTTGGAGATAATCAAGAAAAACACAGTCTTGCCTAGACACAGGTACCCAGGACAACAAAGGCATATGAGCTTGCTGGGGGTCAGGAAACACTCATGGCAGATCCAAATTCCTCAACAGATATTTTTGAGCAATTACTGTAACCAAGGTTTTGTGCTTGGTTCTGTGAAGCATACAGCGGTGTGTGAGACAAAGTGCTTTTCCTGAGTGGGCTACAACAGAGACAGATAATTCAAATATAGACACTACATTAACATGGAAGGGCGAATGAAGTAAAATCAAGTTCATCCAGGTCTAACCCAATCTCTGGCATTAACTTGTGATCTTGGGCAAGTTTCTTTACTTAGTGCCTCTACTCCTCACCCTTAGTGTCTTCTAACCAAATATAGCTGTGAAGTCATAAATTAAGGTGAACCCTATCTTGAGATTACCCAGGTGTGAGAGACCTGGTTCAGTTAGCTCCAGGATTCTGTTAGCAGTCTTCCAAGTGATCTGATTTCTTTTTAATCTTCCATATATATTTAATATCTACTTGTAGTTTCCAGGTGTCCTCTGATGAAACTTAAGGTTATGGTAGCTGTATCCAAACATTATACTTAGAGGTTGAAATTGCTTCCCATATACACTCAGATTTTGTTTTTTTTAAAATCTTTCATAAGAGTGAAATAGATGATATCTCTGGGGCAAAACCTTAATACCTCGTAGCTAATCTTTGCCCAAATGTATTGTTGTTATTCCAATTATATTTGCAGGAATACTGCTATATTATCATATGGAAAATTTCACTGTAAACTACAGGTGATGTCCACACGCGTTCCTGGCCTTGGTGAGGGAGCAGCTCCAAAGTGTCTGTGCCCAGTAGCACAAGAAACAGAAGTGAGCAAACAGCAGGATCCAGGATTAGGGTTCATAGTGGCAGGAGACTAGCAGCTCCTCTCCCAACCTGCCAGCAAAGCGGCTGGAGAGACAGGCGGCAGGGATCCATTTCTAACATCTCCGACTGAAAATGAGGGCCACCGATCAAATTTATGCCAGAATCTAGAAGGAATGTCTAATAACCAAAAGAGAGATGGTGCTGATGGACTAACCATGAGAAACCAGGGGCTGCCAGAATGGAGTGGAAGAGATGGATGGGGGGTCCTGCCATCTCCACTGTAGGCTTGTAAATCTCGGGTAGGGGGAAGAAGGCAGGGCCTATGGACCTGCCTCCACTTTCACCAGTGCTTTCTCATCGAGATCCACGCACGACTGCAGCTTGCCGAGAGCATCTGAGTGTAGAGGAAGTGAGACCGTGGGGGCCCTGCAGGCTCTAACAGTGAAATACCACAAACGGAAGCAGAGACAGTGAGAGCCCTGATGGCATTGCAGTCTATCTGGCCCTTTCACAGCAAACGTTTGCCGACCTCCAGCGTACATTATAATTGGCCAGGATATGAGAGGGACAACGAGGAGGGGGTAGAGGGAGAAGCAGGAGAGGAGCAAGATAGGAAATTTAAGACTCAACTGACCACAATGACAAATGCCATTTCTTCTGTGATTTTTGCCATGAATCAACAAATCCAGTTCACAAATATAGGTCACCTGATCTGTTTATAGCATTGCTAATGACTTTATCTGATTCACCTTCCTTTTAAGATATAAAATAAACATAGCAGTGTTCTGTTCTCCAAGTGCTGATACCGTTTTCCAAGTTGGTAGCCTTGGCAAGAGACATCATGCAAATACCACATGCTATTGATATTCAGAAATGTCATTTTCACCTTTCCTCTTCAATTTCAAGTAATATTTAACCCAAAGAAAATATGTGTGACTAACCATCACAGATCGTACATGGGAAAAATTATTTGTATATTCGTTTTCTTCTTCAGTTGAAAGAAAGGTCACTAAATTCTTTTCCAACATAAGTGAGAGTGTTTCAAATAATAAGGCAATGTTAAAAAATGATTTTGAGATGAATAAAGTATTTAAACCATAAGGTTGAAATGTAAGACAATATCATTGAGATAAAAGAAAATGCTTGTTTATATAGAAAACAGACTTGATATTTTCAATAAGAAAAAGACAACAATATTCGAGAGGAGTTTAACATGCCTCCAAAGACCATGTGCCAAAAAAATGTGTGGTTTTCATCCTTTCATGTATTCTTCTCAAAATCCAAGCTCTAGACTCCCAAAGGTTATATGCAATCTGATTAAGTGGAAGCAAAGAAAGGAAAAAGTTCACCTGCAGAGTTCATGGAAAGTTTCTGGTCCTAAATAGGCCACTGAACAGAGAGAGTTTGTTGAAAGTTCTGCCCAGTGGTTTATTTGCAGACTCAAAATCTATTAGCCTCATTAAAATTGCCATGTCATCCAAGGATCTCTGTAGTGGGTCTGACTGTTGCAAAACCAGGACAAGAGTCAAAAACCATCACCCTTCAACGGAAGAGCTTTGAGGCTGCGGTGGGCATAAGTACTCCATGTTCACTGATCACAGTGGTGTTAGCCGAGCCACAGGCTTCACTTTCCATGCAAAGCCATATAGAGGTGAAAGATGGCAAGGGGGACAGAAATTTTCAAACTTTATTTTTGTCAAATAAGATATTATAAGGAAAGCATTCATTCATTTATTCCAACAAATATTTACTGAATCAGCTACTCTGTCCAGGAAATTGGGAAGTGCATCAGAAAAGTTTCTGCCCTTGGGCAGCCTGTATTACAACAGATAAGTGAGCTACTAAGAAATAAGGAGGATGGGGGACCTCTTTTGCCACCCTGATGACATGGTAGAACTTGAAGTACATTTGTGCCACAGTGGGATTCCATATCACACTCTTTTAAAATCACTGAATTATGAATGCGAGACCTCTGTTTTAAAAAAGAAAAACTCCAAGTGACTGCTAATTGTGAGGGTAGCACCATAACTATTTAAAAAGGGAAGCATGTTCTTCATATTTACTGTGTAATTATTTACATGCATTGTCCCAAAAATAATGCCTTTAAGTTTAATGGCAGACCATGCAACAATAACCAGAGTTAGGAAGCCAGCAAGTTAAGCAGCCCGTGCAGGGCATATTGGATGGTTCACCCCAGGGGTGGTATTTCCTTTACAATTCACTCTGGCTTAAGCTTAAAAACTTATTGTGTTTTTTAAACGTTCAAGACAGTCAGTGAATGTGTTGGACTAAATTCCAATTCTAACATTCCATGGCTTTGTGAGTGCCTAACATTCCACTCTTTTTTGTGATCTGTGTTCCTGGTTTCCACTACTCAAGGAAGCAAGAGAGATCTTTATTTGCATTCATCTGTACAATGCATGTGCTTTAAAATTTCCATGCATCTACCCCGGCTTGTGAACTGTGAAGTGTCTGGGAGACGGAACAGTACCTGGGTCTACAGAACTGTGCTTCTAGTTGAAAACTAAGAAAAGCGTCCAATAAAGATCAGAGGGCAAAGTAGGTGATTTTGAAACTTAACAGGTCTTCTTATTACAAACTCCTTGGTAAAGAGAAGAAGACAGAGAAGTGTAGAAATGGGGGAAGGGCAGAAAATAGGCAAGGAGAGGGAGGTGGGAATCAAACCTGTTCAAGTTTCACAAGATCAGAATATACAAAGTAAACCCAGGCACCACTGGTGTTGCTCAAATTCCATCCGGAGACTTAGTCATTAATATTTAGCATTTTTTTCTGATTATTTTATAGACATGATGTCATTGTTTCACAGTGTTTTGCTAATCACTAAAGACACAGCCAGCGAGCAAGGTGATGTTATGAGTGGAAAACGCTGCCATTGTGACTGTAGGGTTGAAGTTCAGATTAAGTTCAAGGCATTTGGGCTGGATTTTGTTGGTGAACCAACTCTAGATTTTTGAAGGGGCTTGGGAAGGTGTTCTATGTCCTAGAACCATATTTAAGGACTCGGCATTTTATTGTTAAAAAGAAAATACCCAGAAACTTTAAGGCTTTTGAAATGCGAATCTTGGGGAAAGTGAATAAAACCCTCGACATTCCAACCCAAATAACCTTCTTCTTGTTAGACCACTCCAGGTTTACCCATTCCTTGATTTTATTACCACAAAGCAGACCTAATGGCCAAGGAAGGGGCAGGCCCCTCGGTCTTTCTGTGCAGCATCCTAATCACTGCTCCTGCACAAACATGCTTCGCCTGGGGGTGATGGATGTGCTCCCGAGGGAGGGAAGACCAAGCCAGATGCAGCTGTTTCTCCAGGAAGAGGTGACTTTCATTTGTGATCTGAGGCTCAAAGAGAAGCTGCCATGGGCGGAGGTGATGAATGGAGACAGACTCTGTGAACCTTCTCAGCTGGGCCACAGAGCAAGGACCTGGGGTGTGTAAACCTCAAGTCCCTGGTGTGGGTTTTTGCTTAATTGTTGCTGTTCTTTTCTCTTCCTCCATCCAAAACCCCACTTCTGCTTCCACCCTTTCATCTACTCACCTTGTTTCATCTTCTACCTTTGTGGATCTAATTAGGACCTTGATCGAGGCCAGATGTTCTTCCTCTCCAGTAGGAGGGCAATTCAGAATCACTCCTCTGCAAGCTTCCAACTGTGACTTTTTTAAAGATTAATTTAAATTTGAAGCTGTAGGTAAACTAACAGCAAATTATAGATTCTGAGGAAATATAGATATCTCAAATGATAGCATGAAAAGAACCACATAGAATCATTTATGTTTATTGATTGTCATTCAGTGAAACAAACATTGTTTATTGCCATTCCTTAACTATAGCACTGGTGATTATGAATCACTTTAATTATATAGGAAGTTCTGTGAATTCTGCAGCAGATAGGGGAGGATAAATAGAAGAATACTATTGATTGATAGGAGTTAATGATTGAGAACTAGATTGCTCTGATTAACTGAATATATTCTTTACTGAGGACATAGTTGAGTAGTATTTGCTCAAAGAAATTCTCTGAAATAAGACAAACTCCAAATATAGACAACTTACACCTCAAGAAATCCCTCCTTTCAGATGTGCCTAATTGTGATAGCAGATATATGGTGTTATATGTGGTGTGATGTGTAATTGGAATTAAAATTAATTTAAAACCCCTTAGCCTGGGAATCAAACCACAAACTAAACAGACTGTGAATAGTTATAAAAATATACATGCAAATCTCCGATAAATAACCAAGAAGAATAAATAGGAATAATATAATTTCTTCCTCAAACTTCACATAGCTAGCAAGAAGAAAGCTTTAGAGAAATCACAGGTAATTTTAAAATAAAATGTGATCTAAATATAAAAAAGAAGTTACAACGTGTGCTTCTGAAACGTAATGAAGTAATTGGGAAAAATGTGTTAAGGGGACAATGTATATTAAATAAAAATGTCATTTTTTATAAAATATAAATCCCACATTTCAAAAGAACTCTTAAATGGGAAAAATAATTAGAGTATTGTACTACTTCAGAAGAAAACAGTCTTTTTCTCATTTCAAAGCCATTGAAGTTGTTAAAAGGTAAGAAATGAATGCAAATGCAATTGTTTGCTAAAGTGTTGCTCATAGACCTCATTTTGCCATGCCTTCTCTATTACTGTGTTCTTTTGTAAAACTGGGTTTTAACATTCCTTGTCTTCCCACAGATGGTTTCTCTGTTTAATTGCTGAGCAGAGGTTCCCTTCCTTACTAGGTCCTATCCAGGATCCCGTATTGCATTTAGTTGTCCTGGTCTCATTAGCTACTCTTTCTTTTTTTTTTATTTTATTGTGGGAACATATACACAATGTGAACTTTCCCATCTCCACCCAAGCACTCGATTCAGTGGGATTAATCACGTTCACTGCGTCGTGGTGCCCTCACCACCTCCATTACTAAAACTTTCCCATCCCACAAAGCAGAAACCCTACAACCGCTCTGCATGAACTACACACCCCCGGTTGCTCCTGCTCGTGGCAATCTGTGCTCTACTTTCTGTCTCTCTGAGAAAATTCTCTGATATTTTCTGTGTAGTTACTATGGAGCTTATATTTAACAGCCTAAATTTGTAACAATCTCCTTTGGTTTGATACCAGCTTAACTTCAAAAATACTCACAGTCTCCCTACACCCTTCCATCCCCCCACATTTATGTATTTATTATGAAAAATTACATGCTTATAAATAATAAAGTCAAAACTACTGATTTATTATTCCATTTTATGCATTTGCCTTTTAGATTCTGTAGGAAATAAAAAGTAGTGTTACAAACCAAAAATAAAGTAGTATACATACAATTCTATTTACCCATGTCATTACCCTTACCAGAGATCTTTATTTTTTCCTGTGGCTCCAGTCTATTATCTAGTGTCCTTTCCTTTCACCCTGAAGAACTCTTTTCAACATCTCTTGTAGGGCTTGCCTAGTGACAAACTCCCTCTGCATCAGTTTATCTGGGAATGTCTTTCTCTCTCCATTTTTGAAAGACATTTTTCCCAGATATGGAATTCTTGCTGAGCAGTTTGTTTTCAACACTTCAAATACGGCCTCCCACTGCCTTCTTGCCTCCATTGTTTCCAATGAGAAATCAGCACCTAATCTTACTGGGGTACCCTTGCATATGATGTTACTTCTCTTTTGAGGCTTTCAGAGCTCTCTTTATCTTTGGCCTTTGACAGTTTGATTATAATGTGCCACATCATAGGTCTATTTGGGTTTATCCTCTTTGGAGTTTGTTGAGCAGCTTGGATGTGTATATTTGTGTCTTTTGTTAAATTTGAGAAGTTTTCAGCCATTGTCTCTGCCCCTTCCTCTCTTTCTTATCCTTCTCAAACTCCCACAGCATATATATTGGTATGCTTGGTGGTATCCCACAGGTTTATCTGGCTTTGTTCACTTTTCTTCATAATTCCTTCCTTTTGCGTCTCAGAATGGATGATTTCAATTTTCTTATCTTCAAGTTCACTGACTCTTTCTTCTCCACTCCAGGGAATTTTAAATTTCTGTTACTATGGTCTTTAGCACTACTTTGTTCCTTTTCATAATCTCCATATCTCTATTGATATTCTCTTTGTGTTTTCTGTCATTTTCTTGATTTCCTTTAGTTCTTTGTCCATATTTTCTTTAGCTCTTTGAGCATATTTAGGACCATTTTAAAAACGTCTTTGTCTGATATGTCCCTGGGCTGTTCCTCCTCATTAATAGTTTCTAATTTTAATTTTCTCCTTTGCCTGGGCCATCACTTCATTTTTCTTTGGATGTTTTGTTATCTTTTGTTTAACCCTGGACATTTTGATATTTAATATGCTATCATTGGAATTTAGAGTCTGAGGCATCTTTCTTTAAGTTTGTATCCAGCTATGTGTGCCAGGACCTAAAAAAAAAAAAAAAAAAGAAGAAGAAGAAGAAAAAGAATGGTAAAAGAAAATACCTTTCTTTGTCTTTCAAGACTGACCTGTTCCAGTGCTTTCCTTCAGCACTAGAACAGGTCATCTACACAATGAGTTTAGAGAATAGCTCAATGCAAACAGAGAGGCCACCCTGATCCTTTCTACATATGTGTCTTGTCTTGGGCATGCACAGGTGGCCCTAGGAATCCCCTCTTTTATATAGATATAAATGTCCCCTCTACCTTGGGAAGCAGGTTCCTTATGGTCTGAGCCACCACACTGTATATCACCAGAAATCCCTTGCCCCAAGCAGAGACTTTACTGCTCTCCCACAGTATCATATACAAAAGCTTGGTGATCCATCTTTCATGCAGTTCAAATTTTGGACAGCAAGTCTCTCAGGCCACCACCAGATTGGGCCAGACATACATGCTCCTAGTATGTGCACAAAGGTTACTCTATTCCCTCCATACCCAGGACCAGGGATCCACATTGGAAACATGGGTTGGCTCCACTCCTTGCCAGTGAGTGTAGGGGTGCCAGACAGGATACTGCAAGATCCTACCATTTTTAAGTTGCTTTTTTCTTGATTCAGCACTTGCCCGTAAGTGCAGTCCTTTACCTGCTTTCTAGAGCTTTGAGAAAGATGTTTCTTCCATTTCTTGCTGTCTATTCAACTTTCTGTGAGGGGATGTAGCCTCAAAGTGTCTCACTCTGCCATCTTCTTCAGGACAGGGCTTCAAAAATACCTCATTTAAATGAAAGAAATGAAAATTCACAAACTTTGCTTTATTAGTATTATTTTACAGACTCACTTCCATACTCATTAATAAAGATGTAAAATAAGCAACTAACCAATAAAGATGGCTTATTAAAGACATGTGAGTTTCCATTCAATTTAGACCCTGGAGGAGGGGAGTGATGAAATAAGAGTGACATCTAAGGAGAAACTGGCTGTCTTATTACTTAGTAGCTTTTTCTGTGTACTTCATTTATTAGTCTTGGTATTTATGGACTCTGAGTGGCATTCAATAGTGCTCTGAGAGAAATGAACTTAGTATTTCTGGTATAATAATTTCCATTTCAAAATCAGGACATCCAGAGAATGTTAATGCAAAGAGCTTAGCATATATGTAATTGGCTGTGGAAAATTTCTCATCAGATAATAATGCTATAAACATTGGAGAGCTTCCATTAGTAACTAGTTAACTTTCAAATGTTTCACCTTCACAAATGTTTACAATTCAGATACTTTGTTATGAGTAGGGCAAATTGTACAATTTATTGGAAGACACCAAGGAATGGACCAAGTGGGGTAGCAAAAGCAAACTAAACTCGACATTTGAAAACAACTATTAGCTGGTGTGGTTATATTAGGTACCCAAGGACCATCTGCTCTCTTCCCATGCCTCCCAGGTCTATGTTATATCCCTTTCATTGTGTGCAGCCTGTGGAATGAGCTCCTGGAAGTTTGTTTGGCTGAAAGATCACTTTACAAATACCATATGCTTTTGAAGTATGTGTAGCAAATGCCAACTTGATAAGCAGAGGTCAGTAAGAAATGGCATTCTGCATTTTGAGACAGATAAATGGATTGAAGAAGAACAAAATCTTACACATGAGCTTCTCTTCTAAGAACAATGGTAGGTTCAGAATGGTAATTGGAGGGTCTTTGCTGGTAAACCTAATGTGCGCTTTAGCAAGTGAAAGCTAATGCCACTTGTGGCTATAGTTTTCTCAAGCTCAAGCTTTGGATGAATTCTATGAAAATACATATATTGGAATTTTTAAGTAAAAAAACTTCAGTAATTGTTATGAAAGCTTGCCACCTGTCCCAGACAATGACTGTCTCTTACCAGTGATTTGTGTGCCATCTATGAGGACCTCAGATATAGTGGAAAGTTTTGAAATTACAGTCGTAGAATTCCAATTGTACTATTTACTAGATGTCTGACCTTGGAAAAAAGTATTTCAACTCTAAACATTTGCCTTTATCATTTGTAAAAATAAAAAACTTGTAAGATTTTGCCAAAGAATTTTACTGTGATAATAATGGGAATTGAATAGATGATTTCTTTTTTGCTGCTAGGTACTGTTAGATGTTTGAATGACTTAAAGGTACTCAGAGATGCTGGCTTATTAATTTGCTTAAGCCCAGTAGTAAAAATAGAACCATTTTTACAGAGACAGCAGCATGGCTATGACGCCTGTAAGAAAACAAATGACAACTAACAAAGTAGAAAATGGCAATATTCATATTGAAATTGTTTTACCTCACTGTAGAATCAAAGAAATTCACATTCAAGAAGAATTTTTTTTCATTTATAAAACTGAAAGTTGTTTTTTAAAGATTGTTATTCAATACTATTAGTTGTATAATGGGATAAGAATCTTTGCACATTGCCAAGGAAATGTTTGTTATGAACTTTTGAAAGCCACCTTGATGATATCAAGATGTCAAGTTACCAAATACTAAAATATCAAGAAACTTAAAACTTCCTTATATTTTCCACTCTTGGGAATCTAATATAAGAGGATAATCTGTTATCAAAGTCCGAATTTATAATATATATTTAGATTAAACATAAGTTAAATACAAAACAGCTTTATGTAAAGAAGGAAAATAATGAAAAATTTCTATCTTCAGTATTGATAAAGTAAGTTATATCTCCTCTTACATGCAATAATATATTGCATTCCTTCAAAAACTGAAAATTGCTGTAAAAATTTCTTTGCTATCTCTATATAAAGTTCAGTAAGCAAGATAAGCATAATGATGTCTAAATATTCAAAACAAATTTGTAAAGAAGTACACAAAATATTTGCAGTTGTTCCCACAGGGTGGTGAAAATATAGAGGCTAGCTCTGTTTTTCAATAATCATGAAGTTATAATCGGCAAAAACAAGTGCACTTCTTCTAAAAGAATAACAAGAAAACAGAGAGATCTGAAGTCCCCAGAGATCTAAATGGAATAGAAACAAAATATTTTCATAAAAGAAGAATGAATGATTTTAAAATAAAAAATACTGGTTTTATTTTATACATTTCCTGAAACACTGATTAATAGCGTACATGATGATGCTTGGCAACCAGTTTCACACTAGTCTTTTGGAGTCAGATTAAGATTGTAAAAACATATCTTCATTCCCAACAACTCACTGTAAGGAAAGTGGAAATCATTTTGAAGCATCAGAAGCTCATTAGACCAATCTCCATAATGTTTTCCAGGTGACCTGTGGAGAGTCTCATGCCTTAATGTGCCTTTTAAAAATTCTCTTAGGAATTGATGTGCTCTGTATCAGTTAAACTGGAAGCTACTTAAAGAGTCATGTCATCTCATTTGGATTTGAATCCCTTAGCCTTTCAATCCTTCAAAAGATGTCCATTTTTACTTCTATGGATAATGATAAGGTAGGGACTACCTTGTCATCACTATTGCACTCATATATCAGAGTACAATCATAAATACACATAGAAATCCCTATATGCAATGGTGAAGTTCATGTGTCAGCTTGTCTAGGTTATGGTGTTCAGTTACTTATTTGGTCAAGCAAGCTCTGGCTGGATTGCTGCTGTGAGGGCATTTCATAGGTGGGTTTGCATGTCATAGGTGGGTTTGCATGTATAGCCAATTGATTGCATCTATGGCTGACTGCATCTGCCATCAACCAAGGAGATTGCCCTCAGCGATAAGCAGAGTCTCCTCATCCAATTAGTTAGAGGTCTTAAAGCCAGAACAGAAGATTTCAGCAGTCAGAAAGAATTTCTGTCTCTACTGCAGTCAGCCCACTCCTCCTGGGTAATTTGGTATCACTTTCATTGGAGCTTCCAAGTTGCAGCTTCTCTTTGGGAATTCAGCTTCACCTTCATCAGAGTTTCCATCTTGTGGCCTGCCTTACAGAATTCATACTTGCCAATCCCCATGGTCATGTAAGCCAATTCCTATAATAAATCTTTGTGTATATATCTTTATTGATATCTAAAACTGTTCTGTTTCTCTGGAGAACCACTCCTCTAAGGAGAACATAGTCTAGTTCCCTGGGATCTCTGTCCTCTGTCCTCTTGGTCTCTCTCCCTTCATCACAGACGCCTTTAAGTCTTCCCCAAGGCATCTCCCTAAATTATGTTTTTCTGTTCAAAAAATGTTTTAAAGTGTGGACACAACATTCTTCCAAACTTGCTTTGTGCTAAGACCTTGAGGTGTGGTATTTTTAAAGACAGTATATTATAAGTTTATGTCTGTGTATAAAATTTGTTTAAAAATCTGGAAGGGAATTTGCTAACATTCAAATTTATATGTCAATATTTATTTTGGTTGCTGTCAAATCTAGCTCCACAGTCTTATTCTAAATCTAGCCCCATACATTTTGTTCTGTATAAAGATACATCAAATGCTAGGTGACAAGTCCTTGAGAGCTAAGGCCAGCCTTTTTACCTTTCTTCTATCATAACCCTGTCATTATGTTTAGTTCTATTTGGGTAAATTAGAGACAGTCCCAGATGCTAGAGAAGAGAATGAAAACAAACACACTGATAGGCAGGGGATGCCATAGATATTGCTAAGAGCTATACTGAAGCTCCCAGGACAGTGATGTGAGAGAGAGAGAGAGACTGTGACTCAGTACCTTAGATTGGGAAGAACTCTTGGAGAAAGTGATCTTTACACTGGGATGTGAATGACAAGAAAGGGCCACAGATGTGATGCTCACTGTGATGAACACACAAGGCAGAGAGGACAGTGAGTGCAAAGTCCTTCAGATGAGAACAAGCTTGGAGTATTTGAGAAATAGAAATGAAGACATTATGCTGGAGCTTAGTGGGAGAAGAGGAACATGATAATATTAGAGACATAAGTAAGATATAGCTCATGTAGAGCTTTGTAAAAATTCATCCCGAACTACTTAAAATTACTTGCTCCAACATTAACTATCTATTGGACTTTGGGAAATAGTTACTCTCTATGAGATAACCATTTTCCATCTTGAAACTAGTAACAATAGCTATCTCATATCTATCATGATTTTACAAGTCCAGGGAGACAAAATGTATGAAAGCGTTTTACCCAGTCCCTTACATGTAATGGGAGTTCTATTTATGTTGACTATGAATTTTTTTTCATGCCAGTAAGATATTTTCTAGGGCCTATACGATAAGCTGAACTAGAATGATTATAAGAAGAAAAAAGAAAAACAAATGCATTCAAAGGTGAACTACATATCTTTGAAAGATATAAAATAATGATAAAAATAGAGAAAGAGTTGGACTTGTTGGGCTTGAGTCACTAGGAAATGGGTTGAGTAAATTCCTTTTCTCCCTTTTAAATAAGAGCATAAATGACAACAAACTGAAATAACGTTTGTCTGTGTTCTGTAGAAAAGAAACTATATGCATTATTTCAATTGTCCATCAGCAGAATGACCAAAGACAGAAGGTTAGTGATTACCACCCATATTCTTATGTTAATACAGTCATCTCTGAAAACTCCTGAACAAATGAGTTCATACATGAATCATGAGTATAAATGTAAATAAAATTAGGTAGCTTCCAAATTTTTAATTATTTTCTTTTGCACTGAAGAGGGAATACTCTTAAAGCATATGGCAGAGCAGTGGCTAGTTGGATTTCAGCCTATATTTTTCTCACTGTTCAGGATTTCATGTGACAGTGAAGAAAAATAAGTTGGCAGCAATGCCAGATGGCCAGGGACTGCCCAGTACCAGCTCCACCCAGTGTGGTTTTGTCAGGCGTGGGTCATCAGACTGCTGTGGAGAAATGGAATCTCCATTTTTTCCCCATTATGCTTCTTTACATTAGCCTTCTTACCCAAACACAAAATTTTTCTTTTCCCCTAATATTGCATTATTAAGATCACGGGTTTAGTATTTTAAGCCACAGAAGTCCCACAATATTTTGCTTGAGAGGTCTGGATATTATAGAGAAGACTCAGAAGGCCAGATTTTCCAGCCACTCTGCCAGCTTAGCAAAGAACCTAATTGTGTGCAGTAACTTTCAGGAAAATTCTGAAATGAAAGATGAAGAGACCAACCCAACAGGTATTAAAGAGTATTGCAAAACTACAGAAAATATAACATTCTAAGTGGAATAAAAAGATCAGTGAAAGAAAATTAAAAATCCAGAACCAGAACTAAATGCAAATAAGAATTTAAATATAATACAGTGGCCACTGAATACTAACGGGAACAAGATGACTTTATTGAATTAATGGTATTGGACCTTTATTGAATTAATGGTCACCTGGAAAAAAATAAAGCCTGGAACCCTACTTCACTCCCTCATCAAACAGGATTCAACATTTAACATTCAAAATGAACTGTAAAGTTCTAAAATAAATCAAGACTTTTTTTATAATTCTGGAAGAAGAAGCTTTTAAAAGTATGACACAAACCTAGAAGCCATGTTAAAATAGAAAGCAAAATTCTAATTCATTAAAGTAAAAAAAAAAAAAAAAAAATCTGTAGGGCACAAAACATCATGAATGTAGTATAAAATATACAACGCATACATGTGTTTTATTTCCTTCATGAAAAAGCTTCAATAAATCAAAAATAATTTTAAAAAATAAGAAAGGATTCAAGGTAAAAATAGGCATAGAGCACAATAGGCAGATTACAAAATGGGAAGTTCAAACAGCTCTAAGATATGAAGAGATGAGAAATATAAATTTCTCATATAAATTTAATATAAATTAAAATTACAACATTGGGGAGCAGTTGTGGTTTAAGCAGTTGAGTGCCTGCTTCCCACATGGGACGTCCCAGGTTTGATCCCTGGTGCCTCCTAAAAGCAAAAACAAACAAAAAGCAAGCAAATGAAAAAAAAAATACCAACTCAGGGCAGCCAATGTGGCTCAATGATTGAACACTGGCTTCCCACATATGAGGTCCTGGTTTCAATCCCTGGCCCCGGTACCTAAAAAAAAAAAAAGGTTATATAACATAATATTTGTCACAGATTAGCAACATTCTAAAAGTTTGATAATTATCTACTTCTAGCATTACAATGTGAAGAGCCCTGCTCACCTGCTCCCAGTGAAACTGGTGAAAATTATTTGAAAAAACAAAACATTTAAAGCCCCTAGAAATGGTCCTAAGAGCAAACAGCAGATGAAAAAATATCTATTCAAGAATATCTATGAAAATTTGCTAAGAAAAGTGAGTGTGTGGTATTTGAATTAATACCACACCTTCCCTCTCCACTCCTAGTTCCGCAAGAAGAGACTCCACTCTAGATTACTGCAACCAAGAATACATGCTCCTTTCCCCTCCCAGTCAGAGGGTTTTCTTCCTGGAAGGAGCAGAATGTCAGCATTTCTCATCCTGCTGCAACTGCCTGTTACTAAAGCTAAGTTTTGGGTGAGTGCAAAGGAGAAGTGGAGGCCCCCTTCTCCCACCCAGGCTCACTTGTGAAATGGCCAAGCTAAGAATTCTGGGGCCCTTATAGCCCTTTCCCAAGCTTGTGAAGCTATGATTCCATGCCAGGAGAGGCAGGCTGAGAGGACCTCTGGCCACACAGCACATCTACTGATTGCCAGTTCCAAGCACTTGGGTATCAATCAGAGAAAAGCTTACCATTGTCCCCATCCACAGCTCCAGGGCCCTAGGTCTGATATTTTGCCTGGGGGGAGAAGCAGGCTATAAAACAGCTCTGAATTTCTTCCCAAAGGAACTGACTTCATTTGCTGAAGTTTGAAAAACATTAAGCTCAAGGGTACTCTGAAAACAGTGGAGGTTGTGATGAAAGGCAATTGGGAGAAATTCATGGGTTGAATGAAAATACAGCCTACAGTGTAGACCTGCTAGTTTTCAAGAGAGGACCAGGAAATAAGAGGCTGAGAGGAGCCCACTTGGTATCAGAACAAATATCAAACAGATCAGAAACTCCTTTTTCAAAGGAGCTACAGTTTGATTGAATTAATTTGCAGGACAATTTATGCCCCAGGAAATTGTTGAAAACAATAGAGCATTCATCCTGATATTAGTGGGGTCAAACAACTGGGAATGGTCAGGGAAAAAGTGGAAAGTAGTCCTACCAGTAACACTGTCATCCCAGGGTGATCGTGCTTATACGGAAAGCTAAGTCTCCCCAGGGACCAACATCAGAAGCTTAGCACCATGAAGAGGAAATAGATGTCACTAAAATAACCCAGCAAGTCATTAAAAAATTAATAAGCAAACAACAATATAAAGCCCTGGAGTGGTGAAAGGGGCAATTAAATATATTTAAATAGTTGCCCCCTTATGTTATCTAAAATATCCATTTTCCAAAAGAAATAGCAAATAAACAGGAAAGTATAACCCATATTCTGGGAAAAATATAGGCAACACAAACTGACTGTGACAGTGAACAGGTGTCAGATTTAACAGAAAAACTTCCAAGAAGTCATTATAAATATGCTTAAAGAACTAAAGAAAAGTGTAATTAAAGAAGTTACTATAATGATGTCACTTCAAAATAGAGAATATAATTAAGAGGTAAATATGACTTAAAAAAAAAAAAAAAAGAACCAAATGGAAATTCTGGATACAAAAAGTACAATAACTAAAATAAAAAATTCACTAAGGGGCTCAGCAGTAGATTTGAACTAGAAGAAGAAAGAAATAGTGAACTTGAAGATAGATCAATAGAGATTATGTAAGCAGAGGCACAGAAAGAAAAATAATAGGAAAAAAACAGAACCTCAGAGAAATGTGAGACACCATCAAGGACCTTAACATACATATAACATACATGTCAGTGAGTACTAGAAGGAAAGGAGAGAGTGGAGCAGAAAAAATTCAAAGAAATAATGCCATAAAACTTCCCATATTTACTGAAAAACTATAACCTACACAGCCAAGAAACTCAATGAACTCCAAATAGGATAAATGCAGAGAAAAAAGGTTCAAAGTCCATTTTGATATACTTCTTGCACAATAACACTTTTGTTCCATTTTAGCTAGTTCACAATTGTCATGTCCCTTGAATTTGGGTTTGGCCACATTACTTGTTTTAGCTAATGGGATGTTAATGAGTATTTATAATCAAAGGCTTAGAAAGTGCCTGTACGACTAGGATTCCTCTCTTCACCTGTGTCAACATCATGAGAATAACATGCCAGAGCTAACCCTCTAGACCCAGAAGAAGTATAAATTAGACACAGAGGCAGAATTGGGGAACCCAACTGAGCTCAAGTTAAATCAGACAATTATCAGACACCTTAGCAAGACGTCAAGGTCAGCCTACCCATAAACTGGTGAGCTAAGTAAATGCTTGTTGTTGATGAGATTTAGTGGGTGTTTGTTACACAGCATTATTTTGGCCATGATTAACTGATATACTGCCTCACAGGGTTATGTGTGGATGTACCATAGTGATTTAGAAATTAGTTTATTATTATTTAGATATTTTCCTTTTTTTGTTGTTACAAATGATATTGGACACTTTAGTGTATGTGTCATTATACACATGAATAAGTATTTGGTGGTTGTTAAGAACTGAAATTGCTGAATAGAGTTTGTTCATTTTTTAATTTTATTAGATGCACCTAAATGGCCCTTCAGAGAAGCTGCACCAAAATATGGACCCTCCAACAATGTCTGATAGTTTGCTCTTCAATGTCCATCACACGCTGGGATGTAAGAATCATTTTATTTGTTCATTTTGAAAATGTGATGAATAAAAGTAGTATCTCATTGTTTTAATTTGATTTACGTCTTTATTGAATTTTGTATTTTTTCTTTTAGGATTTAATGTCTTTCCCCCACTTTTTATTGAGTTGTTTATCTTTCTCTTGTTAATTCTTAGCAGCTACTTGTGTTGGGAGTATGAATCATTTGTCTATTCTGTGCTGCAAATATTTTCTCCATGTATGCCTCTTAAGTTTCAGCTTTATTTATGATATTTTCCCCCAACCAGCAAATTTTATTTTTGATGTAGCTAGATCTATCAGTGTTTACCTTGAAGCCTTAAAATTTTTAAATCTTTTATCAAAAGACTTTCTGCAGCCCAAATTCATAAACACATTTTCCTGTATTTTCTTCTCTCATATTTTGAAAATAAAATGAATGTAGTTCTATATGTAGTACACTTTAGCTCAAACACCTGGAAAACCTAGAAGCATCACTTCTGGATTTAATTTTAACAATGTTGCCTCTACATATAACTGATATCCCCAAACTGACACTGTCTAAATACAGGAGGATTTGGAGATTTTTCCCAATCAGCTTGTCCTCTTGATGGAACCCATGTATGTATCTAAGAACCTGTTCTGGGGATTGCAGGCCTCTTCTGAGAACTGAATCAGCTTCCATCTTGCCCAAGGACAGACCAAAAGAATTGGGTGGAAAACCTGGCAGTGAAGATGGATAAATGTTGGCATTCATGACCAAGGTCAAAGGTGGAATATTTTTCCATATTAGATCTCATAGATTGTTATCATTCTGACATCAATGACAGCCTCCCTCACTCTGCCTAACAAAAGAAAGAAAATGCTGAGCCAAATAATATGGAAAAGATGGAATAACTGACCTCAATTAGATGGGGAACTAGTATATTTATTCAAGAGTTTTCAAAGAGAAATGGTAATTCCATGCTCAAAATGTATCTACGGGTGCATTCACTTTCAATAATAATAGAACCACAATTGCTTTTTAGACTAGATGGGTGTTGACATGTGCAATGTTGAGTGTTTTCTGGTGAATTTTCTCTCCAATAACTTGTGTCATCAAATAATGTGAATTACATTCTGTATTGTTTTCTCTGCTTTATGAATTTTCCCCCTAGGCAATTGCTCAGCACCATACGCTATTGTTAGCAAACTATTCAACTTTCTGAGCTTCAATTCAGTTTTGAAAGGGATTTAAAGCTCCACTAGATCTGTTACAGCTGTCAAAGGAGATGCCCTAGTTGCTATTCTCGTGCAGTCTTTGGTGTTTCTCTTCAATCCTTATTATCTGGAAAATCTCTAAATAAATTCTATAAATGGAACTTTCAGCTGCTTTTACCAAGAGTGCCTTGGATTATAAGGTTTTAAGGTCACAAATTTTTATTTTGAACTAACTCATATTATAGGGGTTAGATGTAATCATCAAATCGATTTTTTTAAAAAGAAAGAATGTTCAGTCTTCCACCTTCTGAACATTATGATGTTGGCTCCTGTGGGTATGTGTGGGTGTATTTTTTTTTAATGCATATATCACCCTAAATCCTATAGATTTATATGGTTCCAGTGACTTCAAGTTAGAGTAGACTAAGAACACTATTACTTCCTTGCTCCTCTCATTTCTCTGTACCATTAGAACATTTTTCTTTTTCCTAACTATTAACTGGAAGAAACAGAGAGGCTGTCAAAAAGAGAAAGACATTTTATTTCAGTCGATAATAATAACACCATGAAAAAGACTACTATTGAGTGCTTAATGTATGCCAAGCATTGTACTAACATTAGCATATTTATTTTTATTTCATGATAACTAGCTACTAATATTTTATTTTTCATATAAGGAAACTGAGGTATATAAAGCTAAAGTTGCATAAAGGGCATCAGGTTCATAAGTAGAGGGACCTGTATAATTCCAGAGCCCAGATCCATAACCACTATGATGCAAATAAATCACTGGATGGCCAGTATACAACATAAGGCTTTGTGTGCAGGAGGCATGTAAGAGTTCAAGGAAAACCAGGAGAGGTAAGAATTCATATGATATGCATGGAGAGCCTAGACACAGTTGCCAATAATAGAAAGTAGGCATATATTTAGGTAGATGTAGAAAGCACAAAGTTAGGGAAATAAGCTATAGGCAGAGATCCAGGCAAGAAATGGTCAATGACAGAATCTCTCTGGTGAAACCCACTAAGCAAACTGGAAGACAGCAATAGACACCAGTGATAGAGGAAATCAGTTTTAGGTGTTCTCAAGCTTAAGCATTAGACTTCAGGTCCATGTTTAGAAAACATGGCCCTGAAAACATACCAAGGAAAAATCTGTGGTATAACAGTTGGGTAATCAGGACAGGAACTTGGGTTGGTGGGGCTGATAGTAGTGGGAGGGAGATGATATAAAAAACACAAGTTAGAAACCCACTTTCTAGATAATAATAATAGCACAAGGTTTTTCACTTTAGCACTAGATTTAAAAAAACTCATTTAGATTAATATTATAGTTGATCCTTACATCATCCCTATAAGACAGGGATTAGCAATCTCTTTCTACAGATGATAGAATTGAATATCAATGACATGAAACCATCTTTTCCCCAATGTACACAGCTATTAAATGGTGAAACTAAGACTCAAAGCCCTGGTTTCTGAATCATCTATCTCAAATTACATTTATTTCTGTCCTTTCTTTCATCCTACCTATTAGAAAATAGTTTAAGGATGGATTATGTCATATTTATCTAGAAGAATAGCTAATGTTTGAAGTCTTTGAGGTACTAAATGAAAAATATTCCTTTCCCCCATTCAAGTTGGGAGCCAAGAAAGCCAGACAGATGGATACTAAAATATCACCCTTATTGGTGGTAATTTCTAGCCTGAAGAACAACACTTTAAGTCTGTTGGTGAAGTGAGCTGTGAAAATTGTTCCTCTGAATTGAATTTTTCCCAGTATTGTTGGTTGAATTCTGTCCTCCCAAAAGATATGTTCAAGTCCTAACCCCTGCTACCTGTGAAAATGACCTTATTTTAAAATAGGGTCTTTGCAGATGTAAAAAACTTAAGATCATACTGGATTAGGGTGGATCCTTGATCCAATATGAATGACTGGTGTCATTAAAAGAGGAGAAGAGACATAGACACAGAGGAAAGAAGGCCATGTGATGTAGGCAGAGACCAAAGTTATGCTGCCATAAGCCAAGGAAGCCAAGGATTGCTGGCAACCACCAGAAGCTGGAAGGGGGCAAGGAAGGATCCTGCCCTAGAGGCTTCAGAGGGAGCATGGCCCTGCTGATGGCTTGACTTCAGGCTTCTGGCCTCCAGAGCTGTGAGAGAATTAATTTCTGTCCTTTGAAGGCACCCAGTTGCTGATACATTGCGATGGCAGCCCCAAGAAACTAATGCATGCACCCAGTCCCAGCACTGAAAAATCACAGACCATCCAGCCTGTGCACAGAAAGAAGGGGGAAGAAATTGAGTCAGGCAATCAGCTAAGTCACTTCCAGTGAATAGGAGAAAGAGAGAGGTAATAAACAACTGAAATGTAAGTCCCTCCCTGGAAACACGAAGAGAACCACAGTCTGGTTTTCAATCAGCCCTTACTTAAAGCTTATTGACTAAATGAACAAATGAATTGATGCATGATGCCTACCTGGTATTTTTTTAACCAGTTTTCAACATACTCTCTTAACCTCAAATTTCCTGATTTTAACCTGATATTTTTAATGCTTTCAAACAAAATCCTACCTCTTTCTTGCATATTCTTTTACTTTAATATTTTTTTTGTTATTATCTCAGCTCTGTTCACGTGATCAGAAATAAGAAAATAAGTAGGAAGTCAGATGTAACAGTATTATTACATTGGGTGTTAGAGGGGAAATTTTAAATGGCCAATGATTTTGAAGATAGCTAGTTATAAAATATAACCACCATCATTTGTGTTTTACTGCTTACAAAAAATAGTTTGCTTTCAATATCTACTTTAATTCTCACAATCATTCTGAGAATTGGTTATTGTAAAATAATTTTTACAGATGAATGAGGGAACTTAGCCCCAGAGTACAAAAGAGAGCTGGACGATCATTAGTTGATGTAGGATTTTTCACTTTCCGACTCTTCCCTTCTGGTTACTCACCTCACTGCCGTGTTCATTCAATTCTCGTCTTGCTTTTGCTCTTCCACACCAACGTCCCTTCCTCTCTCTTACACTGAATGCCACTTTCTTCTCTAATCAGAAATTATCTTCTGAATAAATGACCCGACATATCCAACACGTTTATACTTGAGAAAGAACCCCTACAGTAATACCAAGCGTTTCTGTAGTGTTTATGGCATACACTTCTTATCTGCCTCTCCACAGCACAAGCCAGGTTCTTAAGGAGCCTAAGCTGCCTGCCCTTCCCCATTGCTTCCTAAGCAGCCAGCCTTGGAATTACCGAATGCATGTATTTATTTCTTTGACTTCCCTTTCCCACATGCAGGTCTAAATCGCCCACTTCATATATGGGATCATATTTTACAATCCACTCAACCTCTCCTCAGGACTTAAAATTTCTTGCAGAGTGCGTGGTGACTAGAAGCTGCAGTTCAACTGCAACCGTTCAGGGTGGCCAGAGATTTTTTTTTCTCCTATGAAGATTCAGATGAAGTCCCAGATGGCCATTACGAAGAGTGCTCTGAATGACATTTTCTCTTGCTTTCTTCTTCCATCAGCAGAGCATGATGCCAGCTTCAAAACGAGAAAGAGTCTAAGAGAGCCACCCGCTCGCAGAAAGGTTGGCTTAAGGAGACGCTTGAAAGAAATTACAGGTTCCATTGTGCTCAAAACTTTTGTCAAGTGTAGCATATGGAAAGAATTCCTCATCGTCTTCACCAGGTTTTCAGCTTTCACATCTTTTGTTGAGGGAGAAAAAAAGGTAGATACAGGAACTCTAACCCATAATTTTGTGGTAACGTAGTGGAAAGGGACATGTAGCCGCATCACAACTGCATGTTTCAGCAGATTATTTAGTAATAAGGTATTTTTTGTAATGATCAAGTTACTTTAAACATAATTACCATGTTTCCTGACATTCTCAGATCTCCTTGCAGTTCTCCAGAAAATAAAATAAAGTAATCTTTCTGTCATTACAATTCATTTGTTATTGTGTAGGTATCTGGCTAAGAGCTAAAGCATATTAGTATGCCAACTGTGCTATCTACTGCACTATCAGGAAATAGCATGCTCTTATGCTGTAATTAATGGGTAAATTCCTGTGTGGTAACTAAATTTTTGAGAAGGAAAAACATGTTCATCATTAGCAAATCCCATGAAAAATTCACAGCATCACAGAATTTACTCTTGCAAGATAGGATTTCACCTGGAAAATACCATTTCCCCATACATTCTGCCTTTGCTTTGCTTCCTGTCTGTTAAAACTTTCTAACTTTCAAAAAGAGGCTGATTAAATATTATGCAGTGAAGAAGTCTTCCAAATTAAAAACTGTTGTGTCAAAACCTCCTTGTGTTTCCTCATATGATTATAAAGAGGAATTCAGCATAAAAGATTCAAGCTAATAAAATCAGCAAAGATGTTGTAAAGCAATTTCACCTTTATACTGGTCGCAGATATGCCTCTTAGAATAGTATTTTTGTAAGACTCAAAGTACACCTTCATTCTGTTAAAATTTACATGAAATTTAACAGCTCAAATTTTATTTCTAATTTTATTAGAGGGTATCTGTTGTCCGTTCTTCCAGAAAGTATATTATCACAACAGAAAGTTTCTAGAAGTTTGGCTCAAGCAGGTTATTTCTTGTTGGCTGGTTTAATTGATGGGAGGGTGGAATTAATGAGACTAAAGCCTTGTGTGAAAGCCATATCAGAAACCTGTCAGAGTCTCCCCAGTACAGGACCAAGATGGCACTTTGGCTGCAGCAGTTATCTGATACCTCTGTGTGTGGTCATGAGGAATTAGGAAAAAGAGACAAAAATCAATACAAACTTACCATTTATACTAGAAGAAAATAATTCCACCCTCCTTACTTATGTCAGGCCATTGTTATCATTCCCTGCACAAACAGCATTATAAAGATGTTGAATAATGTAAAGATGACATACGTTTCCAGGGTGAAGTCAATATTTCACTATCCTGACCTAACAGCATCAATAACTCTGCCAGGTTTTACTCTACACAGTGGAATTATAATAAATAATGGTTGCTGAGATGTGCATCTTGAATTGAAAATTTCTCATAGGAAATCCCTGACAAAGGTAGGATTCGTATCTATATTTATTACCCCTGGAAGACTAGGTATATGATAAAAAATTAAAAACAAAAACAAACAAACAAAAAAACACCCAAAACATATTGATGGTAAGGGAGATACACTTCTAAAAGCTCTTGAAAGCAGTCAAGCAAGTGAGTTTCATTTCTCTCCAAATGACCATTCTGGTGAGTATGGGTGAAGCTTATTCTACCCGCCAGGGCCAGCAGGGTTGGGAAGTAGAGAACTCTGTATTTTGCAACCTCCAGTGCAAATCTTCACACCCTCCCCTTGAACCTCACAGAGCTCAGAAGCCTTGGACAACTTGTACTATATTGCATTCTTATATGGTAGCTAGATATTTGGAAATTTAAATAGCCTAATTTTATCCTTATGTTTACTGTGTTTTATGCAAGGCATAATAATTTACTCTTTTTAATAACTTAGGGACTTCTCTCTCTTCTCTCTCTCTATGTATATTTATATATATTTATAAGACAGAGGGATATACATATATATATATTTCTTCTCTTCTTCTGGCCATTTATATGACTTTGCTATTACTTCTGCTCTCTGAAGTTTTATTGCGATGTCATTAAGTCCAGATTTCTTTATATTTATCCTTTCATGATTTTCAAATCTGTGGGTTTATGCTTTTAATCATTTCTAGACAATGTTCAGCCACTATTACTTCAAAAATATTCTCCCTTCCATTTTTATTCTTCTCTTTGTGTGGTGTTTTGATTAAAACTCTATCTTTGATGTGGAGGCAGTGGCCACTGGAGGTTCTGAGGGGCGGGAGAAAGAATAGGTGTAATTTGGGGGCATTTTTGGGTCTTGGGAATTGTTCTGAATAATATTGCAATGACAGATACAGGCCATTATATATCTTGTCATAACTTACAAAATGTGTGGGTGAGAATGTAAACTACACCGTAAACTATAAGCCATGCTTAGTGGCAATGCTTCAAAATGTGTTCATCAGTTGTAACAAATGTACCACACTATTGAAGGATGTTGTTAATGTGGGAAAGTGTGGGAGGGGTAGGGAGTGGAGCATATGGGAATGCCCTATATTTTTTATGTAACATTTATGTAATCTAAGTATCTTTTTTTAAAAAATTTTAAAGCACATTAAAAATAAATAAATGTATATATTTTCAAGCAAAAAAAAAAAAAAAAACAAAAAAACATCCAAAACTCTGTCTTTGTATTTTCCATATTTGCTTCTCCATCTTTCACATTGGATATTTTCTTCTAAAATACAGTTTTTCGAATGTCTCAAGTCCAAAACTGTTTGCTTTGCCTTTCCAGCCTAGTCACATCCTTGAGACTGGCCCTCCTGTACTTTTGCTTGAGAGCTTTGTGGATCCCTTTCTCTGCCTCACCATGAAATTTCCCTTTGGAGCTTCAGTTTAGTTGTTTAGCATTCTGCCCCATGAAGATTCAAAATATGGCAACTGTCTAGAGAGGGAAACTGACCTTGTCTCTGTCATGGATCGCTTTCTATAGCATGACTTTGTCTCCTCAACACTGATAGTCTACGGGAGGTTTCACACTGGCTTCCGGCCTCAGCGTGTGTGGCTGTCAAAGGCTCCACTGGGTTCCCTTCACCCTGGAAGAGCCCGACTGCCTTCAACACTCCTAATCCTCAGCCCACATACAGAATCAGCAAATGTCCTCAGAGGAAACTGGTGGTCAATCCCTGTCATACAGGGGACAGGGCAGGGGCAGGGAGCTCTTCTTTCTCTGAAATTTAATCTATTTCATTTCCATTATTTCAAAAGCACTCCTCTGTGTTTCACAATATGATTTGGGTAGTTGATCTTTTACTATTTGTCATGGTGGGAAAAGGGCTGCCACTATCTGCTATATCCTCCTGGAAGCAGAAGTCCCCAGAAGTTGAAAATGAAGAAGTCAAAAATACATCGCAGGGGGTCGGATGTGGCTGAACTGGTTGGGCGTCCGTCTCCCATATGGAGGGACCCGGGTTCGATCCCCGGGACCTCCCGGTAAAAAAAAAAAAAAAAAAAATACATCGCAAATTACTTCAGTAAGGAGCTATTTGGAGGTACAGTAGCTTGAATTATGTACCCAAATTTAGACATGTTCTTGATTTTGATCCTCATTCTTGTGGGTATGAACCCATGGTAAATAGGATCTTTTGAAGATGTTATTTTATTTAAGGTGTGGCCCACCTTAGTGAGGATGAGTCTTAACCCAGACTGCCAGAGCCCTTTATAGGCAGAAAAAAATTCAAGCATAGTTAGAGAAAGCCACAGGGAAGGGCTAGAAACTGGAAATCAACAGAACTTGGAGGAGAAAGGAGAAGACATCACTAGGTAATGGGAAAACCAAGGAACCCAAGGACTGATGGCCAGTCAGAAAGCTGCTATTCCTGGGAGGAAACAAGCCTTCTAGCCAACACCTTGATTTGGACTTCTGGTCTCTGAAACCCTGAGCCAATAAATTCCTGATGTTTAAGCTGATCCATTACATGTTTGTTTTTGTTTTTTTTTTCTCATAGCAGCCTGGCAAACTGGGACAGGAGGTAAGGGAAAACCAACTTGTTGCTTCTTCAATCATCCTATACCCTGCTATGGAAAGGGTGACAGTCTTAAGAGTGAAACGTGCATTTACACACACACATACACACAATCTAACTAAATTATGGTAAAGTTCATGTTGAAGGCTCATTAGGCTACTTCAAAATAAGTATAAAATTATTCCTTCCACTTAATCAAGATTTTTAAGGTTCGCTTTACTCAGATTTTCAGACTCACGTTTGTTTTTTAAATCTTGATAGATCACATTTCAGTTACTCCTATATGCAAAGACTTTGCCAGACCTGGCACCTGTCATCCCACAGAGAGGAATGGTAAAGACGTATGGTGCACAGTTATGATTCACTCAGAGGAGAGTGTGTCTTAAGTGGCTGAGTCAAGTGGGAGTCCTTGAGCTACTTGAAGTTTCAAGTGGGCTTTAAATGTGGTGCTCTTTTTTGATAGAGCAAACTATCTCTCCTACTTCTTCATTAATGTTTTTTTTTTAAAACCCTATGGCATTTAATAATCTAGCTGAGTCAGAAAATCCTAATTTTAGGGGATAATCTTTCAATACCACATGAGAACAAAAGAATGTGCAACCAGGGAACAGGTGTAGCTCAGTGGTTGAGCACCTGCTTCTCACGTATGTGTGAGGTTTTGGGTTCAATCCCTGGTACCTCCAAAAATAAAAATAAAAGAATTTGTAACCATAGGATAACAATTGGAGAAGGGCAAGGCATTTTATGAAATATGAAATGGATGTTTGGGGGAAGTTTTTTTCCTGTTTTCATTTATAAAAGCAGTTCTATTATAAGATTTAGGGTAAGTCTCTTTCAGACTGAACATTTTTTTTAAGTATTAACAGGTACACTTCTCAGTACTTCTCTTAAAAATGGACCTTACCTAAAAAGAAATTATATAGTGTATATCCTACATTAGAAATAGGTTAAAAACACACAGAAACCTCATTGCCAATCTGTTACACTTAAATATAATTCTTAGGTTCTGTTGACTCTTTCATCAACTGACAATGTAAGTAAGCATTTTCTTTCAAACACAGAAATCCCTACCAGTCAGAAAAGAATAAATAAAAGAAAATTAAACTTAGAGCCTACTTAATTTGTTATGAAGCTACTAAACATCTAACCCCATTCTCTTTAAGCACTGACAAAACTATTTGGTCTCCTTTTATTGTATACTAAATTCACATACAAAATATGATATCTCGGCAATCTGTATCATAATATTACTGAACTTTAGTTTTAAATTTTCCTTCAAATTCTTTATACCCTCCAAATTGGAGCCTTCTTATTTATTTCTTCTACCTTGCAGCCAATATCAGAATCTATACTTGTTCACGAACAAATTTTTACAAGGGCCTGGGGCATATCTACAGAAATATATATATAATTCCTGCCCCAAAGGAATAATAAACTAACCAACAAGACAAAGACATAATAAGGTCACAATATAGGGTGATATATAATTATTATAAAATGAGAGGAGTCTTCTTTCATTTCTGGAGGGGAGTTATATGCATGGTATATAAACAAACATATTTTAAAGAGAACAATTTAGTGATTTAAACAAGAGAGAGAAGGAAATGAGACACATTTTAAAGTTCCCAGTTGGGTCACAGCATCTTTTGCTCAGTGGCCTCTGTGGAAACCCCCAGGCTGTCTGTAACATGATACATCTTCGCTGAAGTCCACGGTGGCCAGCTTGACAGGCTTTACCCTCCTAGGCATCCAAGGAGCGGCCCAACCACCAAGACTAAAGGCCGCCGGCAGCTGCATCCATTACCCACCTAGGAGCTAGTCACTTCACCCAGAAACTTCCCCTCAGTCAAGGCTGCCCTGACAGATCCAGGGAGCGTGGCACTGAATCACTTCCCTGAGGAGTGCTGGTTTTGATATTAAGAACCCAAGCTGCACTCAGACAACCTTATACGGTACCTCTTGCCATGAAGCATGGCCCCACGGAGGTACAGACCCAAACTAACGATCTGATTGCTGGCATCCAGTACAACAGGGTTTCCCTACAAATATTTACTGCCACAAATATTTTAGGAATTGAGTGTTTAATTTTTTTAAAAATACTGTCCATACAATGAATATAGTATCAGTCATCAATAAAAAGAAATGAACTCTCAAGCCATGAAAAGACATGGAAGAGCCTTAAACACCTACTGATAAGTGAAAGAAGCCAGTCTGAAAAGGCTACCTACCATATGATTCCCACCATGTGTCATTACATAAAAGCAAAACTATAAAGACTATAAAATGATCAGTGTTTGCCAGAGGTTCAGAGGAAGGAAAGAGGGATGAATAGGTGAAGCACAGGGCAATTTACGGCAGGGAAACTATTCTGTATGATACTCTAATGGTGGATAGATGACATCATGCATTTGTCAAAACCCAAAGGACTGTACAACATAAAGAGTGAACCTTATGTAATCCATGGACTTTAGTTAATGAGAGTGTAGCAATCTTGGTCCATCAGTTGTAAGAAATATACCACACTAATGCAAGATGGAACAATAGGAGAAACTGTGTGCAGGGTGGAGAGGGGTCTATGAGAACGCTTTGTACTTTCTGCAAAATATTCTTGTGTCCCAAAAACTCCTCAAAAAAAAATGTCTATTGAAAATTAAAAATAGATCAGAATCTCAGTTGCTAAGAGACATGATAGGTTTTGGGAAGCTTATTAGCTTCTGGGTTCTGCCACTATTGTTACAAGGAAGGATGGCAGATGCTGGAAAGTTTGAGGAATTTATTAGACCATTTTCTTTAATTAATTCAAGTGGTCACCATGCCACTTTCTGGACACTCTAAGACTATGGCCAGACGTAAAATTCAAGAGAAGGGGGCAGCAATCTCTTTGTTTAATATGTTTGGCAACTGGGCGTGATCCTGCGCCAGTACACAGACTGTCTCTTTGAAAATAATTGATCAGATCATCCAACTTGGTCTCTTACTTTTGCACCTTATGCCACTCTGATTAAGCGGTGAGTTGACATAGCTACAATTTAACTTAGTCAAATGTCAAGCTAAAATCTGTCTCATTTTATAAGTTCTGCTTTTTCAAAGTTGATGAGCAATCACAAAAGAAGAACTCTTTATTCCTAGGAGCCCTGTATAAAATACAAATGCATGTACATGTACACATCTCCCCAAAAGTCATTATTTGATATAGTTTCTTTCCAAAGTTGACCCATTCTTGCAAATAGTTCACGAGATAAAAACGAAATTGCTGGATAAGTAATGGCTAACTCCTCTAACAAACAAATCCAATATCACAGTGGCTTACAATAGCATTAGTTTCTTTTTCATCCACACAATGTCCAGTGCGGATGGCCTGTTTGATTTGGATTCTCAGACAGTTTCCTTCAAGAAGTGACTGAGGGATTCAGGTTACTTCCATCTGTGATTCTGCCATCCCCTGAAACACTGGAGTCCTCAGGCTCTGGAGTCCTCCACTGGACCTTCAGCATCTGGACATCCAAAGGGCAAAGAGAAAAAACATGGATTTTGCTTGAGAGACCAACCCTGACGTATACATCACGTATACATCACGTCTGCCCACATTTCACTGGCTAAAGGCAGGCTCAGGGTCCCACTCAGCTGCAGGGAGACTGGTAATGTAGTTTGGCCCTGTGCCCAGGAAGAAGAGGAAGCAATTTGGTGAACACATAACATGTTTTAACATTAGGAATTTAATATTGTTCAATTACAAATGAAAATATTTTCCTATTTGTTTTATAAATAGGTACACTTTTCTTCAGACTCCTAAATGTTCATCTACTCATTTTTTTCCCCCTAAAACTCAAATAAGTTTTAGAGGAGAAAATGGAGAGTGGAATGGTGTTATACCCATGAGCTTTGAAAGCAAAGAGAAGGCATTTTGGAATGCAAAGTGATTCATAGGAATCATCTATTAGACACACACACACAAAATTGTTTGATTTGAAAAATCATTTGTGTAGTACCAGCTCCTTGATCAAATGCTCATATTTTCTTAATATAGGAACTTTCTCCTATGAGGCTATACTTATAATTCCTCTATGGTTACTTTAAGTGTTGATTCAGATTTCTTCTATTTTTAAATATGTTCACTTATATTTGCTGTTTAATATGTACAATGATAGGCAAAATAAAACATAATTCAAAAATTTCAAAATCACTAGAAGATTAAACATTTCCATAATATATTGACATTATGTTTAGATATTATTTTAGTCTATTTACTTTTCTAATTCTGCATTTAAAAATTTTCCCATTCCTAATTGATTGCCTCTGAGGTTAAAATATCTGTGTATACATGGATGCTAGACCAAATAAATTCCCTAGAGGAATTACCTGTTATATTACCTACTTCTCTCTCGTTTTTTCTTTTTGTCACTGTTATTAAATATCACTCATTTTTATCAAATCTGAGAATTACCAAATTCATGGTAATAACCAACAACTATAGTAAAGCACTATTTTGTTTGCGGTACTGCAAACAGTGTCCTTTTGGGAGTGATTTTTGTTTGGTGAGCATAGAGTACTTGTAAACAAACAAAGGAATGAACTCTTGATATGCACAACAACATGGATGACTCTCGTGGTCATTATGCTAAGTCAGGGGTTGGCAAAATTTTATTCTGCATTTTATTCTGTAAAGGGCCAGCTAGTAACATTTCCAGCTCTGTGGGCTTTCTGGTCACTACTGCAGCTGCTCAACCCTGTCATGGTAGCATGAAAACAACCATAGACAAAGGCTTGTAAAGGAACAAGCATGGCTGCACTCCAATAAAAATTTATTTTTGAACACAGAAATTAGAATTTCATACAATTATCACATGTTATGAAATATTATTCTTTTTCTTATTTTTTTTTTAACCATTGAAAAAAATACAAAAACCATTCCCAGCTCTCAGTCCAGGTTTGGCTCCCAGGCCATAGTTTGCCAAACCTTGTACTAAGTGAAAGAAGTCAAGCCTAAAAAGATACCTGTTGTATGATTCCATTTGTATTAGACTCTAGAAAAGATGAATCTATTTAAAAATCCTCCTTATTACCTCAGAAATATATACAACATTTTCAAATATTTCATTGAGTATTATGAAATGATAGATAATATATCAAAAATAACTGTATATAAATGAAATGGGTGCCAAGAACATTTACCATCCACCCACAGAATAATAAAACAGTTGTATTTGATTTTAAAATGTTATTTGATGTTGTTCTCTTTGTGAATGATGAGATATTATTTGGGAACTGAATAAATCATAATTGCTTAGAAATATTTTTAATAGTCCTCCCAAAATATAAGATGTCCCTAAATAATAGAGTACTAATAAATTAATACGAAGTAAAAATTGGTTTGCTTTTGATCATGTTTTTAGTACAATTATAGAGTAAATTTAATTTATATAATCAATTATTAAAACTGAAAGCAAATTCTCTGCAGAGGTCCAAAGAGAACTCTGCAAAAAGTAACAACTTGTTTAACATCAATTGAGAAAGAGTTGTAAAATCAAGCTTTTGATATACACTGTACTGTGACTATAATGGTAGCTTTAGTTCTCTTATACAATTATTCAAAAATTATATTTGCTGAGCACTTTCTTCCAAATAATCATCCCTTAAATTAGGGAACATTATAAATGGTGTGAATCCAGGTTCAACAAATAATCTGCCTATCACATTCTGGAACTGACAATTAGAATATCCTCTAAGGCTATTAGAGCTACACATTTAAGATGCATCTACAAGATGCCCACATCAGATCCTTGATTTTCATTCAAATCAATGGATTTTAAAAACATTTACTAAAATCCTTCCATGTACTAAGTACTATAGCAGGCATTTAGAAATAATAAGGAATAGCACTTCTCCTCAAGAATCCCACTCTTCTGATTTAAATAAAGAGGCCTAAATTTGTGCAGAAAAATTAGTTAAGTAACAATGCCAGATATTAAGTTAAAAAAATAATGTCATGAGACAAAAGACTAATTGCCAAAGGAACACTCTAGGCAGTAAGAAATGTGAGTTCAGAGATCAAAGAAAACTATGAGCTGGATGGAACCAGGGAAATTTCCATGAGAATTGTAATAAAACGGTGCTTAAAATATGGTCAAATTTGAAATACTTTGAAAAATGGTAAAAATGTAAAGCTTCAATGTCTTGTTATTGCAATGAGATAAAAAAAAAAAAAAAAAAAAGAGCCTACAGAATCAGGTGTAGTGTTTGTAGTGGGTTGAATGGTGGCCCCGAAAGGATAAATATCTAAGTCCTCACTCCTGGAACCTGTAACTGTTACCTTATTTGGGGAAAGGGTCTTTGCAGATGCAACTGAGTTAAAGATCTCGAGATAACATCGTTCTGGATTTAGGGTAGGCCCTAAATCCAATGGCAGATGTTCTTATAAGATAAAGTCAGAAGGACACACAGAGGACGAGGCTGCAGTGATGCTGTCAAATGCCAACAAGGCCTGGAGCCACCAGAGGTGGAAGAGGAAAGGAAGGACTCTTCCCTCGTGCCTTCGGAAGAAGCGCAGCCATGGCAACATGCGGACTTTGGACTTTTGGCCTCCAGAGCTATAAAGGAATACTTTTCTATTTTAAGCCGCCTAGTTTGTGGCACTTTGTTGTGGCAGTGCTAGGAAATTAATACACAGTCGGTAGCTTTCAATTTTTGATATTTGTTTTTAAATGGTGGACATCAAAAAGTTCCTTCTTCCTTCTTCAGCTGTCCCTGCTACCATCACCATCAGGTCTTAACAGACTTTTGTGTACAAAGTGCTACACGCAACACCTATTTTGGTAGTTATCTTAGATAATACAGTTACATATGGTCATACCCCCAAAATTCCACAAAAACACACATTTGAGGAAAACTACGAAAGTATTGTGTCCTGGCAGAAAAACTCTTTCATGCCCAAGAAATCCTTTTATTTATTTGCCAAATAAAAGGGAAATATCACAAGCAGATAAATCTTATAAAAAGATGACTTTATAATCCTCTCCATGAAACATAACAGCTATCTTAGTTTATATGTTGTCAGCCACCGACTATGAGACAGTTATGGGAAAAGATGCTTTCATTTACAGTTCAGGTATTCTTGAGAAAACACATCTGGATTTACAACCAGAAGGTGTTAAAAAGCTTCGTCAAGGAGGGGAGGATCCAGTCAGCTGAAATAAGAGGTGACAGGTTGCTCTGATGAAATACCCCAAGGAAGCTTTTGTGGAGCGTGTCGAAAAAGCCAACAATTTTCCTTGATCTTCAGAGCAACGCTGTTTAGACTTAAAAAGAACTCATGATGGAAAATGCACATAGGCTTCTCAGACCAATTCGGACTGACAACCAGACAAGACACACACCACCCATTCCATGAAAGCTTTCATGGCTAATAGCATGGAGGGATTTCTGACCCAGAACCTCTTTCTGTCCTTTCCAGTACTATCATTCTGGGCAAAAAAAGGTGGCATGAAGAGAAAATTTCTTTATTGGAGTGAACACCCGTGTTTTCTTTTATTTGGTACCTATGGGATTATTTGCATGGTACGAGTACTGTTTCCACAATATTAACATGATTTCCACTTAAAGTTCTTTAAAACCACTCTCTCCAACTCTTCATGAGATTCACCACTTCAAACTAAATAAAGCAAAAGGAAAAAAACAACACAGCAAAACAAAACAAAGCAAAATACAAACATTGTGCACAAAGGTCTGGACTCTAGCTTAGAGATACTCACTGTAGAATTGTACAGAGAATAGTAAATCATTGGAATTCAGTTCATGGGCTTACTCTAATTAGTACTAATAAAGGAACAAGGAACTTCTTTTTCTCTCCCTTGAATATCCCCTGCATTAATGAAATCTACAATTACCAATCAAAGAGAGCTATTAATGATATACTTTTACCTTCTGTCACTTTTCATGATACATATTTGACATTGTAATTCTACATCTCTCCTTTTTCCTTGTTCTTTGGACTTTTTTTTTATTAACTCTTTCCCCATTATTTCCTTCTAAGACATATATATAGTCCATCTGATTATAGAACAATTTCTGCTACTCAAAAATCTGAATTGACATAGCTCAGATATGAAAAGCTGAATTTGGCATTAAACAGAATTTGCTTAAAATTTTTTTAACATGAACAACAGAGACATCATATTTTCATTCAAGCTGAGAGACGTTAGTCATGGTGAAATGCAGAATACATTTTCATTTTACAGATACTTTCCTGACATTTTTGTGAATGAACATGAGAATTAATGTGGAATATAATACTTGGGAGATAAAATTGAGCTAAAAGTTACAAGGGTTCATTCTTCTTTTGACTCCAGCTATAATGACTGGGGAAAGCTTGCATTTTAACATTGGCATGTCTCCATAATTGACTTTATTTCAAGATCTCACCAGCATCTTTCTCCTTACTAACTAGAAGGAACTAGGCCTTTCTGTATATATCATCCAAACACTAGATAAGAAATGTCTATTTTTTTATCAATATGTTTTATTTTACATTGGCGATTTTCCTCCTTTAACTGATATGAAGAGATAATTGGTCTTATTCAGACACTTGTA
The DNA here is from genome assembly GCA_026826555.1 of Tolypeutes matacus. Lineage (NCBI taxonomy): Eukaryota > Metazoa > Chordata > Mammalia > Cingulata > Chlamyphoridae > Tolypeutes > Tolypeutes matacus. The sequence goes on from JAKSZT010054335.1 coordinate 23,982,631, forward strand.
ATTTTGATTATACACACAAATATACCCACAGATATATACACATACATAACATACAACAGGCAATGAGGTATTAACTGGAAGTTTCTGAGAAACCAAGGTACAAAGGTAGGAAATTCCACATCAGTTTATAACTTTCAAAAAAAAATATGGGAGAACAAGTCTTAGAAATCCAAAGAGGAAGACTTTTTTTTTTCTCCTTAAACTTTTTGTTTTGAAATACTTCCAAACTTACAGGACAGTTGCAAAAATAATACAAAACCCATACAGAGAACTCCAACAGATTCCCACACAGACACCCATATCCACCAATTCTAATATTTGGTCACATTTGCTGTATCATTCTAACCATCGAACAGGAAGACTTGAGACGATTGCTTTGGGAAGCGGTGTTTTCCCTCCTCAGCTTACAATAGAGAGACAGGGTTGAGCAGGGTCTTGCAGAGAGCTTTTCTTTGACCCCTAGAGCTGAGAGACAGGGTGGAGCCCTCCCTGGCCCTGCCCAGGATTCCAGAAGCAGAGAATGGGGCTAATAAAGGTTTCCAGGGCAGAGCAGGGTCGTCCCCACTTTTATTCTCTGATTCGGATGGACTTCAGAATGAAGAAACATGACCTCTGTACAATAAAACTTTATTTAATCTGCTCAGTGTTACAGCTTGAACCTGAGCAGGGTGACACTGGAAACTCCCCTGGTGTTGCAACTCAAGCCTAGCGGGAGCACCAGCGTGGCTGAGGCGCCGGTGGAAGCACCTGCAGGGCCAAGCCCGGCCAAGGCACGGGTGGAAGCGCAGAGCTCTGCGACGCAGCTCGGCTTGCAGCCCTGTCGTCGGGACAGGTCAGCTAGGCCTTCGCTCCCAGCCTGGCGACCCCGGCCAGGGACAAGACGCAATGCCCGCCCAGGGCTTCCGTTTGCTCTTGATGTAATTCGGCTGTCACCGCCCCTGGGGCTGGGGGTGGAGCCCCCGTTGCGATGTTGTGATTGGCCAATCACTGGTTAGGCTTTGAAAATCAGATTAGCATATTATGTAAATAGGGTATCCTAACTGGGTGATTCTTTTTGGCTGATTACCAGAGGTGCTGATTGGCTACCTATGGGAAGTATTGATTGGCTATTAATTAAAGGAATCGATTCTATTGGTTGAAAACTCTCTTTCCCTATTGGTTGACTCAGGATCCCTCTTCCTATTGGTTAGTTCAGGATCCCTCTGCCTAGGGGTCCTAGGCTCAGTTACCTGCTTGCTGCCTCAGCTAATGGGGGTTTCCAGGGCAGAGCAGTAACGTTGCTGCCTTGTGATTGTTCAGAGCTCCAGAATTTGTCAGGGCAAAGCGCCGATTTCCAGCGGGATTGTCTTAGGACCTCTCCAAAAGAACTCCTGTTGCAGAATATTATATCAACAGAAACTGGGAGTGTTCAGCAAGATTTCCAGGATCTATAAATGATAAGCACCATCCAGATAGGGAGGCATTCCCTGGGATCAAGGGAATTCAAGTTAGAAGTGCCCAGAAATTAGACGTCTTCAAAGAAGGTTCAAGAGAGTCCCAGGAGAGAAGGACAACCGTAGACTTCTGCCAAGCTTAGAGGGCGCAAAACCTCGCTAAAGCAGCTCGAGAGAAGGAAGAAATGCCCTGCTCCCAACCAAGCGCTTACCCACCCTTCAGCCCTGGAGGAATCAGAAACAACAGCCAGTAGTAGAGGAGGAGCCAAGAAGGATTTATCATACGAATCATATGAAATATTTGATACATGTGATAAATGAATACAGACTGTTAAGACAATGTGGCAACAACAATAATAATATTTACAAAAGAACAGGAAAGCCATCACAAGGGATTGAGGCAGAGGTTCTCTCACTGAATGTATTTTAAAGGGATGGTTGGAGACAAATAGTTCCTGCTTATTCAATTTACTGTTTACATTTGAGAAAAGGAGCAAGAAAGAGAGAGAGGGAGAGAGTGAAAGAGAGTTGCTTTAAATTACTATTAGTAAAAATAATTTAGAACAATTTTCATTTAATTAAAATTCTAACATGGATTCACCCCTTTGTTGTTTAACAAATATTTATTGAGCATTTATTATGGGCCAGGCACTGGGGTACATCTGTGTGGGACAGGAGAGCCGATGCTTTTCTCCTCAATGGAGTTATACTCTTTAGGGGAGACATAGACAATAAATACATAAGCTAATACATGAATAAGATAGTATCACATGGCGAAGAAACTGGGATTAAAATTAAAGTCAACAGCACAACTATTTTAAAATATAAAATTAAAATGTTAATATTCAGAGCTCAGTGATTCTTTAAAAATCAGTTTATAATACATTATTTGAAAAAAATAAGGCAGAAGTTACTGATCAAATCTTGATAGGAAATACATTTTTACAATTATTCCTCTAGTGTCCCTTCAATAGCAACCCACCCATCAAATACACACATGCAGACACCCATATGGCCTTTAGCTTTAGGGAATGGATTGGCAAAATTACTCCAACATCTTAATGAGACTCAGTTTTTAACCATTCTGTAACACTTAGACACATTTGCTATGTCTTTCTATCAGAGAACTCAGCTCATTTATAAGACCCAGTAGTTTCACTGTCTCAATTAAAATGCTAACAATTAGAAGGTTCTAGGACATTCAGAAAATGTTCTACCAGGGCCCCATGAAATGTTAGTAACACATTTAGCCAGCAGTTAAATATTGGACAAATTGTCCAAATTTAACAAAATGTTGCCTTAAGGCTACAGCTCTGATATTCTTCTCACACCTACTGGAGAAAAAATTATAAAACCTTTCTGTCATGATTTTAGTTATTTCCCATTTTTCAGATAAATGATAAAATATTTCTTTGAAAATTTTATTTAGAATATCTAAAGCAATGATTCTCAATCTTGGCTGCACAAGAAACCACCAGTGATCCTGATTTTTTTGGTGGGGGTGAAGCTGGGCAGTGGGACTTTTAAACGCTACCCAAGGGCTTATTTTGTGCAACCAAACTTGAGACCATTTATGTACAAAAGGAACTTCACTCTAATTTTACCTCCTCTCAGGCAAGGTAATGCCTCAGAGACTAAAACGAAGCTCTCTAGACTCTTGTAACTTCTTTCTTCAGTTTTTACACTATGGTTTAAAAGGATGTCTTTTATTTTATGTTTACCATAATTAGGTCATGCGGTCATGCTTAATCAAGTTTTAGGCATCATTAAATGTCCTTTAGCTCATTCACCTTAGCTATTTGATACCTATGATTCCATGAATCAGAACTTTAGGCCTGATACTTTAGGCAAATTCTGTTTTCCTCTGAGCTACTCCAGAAATTAAAAATTCTTAATTAAATTCTTCTTTAAAATCCTATCCTACCTGGATACAAATCTTCACGTTAATTTTATTTTATGTTTAGTTGTTTCTACCCAAAGATCTCCAAGGCAATGGAGACCTAGGAGGCACCTTTGGGTCATTTATACAGTCTCAGCCGAAAGGATTGTCTTCATTTAGAGAGTTAATAATAATTATAATTATTATCACCATCATCACCATTTTTATCATTGTCATTACCGTTATACAGAAAGAGGTTCTTCTATAATACATAGTCTTTTCCCATAGAGATTCAAAGACTCTGAGAGAGGATAAAGTGTCCCTACGTGCACCCTGCAGCTCAGAAGCCCTTCCTAGTTACTCAGCTTGGGCTCGTCACCACAGTGGCTCTGTGGTTCAGAATTTCTGGAACATTCCTAAATCAGAGGCCCAACATAGTCACAATTCACCAACAGATACCACTTTCATGTAACCTTATTTCCTACACTGGCAGTGTCCCCAGCCACTCCTGTGAAGGCTTTCTTCTACTGCAGACCTCTGCTAATGTACTCAGCAGACATGCCCCTCGACTCCTTCCTGACTGTGCTTCTAGCCCAGGTGTTTTGAAAGAAAAGCAAAATTATGAAGTTGGATCGCTAGGTATAAGGTGATGCAAAGACCACCCTAGAACAAAATCTGTATCTTTTTCTTCCTGAAACTATTTTCACTTGTCAGTAGTTTAGTGCCATATTTTTCAAAAATTTTCACCACTCATAATAAAATATATATATTCTATCACAACTGTAGAAATGGTCCAATTCCTGAAACATATAAACATATATGTAAGTGACAAAAAAGCTTCCTGGTACAATACCAACCCTTGAGTATTGGTCGGTTTGATGTAAGAGCGCCATATAACAACCAACCCCAAATCTTAATGGCTTACAATAATAATTATTTCATTATTTCTTTCTCAAATGTGTGTGTGTGTGTGTGTGTTAGCTGTAATTCTGCTGAATTTGGATAGGTTCCAGATCTGGCTCCTGGTTGAGAGCTGGGATCCGGCTTTATTGACCAATATCCTCATATTTGGACCATGTTGTCTTTTGTGGGATTGTGCAGGTGCCCAAGAGCATGTGTGGTGACAAATAATGATCTTACATCCTCTGCCTGGAACTGCAAACTCCCACATCTACATTCTGTTAGTCACAGCAAATTGAATTGCCAAGCCCAAAGTCAAAGGCCAAGCCATGGCAAGGGTGGGAGGGGAAGGAAGAATTCTGAATAAATAATACTATCTACCACAATCCACTACCTGTGATTTACAGTGTTCTTTATTCTAACATTCTACTTCATTTAAGAAAATTGGCATTCACTATCTCCCAAACTGATTTCACAACCTATAAATCAGTATGATCCGCAGTTTACAAAACACTGAGCTAGAATATCTCAGAACTATGATACCTAATCAGAGCCAAAATAATGGAAATATGTGGTAGCAAAATCTCTGTCTGAAAGTTTCTAGACCTGGATCTGCCACTAACTAATGATAAAGTTGTGAATAAATTATTTTACCTCTAAAGCCTTCAGATTGCTTTTAATTAAATTGTACCCATAGTGCTCAAATGTGCTTTCATTTTTTTATTATGTACTGGAATGAATGCTCATTATTCATGTTATTACTTTGCAAAGATACAGCAGCTTGTTTCCAGGTATGTATGGCAAGATTTATTGCAAAAGTCAAGCATTCTCTGAATAATGGAAGAAATTAGGACTTAGAAATTCATTGTGTTATAACTTACTTTTCCACTTTTCCATATGATAGCAGAGTGTGTACTGTGGCCAATAGAATAAGACTCAATAAAGAGAAGTGAACTGTGCTAATGGTTTTCATTTAGTTGCATCATCATACACTATATCCATCTCTACTAAATATTCAAGGTTCCTCCCCTCCAATTTTCTAAATTGAACATGTAACATGATACTCTTGTTTTGAGTAGGTATACTGAGAATTTTCATACATTTTCCCCAATTTAACTAAATTTTTGAAATGGTGGATGAAAGTTTTTTAAGAAAATTTAAATACTAAAAATTCATCTATTTTAAGTGTACAGTTTAATGATTTCTATTAAATTTATAGAGTTGTGCTAGCATGACAGCAATCCAATTTTAGAATTCTTCCATCACCACAAAAAATTCCCTTGGGCCTGTCTGCAGTCAATCCCCATTTCCACCCCCAGCCCCAGGCAACCACTGATCTGTTTGCTGTCTCTATCGATTTGCCTTTTCTAGAAATTTCTTATGAATGAAACCATATATGTTTTCTTTCTGCCTGATTTCTTTCCCTTAGCATAATATTGTAAAGAATCACCTGTATTATTGGCTGTATCAATAATAGATGTCCTTTCCATTATATTGATAAATACTATTCTATTGTATGGAAATCTCAGTTTGTTTCCATGCACTAGCTGATGGAGATTTGGATTGTTTCCAATCTTTAGCTATTATGAAAAATGCTTTAGCTATTATGAAAAAACCTTTACATGCAAATCTTTGTGTGAACATATGTTTTCATTTCTCTTGGGTAGATCCTTAGATTGAAATTTTTTGTATTATAAGGTAAATTATCTTTTTTAAAAAGAATTGCAGGGAAGCGGACGTGGCTCAAGCAGTTGGGTGCCCGCCTACCACATGGGGGGTCCCGGGTTCGGTTCCCAGTGCCTCCTAAGGAAGATGAGCAAGACAGCAAGCTGACGCAATGGGCTAGTGTGGTGAACTGACACAACAGGATGACATAACGAAGAGACACAATGAAGAAACACAATGAGAGATACAACAGGTGGGAGCAGAGGTGGCCCAAGCCATTGGGCGCCTCCCTCCCACATGGGAGGTCCCAGGTTTGTTTCCCGGTGCCTCCTTAAAAAGAAGATGAGCACACGGCAAACAGACAAAGCAGATAGCGAGCGCAAAAAAAAGAATTGCACAACTGTTTTCCAAATTTACTATATCATTATACATGTCCATTAGCAATGTAGGAGGGTTCCATTTTCTCCATATTCTCACCAACACTTTTTATTGTTAGTCTTTTCTATTATTGATATTCTAGTGGATATGTAATGGTATGGCATTATTTTCTTCCTCTTTAATATTTTGAAAGTTGTGTATTACATTTAAAATTTTTATATTATTAATATTTAATGTCTATGGCTTAATTATAAAATTAAAAATTCTTAACTGTTTTTATCCCTTTCCTGAAACCAGCAAGCAACTCACTCTGACACAAACAACCACGCAACAATCATTCCTCCTCTCTCCTGTTTTATCTTCAATGAGATTATCAACTGTACCTTTAAAAAATTATACTCAATGATTCATTTCATAGTAAATGGCCAAGATTTTTTATCAATTCTTATTATCTCTATTTCTTTTTTATTATTACTTCATTTAGATTCAATTTCTTCCTGCTGAATTAGTCCTTGCATATTTTAATTAAAATTTTTTCTCACACTCGAATGAGTGGTATCATTCATTATTAACTGTTGTTTGCCTCTGTACTTTTCAGTTTCAATTTTGCTAAATAGTCTGTTATTAATCTGATTGATTTTAATTTGTAAGTTCTATCTTTTTTCTGATAAATATTAATATTTGCCCTGGAACTCTGATATTCTTTAGGTATGCCATGATTTAACTAGAAGCAGGTTTATCTTTAGCTATTCTGCTTGTAAAGTTGGAAGTGAGCTTTTGATTTAAATACTCTTTTTTTCTTCAATTCTGAAAAATACTGACTTATTATCACTTTGAATATTTATCCCTTTAATTCTTTAAATTCCCAAGTTCTGGAATTTCCATTGAATTATGATAAAAAAATTTTTAATCCATCCTCTTTGTCTCTTACTTTATTTTTTTCATATTTTTGTCTTTGTCTTTCTTCTACAATCTCTTCCAGTTCATTCGTTCTTTTTCCTATTGCATATAGAAATTATTCCATCTATTGTAATTTTTATATCAAGCATTATGTTTTTCATTTCTAAGATTTGTGATTGGCTTTTTATATATAACTTTTTTCACATTTGTCATTTTTCTTTGTGCTCTGTTGTTCATTTTAATCACAGTTATTCATTTGTTCATTTTAAAGCTTCCTAGATATGCCCATTTTAACATCTTTATCAGACTACCATAAAGTTAATTTCATCTGACATGAAATAATGTTGCAATTGTTGAGCTTTTTCTATGTCTTTCTTAGCATTAAATTTGTTTACATATTTTGGAATTTGAATTTATAGGCTCATTTTAAGTAGAAATATTATTTTGTTTGTTTGTTTACCTTCTTCGCTTTATTTTTTCTCTAGCAGTTTTGCTATTTTATTTTGGTTTTGACCTGGCCATCCAGAAGGAATCCTAATGGTGTTTGTCTTTTGATGTGGATATTATAGATTCAGCCTCAAAAGTAGCGAGTGGTTTGCCTTATTTCTTGGCTTTAAGGCCAAATCTCTATTTTTCCCTATATGCTACAGCTTTCCATAAAGCAGAAGCCCCAGGGAGCAAACTGATATCCTTTCCTATAGTCCCACCCAAACCATGGCCCAAGGCAGCAAAGCCTAGTTTCAGTTTTCATTTCACATGGAGCATTATGAATTCACCAACCCCATCTATACTGATCTCACAACTGGCACTGACTGCTTCAAGGTTTTGATGGAAGCAAGCCATGACTGAGGGCTCGCTCACTACTTTGCATTTGAGTTTCCCATTCCCTAGACTATCCAATCCAAAGAGATCTTCTATTTGTGGAATGTGGCTATGTCTTGATAATTAGTTTCTTTTTATATATTATATTTTCAATTTCTTCCATAAATTTTGGAGGTGAAAGGATGTTTTGGAAAGTGCATATACATATACACTTTAAATATTGCATTTCTTTATTTGAACCTATATTTTTCTCAACACAAAATTGAATGACTATGAATTGCCCTTTTTGTAGGACCTGACATGTTTTATTTCCCATTGTCATGTCCTCATTGTCTGAGTTTTGCCAACATGCTCTTGGGTTATAGACATAGATTTTAATTTCTATTAATTTGTATTGCATATCTCTTTAGTTATATTAATGTATATACTTTTAATCTTGGTCTGTATTTCTACTGTTTCTTCAAGATTCAACTTGGGTTTTACCTTCTCCTGATGTCTTCCCTGACCCTAAAGGCTGATAAAAATGTTCCCAGGATGTCTCTCTAAAATTAATTATTATACTATGTACTACAAATTTTGGTTTACATATCTATCTCCCAAACTCTACAGAAAACTTCTAAAAGGCAGAGTTCTATTCTAGTCACCTTAGTTTCTCTAGTACCTAGCATGGTTTTGACAATATAATTAAAGTAAAATAATGGTGTTTGAATCAATCAATTAATGAGTTTATAAGCAAGTACAATCTTAGAAATAGAGGTAAGAGTCTTCATTCAACCATCATTTACTTTATGACCTTGTACAAATGAATTATTCTTATGAGGATAAAGAGTTTGGTTTGGTTTGGCTTTTTCATCCGTAAAAATGATGAAACCATAATCCATACTCTAGTAATGTTACTGACAGATCAGAAATGCTACATAGAAGCCCAAAAAACAATTGTTAGTGCCATACACTTATATACCAATCTATACATGCCTTAAAGCACAGGGTAATAGAATTTTAATATACCTATCATTAGTTTAAAGTGATATTGTCAAAATATAATTTTTAAAAATTGAAAATGAGTTTTATGTGAATAAAAAGTATGCATATGTCAAAACATTTGGAGCCAGTGGCCACTGGACGCTTTCGGGGCAGAGAGAGGGAAAAGCAGTTATAATACAGGGGCTTTTTCGGGACTTGGGAATTATCCTGAGTGACATTACAACAACAGATATAGGCCATTTTACATCAGCATATACCATGCGGAACTGTGTGGGAGTGAGTGTGGTCTACAATGTGAACTATGGTTCATGCTTAGGGGCAAAGCCCCAGGATGTGTATATCCATTGCAGGTGATGTGCCACACTAATGAAAGATGTTTATATGGGAGGTTGTGGGAGGTAGGGGAGGTGGGGAACATGGGAATCCCTGTAATTTTTGTGTAACATTTATGCAATCTAAGCATCTTTTAAAATATAAAATAAAATAAAATAAAATAAAATAAAATGGCCTATATCTGTCATCGCAATGTCATTCAGGACAATTCCCAAGTCCCCAAAAAGCCCCTGTATTACACCTGTTTTTCCCTCTCCCTGCCCCCAGAGCCTCCAGTGGCCAGTGGCTCCACATCAATATAGTAATTTCTTCCATTGCTAGAATCACAATATGTCTATAGTAGAATACTAGTAAGTCCACTCTAGTCTATAGTTCATTCCCCAATCCTGAGGATTACTAGAAAGAAATGAATATATATTTACTGAATAAAATTTTACAAGATAACATGTAACTTCACAGAGTCTGAGGCCTAATCAGTAGTGAATGGTGATTAAATTGAAGTCACCTTCTCTTAGAGAATTAAATAAACCTTGGGTAGGCCTATTAGACAATGCTCCAGGATATGCATTTGACCTTTTGCTTTAAATTCAATTTTTTGTGTATTTTTTTAACATTATACTCCCCAGATCTTTAAAAAGGAAAATCCATTCCAGTCCAGGAATGTACACATACCTTAATTATATCCCTAGTGTGTTAGTTTGAGTCTTTTGTGAACCTCAGAAAATTTTGTTCTTAAATTGAACTTAATGTGAACCTTCGATTAAATTAGATCAGTTAAGAGCCATATGATTAGATTGCTCCAGTAGGGTTTAGCCCAGGAGGGGTCTTAATCCTCTCACTGGAGTACTTTATAGACTGAAGAATAAAAAGCCACTGATAGGAAAAAAAAAAAAGCCTCAGAGACAGAGAGAAGTCTCCAGAAGTTGATATCAATGAACCCAGGAGGGAGAAAAGCCACAGATGGAGCAGTCTAAAGCCGAAAGCAATGAGGCCCAGAGGAGAAGGGAGAGATGAGCAGACCCTGCCATGTGCTTGACTGCCCACAGCTGCAGCTCAGTGGGAAACCATCTCTGATGATGTCTTGATTCAAACACTTTCAAAGCCTCAGAACTGTAAGCTTATAACCTAATAAATCCCTATTGTAAAAAGCCAGCCCACTTCTGGTGTATTGCTCCCAGCAGCTTTTAGCAAACTAAAACACCTGGTAACTAAATTACAAATTATAGTTTATAAGTGAATTGGACTTGATCCTCAGAGGTAATGCATTTCCAAGTCTTTCATATTTTATAATTAGAAGATTTTCAAATCATACCAAAGTATTGCTTCCTAACAAATCTGTGTTTTTTGTTATATCTAGGTTTTACTTTGCTTGTTATAATGTGTTAGCATAGATGGCTGGTATCATTGGCACGTTATATAACATTGAAACCTTAGAGTAAAACTGGGCATCTCTGGACCCTGATTCAGATATTTTATTTAGGTGATGCTAAATTCACCAGTATTTGAAGGGCTTTGCAATTGACTGAATTTTAAACACTTCTTGTTAGATGCTTCTCATAACGACACATAAAAATACATTATTAAAAATAATACTCATATCTACGTTCTCAGAATACATTTTAGGAAAGATTCTCAGAGAAATGTGTCTTTAGAGTTGGCATCTAATTCCCTTAGCTATTCTATATTTAGAAAAGGTAAATAGAGGTAATGTATTATACTGGAATGTCATTGCTTGTCTCAAGATTTAAGATCCTTTTTCCTACCAACCTACTGAAAACTATCATTTTGTAAATCTGATGATTTTACTTGAATTAAGAACAGTTGACTTTAAGGCAACCTAGTAAGAGCTTAGAGTGAATCAATGGAATTGAAAATGTATGGAGGAAGGAAAAATTGATAGTCATCTATCTGTTTTTCAGAAGGTGCCTCTAACATTTCTGTGATGGATGCAAATATTCACTGCATCTGTATATTCGGGTATAAAGACCAAGAGTGAGCAGTTTCCATAAATTCAAAGGCATGGAAGCTGTTTTAGCTTCCTCTGCTACTCAACTAAATACCATGAAATGGTTTGGATTAAACAATGGGAATTTATTTGCTCATGGTTTGGGGGCAGTGAAAATGTCCAAACTGAAGCATCATCAAGGTGATGCTTTCTCCCCAAAGACTTTGGCATTCTGGAGCTGGCTGTCAGTGATCTTTGGTTCCTCTGGCAAGGCATATGGCAGTGTCTCCTGGTTTCTTCCTTCTCTTCTGGCTTCTGTTTCAGCTTCTTGCTTCCTGTGGCTATTTCTCTCTTTGTCTGAATTTCATTCTCTTACAAAGAATCCCAGTAATAGAATTAAGAACCATCCTGTTTGGGCTGGGCCAAACCTTAACAGAAGTAGCCTCATCAAAAGCTCCTACTTACAATGGGCTCATACCCACAGGAATGGATTAGGTTTAAGAACATGTTTTTCTGAGGTACATACAGCTTCAAACCATGACAGAAGCATATAAAATTTTCCAAGGATAATGAAAAAATAAAGCGTTCCAGGAAAGACTATTAGGGACAACTGAACTTAAAAGGTGATCAGAGGAAGTGTTCTCAGAGAAGGACACTGGAAAGAAAGAACTAGAGGATTAGGAAAGTATGAGTTGGGAGTTCAGTTGCAGAAACTATGTTAGAATTTTTGAGGAAGGGCTTTTCAATATGGGAAAAAGCTTTGTAAACCTTTCATAGGATGAGAATTGATGGGATATGTATTAGTCAGCCAAAGGGGTGCTTAATGTGAAATACCAAAAATGGGTTGGTCTTTATAAAGGGTATTTATTTGGGGTAGAAGTCCACAGATACCAGGCCATAAAGCATAAGTTTCTTCTCACCAAAGTTCTTTGCCACAGGTTGGAGCAAGACAGCTGCTGACGTTTGCCAGCGTTCAGGCTTCTTATGTTTCTCTCTTCCCAGGGCTGTGTTTCTCTCTGGGCTTAGCTCTTCTGGTTCCTCCATAAGGTCAGCTGTAGACTATCAGGCAAAAGGCTTGCCTCTCTTCTCCTGGGGCCTTCTTTCCAACATCAAAACTGCTTCTCGAAAGACTGCTTCAACTCTGTTCTTTGTCTTGCCTTTTATATTCGATTCCCCACCCACCAAGGGGTGGGACTCAACACCCTACTGATGTGGCCCAGTCAACACCCTAATCATAACTCAATCATGCCCAGATTAATAGATCGCTTTACAAGCATGATCCAATTATATTTTTGAGATTCATAATTACATCAAACTGGCCAACGGTTACAGGATACCATTGGAGTCCAGTGAAAAAAATCAGAGATTCCTGGGCTAAGGAGTAAATGAAATGTGCATAGCAGCACAGTGAATGTAATATTTTAAGAAACATGGCGGCAAATGGAAAAAAGGAAATGGAAGTATGAGTTACAGGAGAAATATAAACATATTTTATATGTTTCAATTTTCAATTTTCAATTTTCATTCCTTTTTCAAGAAGAGGAAATATGAGTATATTTGTACACTGATGGGAAGAAGCCAATGGACAGAAAGAAGGTATATATCCAAGAGGTAAGAGATGCTTGAGAGAGGAAAGACCTGGAAAAAATGAGAATGTTCTTTGAGTGTCCACTACTAGCTAATTACATTTCAAGTATTATCTTGATCTTTGTATGACAGATGGAGAAATGAAGTCTTAAAGAGAGACCAAGCAACTGGACCAACATGAGACAATGAGCAAATAACTCCAGGGTTCAAATGCGTATCTGAATGAACATAGCCAAACTCTTCCACTACCAAAACCCTAGTGGAGGAATTTTCAATGAAAAGGAATAGGGATATTACTTCCTTTTGAGAACTAGAGGGTAAAACAGTGAAGTGTAAGTAGAGATAAGTAGAGAAATGCATTAAAAAGTGAAGTGAAGTGATTGAGGTAGTTTTTACCTAATGACCTCTATTTTCTTGCTGAAGTTGAAGACAAAATAACCTATGGAGATTATGTTGGAGCAAGTGGGGATATGGTGAGGTTAGAAACTTAAGAAGATTAGAGCAAGTTTGGAATAGTCTTGGGAATCATTCAAATTTATCAGCAGTTCTGTGAAAACCTGTAACAATGTGGTTTATCATTTCATTGCTTTTAATTTTACCATAGGTCAATTAAATAGTGTCCCTTAAATATGGACAGCTTATAGGACTTATTCAGCCATGAATTTTTAAAGGATTTCACACTTATATTTAGGGATTACCATAACCTACAATATCAGATTTTCATGTACCAAGAAGGAAAATGTACCTCTGAAAGTTTCGCTAACATTATTAGGGTCATAGTTTAATTCAAAGCAGAATTACATTTTCCTATAACATTCTCCTTTCTAAAAAACAAATAGTGTTGGAAGAATATTTAAGGCACTAATCATTTTAATCACTCTTAAAGCAGATTTTAAAAGGTAAAAAAAAAAAAAAATTCACAAATTGGCTTTCTATTTTATTTAGAAGAAGCTTCAGTGAATGGCCTGAATCCCAGTGGGACCATCTAGTGAACACCAGATAAAAGAGAGGAAAAGTAAAGCTGACTTGACCTTTAATGAAGGTATCAAAAGAAAAGCCATTTTTTGCTCTGCAGTAAGGCATCAAGTAAGCAGCTGTTACTGATTTAGAGTCAGGCGGGTCTGGAGGTGCACCCTCCTCGCCGGCCCACGTGCTCTCAGAGGCTGCCTGTAGCACAGCCAATGGGGAAGCAATAAGGTTGCCTTCGCACAGTCTGGTGTGAATATGTCTGGAACACTTTTTCCAGTTTAATCCCCACTGGGTAAAAAGGATCTGGGAAAAGCTAAAAATATTCAAGCAGAATAAAAATCTGACACACAGAGATTAGAATATTAGGGCCATAAGATGATAATATGGAAATTAACAGCATGTTGGTAGGGGAACAAATTCTAAAAATGTTCTCAGGCCCCCTGTGCCCTCAAATTGAAAGCAAATGGCGCGCGCGCGCGCGCACACACACACGCACACACACACAAAGTAGAGTACCTCCAAAACAGCTGGCCTTGGAAGTGTACCCCTTTTAGCTCTGAAGCAGTAGCAGATGGTGTTACCCGCCTGTTGTTGCTGGTTTTGTTTTTATGGTCATCAGGCGTTAATAATTAAATGCTGACAGCATGCTCAGAGTTCCTCTTAACTCAGAAGACAAGCTGCTTTTCTCTCTTGAAGCTATCACCTAAATAAGACAAAGATTTTTAAAAACATCAGGGGAGAGGAGATAAAAACTATAAATCAAAGATGATCGCCTATTCTGTTTGCATTTTTCCTTCACCGTTTCTTTTAAGCCTCTTGACCAATTGCCTTCAGTTTGGGAGGTAAGCTTCCTTGAAGCTAGACTACTTGCTGAAGAAAACTGCATTCATGAAACAATTTGAAAGATATAAAGAAAGATAAAAAGATAAAAACAAAGAGAAGAGTAACTTCAGAGCAAAATGGAAGAATATTCAAAATAAGAGCAGAAGACTGGAACAAAATGGACACTGAGGCTAGAGCCATTCCAGCAGCACAGTTATGGCTGCCTGCTCTACAAATTCAAGAGGATCCACAAAGGCAAGAAGAAGGCTTTTCTAAAAGTGAAGTCAGAATAGAAGCAAAACAATGTTCATATTAGTCTGACTGAAACAGCCACTGCACCAAGGTTCTAGGAAAGTAGCATAAGACATGGGATCATCAGGATGAAGCAGGGATTATACCAAAGAGGCTTTTGATGTGGGACCAAAGCAAAGATTGGCTATTACACCAGGAGACCGGTGGCCCATGACATAGTCATTCCTTGTTGGACTCTTAGTCTGGCCATCAGAGTCTCCCTGGGACCTGAATTGTCCTCAATTCACAGTTCTACATGGAACAGTAGAACAATGAAGGGGGTTGAATCAATCAAATTTGACTCTTGCTGGCTCAAAATCTGACTCTAGCTCCACCCAATAATTTGTCTTGCTTAAGTTACTTACCTTTTTCAAACTTCAGTTTCCTCATCTGCAAATATAGTAATCTCATTAATAAGAGTGACTATTTCCTGAGCACATAACATGTGTTAGACATCTAGACCAAGAACCTATTATCTTATTTATTCTTTCCAAATACCCTAGGAGGTAAATAATATTATCCTCCTTATTTACAGATAGGGTAGATTGGGGAAATTTTTTAAAAGGCAGATTTGTAGACCAGTAGTGTCAAGACTTTTTATCAAGATGCAATAAGGAGCCATTGAAAGCTGCTGATCACATAAATTTGTTTAGGTAAGGAAAAACAGTATTAGTGTACTGGGTATATTAAAGAAGAAAGGGCAGGAAGATCAGTTAAGAGCTTATTAGAACAGGACAGGCAACAGATAATAATAAGAGAGGTGCAGAGAAGAGGCAGGAAGAATATATTTTTAAAAATACAAAATACTTTTCCATTTGATGACTAATAGAATTTAGGGAATAAAGGAAATTTACAGATGTTTCCACTCCATAATTCTAAAAATAGAGCAGTTAGGAGGAAAATTGGCATGTCTGGGAAAATAAAGAGGGTAATTTTGGACCTACGACATTAAAAAGGCAAAGGTGGGGAGAAGGGTAATGAAAGTTTAAAATTAAAGAAAAGGAAAATTGGAGATGAAGAGTCAAGGCTATGCACAAAGGAGTCCTAGTTAAAGTGATATGGATAAAAGTTTGAAAACAAGGGCACCAAATAGAAAATTCCAATAAATACTTCTAATTGAAAAATGGGAGAGAAAAGAGGACTTAAAGATGAAGACAAATAACAGATACTAAGAGGCAGAAAGAGATAGAGGGAGAGAAGAGATAGAGCTAGGAATATGTCAAGAATGGGATGGTTAACCAGGTGAACTGTTGTGGTGAGAGCAAAGAGTATGAAAAACTGAAAAGAACAATTGGATGTAACAAAGAATAGATCATTGATAATATTTGTAAGAATGATTTCATTTGTGTTGTAAAACAGAAGTGAAATTGAAAAAAAATAAGTAATTTTGAGTCAATAAAGGTTAATTTCTTTGAAAATTTTGGCTATGCTTCCAATAAGTGAGATTGGGCAATATTTTGGAGAATAGTTGTACAAAAGTAACTTCCTTTTGTGGCTCTCTTTTGATTTTTTTAAAAAAAGAGGGGCATTTTATGTGTTTGTTTTAGAATTTGGATAACCATTAAAAACTTATAGAAAGAATCATTTGAATAGGAGAAGTGAATTAAATAAATGGCCTGGGAGTTGGGGTGGGTGGTTATAGAAAAGACTATTCTATGGGGGTAAAAAAACAAAAAACAGGAAGACTCTGGATCAATTTCCCAAATAGGAGTAAGGTTTGATAAGGAGAACTGGTACTTCTTCTCTAGAAGCAAGGAAAAGAAGAGATAAGAGATGCTGTTTTCTGGAGGTGGAAAAGCAGATTAATTTGGGATCACTTGTAGGTGTAAGCTGAGAATGGGAAAGGAACTTGAGAGTAGAAAACATTTACATCAATGGAGGATTCCACAAGACTCAGAAAGAAATGGTATAGAATCCCAGTCAGGACAGAGTGTTTATCTATAACAAACGATCTATGGCTGATACAAGCCCAATCCCATATCCCTGGTCATGATTAGTCAAAGAATGTGACTGTTAGCCACAGAGAGTAAAGCCAAGGACAAAGAAGTGACATCTTTTTGAAATCTACTCATCCAAGTGTATTTCCTAATATTTCCCAACATGAAGATTGTCTTGGACAAGCCACAGTCCTTATTTTCATTTTCCTCAGAGTATCATATGCCTTTGCTTATGCTGTTCCTTAGGGCCAGCATACTCTTCATTCTCCTCCATAACTAAGAATATATTACCTATACTCAAGATTTGGTTTCAGGAAACTTTTCTGATACAAATAGACCTTTACCCAAGCTATTCCCTCCATTCCATTAAATTATTTGCATCCATAGTTTGTCTTATTTCATCATTTTCCCACTAAGCAATCCTCTTGTCTCCTCAATAATACTGTAGCTGTTTTAAAAGAAGAACTCTATATTTTTTCTTAGTACAGTCCAAGTATCAGAAAAAAGTACTTCTGCACAATCATATTCAAAAGATGATACAATCATTCTAACCCTCCAGAAGGCAGGGAGGTGTTCATGAGTAAATGTCTTCGTGTTTTAATTCAATCGCCTTTTTCCAGGGTTCATGGTTTCCATTGACTTCATGACACTTGAAATTTATTAACATTTTTAAAAAGAATCTCAATTTATGAAGCTTTGGGAATCAACTCCATACCCCTCAGCCCCCTTCCCCCTCCCAACTTAAGATCCATCACTGACACCTAAAGAGAGAGAGAAAACAGGAAATGGAAGAAAAATAAGGAAGGAAGGAAGGGAGGAAGGGAGGGAGGAGGGAAAGGGAAGAGAAAAGAAAGAAAGAGAGAAAGAGAAAGAGAGAGAAAGAAAGAGAGAGAGAGAAAGAGAGAAGGAAGGAAGGAAGGAAGGAAGGAAGGAAGGAAGGAAGGAAGGAA
>JAKSZT010054335.1:24000435-24016956 GCA_026826555.1 Tolypeutes matacus
AAAGAAAGAAAGAAAGAAAGAAAGAAAGAAAGAAAGAAAGAAAGAAACTAGAAAGAAAAAGAGAGACAGAAAATGAAATTATAAGAAAGTAAAAACATTGCCTCACTTGGACAGAATACCAGTGGTTTGATGACAGACCTGAAACATCCCCAGAAACATCAATTACTCGTGGAACCAAGACCAAAGCAAGGGTGGATTGGTTACACCCAACAACCTGTAGCACACATGCAAGCTTCACAAACAGATGGAAAAATAATTTGCTATTCACACAGCAGTAAGCTCCACTCAGCCAGCATACAGCTCGTTCCAAAACTGATGTTTTCTCTGGTCTTCCTGCCAAGAAAGTGGGGAGGCACAAGACAAGCCTCTTTGCCAGTGCCAGCTGAGGCTCAGCCCTGCCCAGGCAGCGTCCAAGGACACACATGGCCCCCATCCTGCACACTCAGCTGCGAGGTGTGCCGAGGTTGCAGTATTGAGCTGGAGGCTTCCAACTCAAGCACCATCTCTGACATCTTTTGACAGGTGAGGGGTCAAAAAAGTCAACCAACCTCCAGATTTTCCTGCCTTATCTTCAGCTAGTTTCCGTGTTCTCAGAATCAACAATCACAATGGCAGCACCTTCTCCCTTATGCTGCTTAATGTTCAATGTAATGATGAGTCCATGTCAAACCTCCTGTAAATCCCACATTTCATCTTAACTCCTGACAGAATTGAGGCAAATGCATGATTCACCTGGCAACCTGAGTTTGATTTCTGTATCAGACCCACAAATGGCAAAGGAAGATAAATGATAAATCTGGAAAATTTTCTGAAACGTTTAAATGGAAAAGAAGTGCACTCTTTTCTTTACCATCTTCCAGGAGACCATCTCTTAATTGCTGTTGGGAAAGACATTATCTCCTGTGTACTTAAAAATGGCTCCAAGCACTGATATATGACCCCTAATGTAACAAATATTGGAAAGGTTTGAATCTTTGCTCTTTGATTTCCTGGAATCTCCTTATCATTAAAAGCAAGATGGACTAAAGATTGGAGATAGAGTCAATGTTTTAGATTTACCTCTGTGTTTCCTAGGGTTTCCATAACAAATTGCCATAAATTTGGTGGCGTAAAACAGAAACTTTTTCTCTCGCTGTTCTGGAGGCTGGAATTCCAAAATCAAAGTGTCAGCAGGATAATGCTCTTTCTGAAGGCTCTGTAAGGGAGGACGCTTCCTGCCCCTTCCAATTCCTGGTGGATACAGGCATTTCTTGGCTTGTGGAAACACAATTGTAATCTCTGCCTCCAACTTCATATGATCTTCACAATCACATGGCCTTCTCCCCTGTGTCTCTACGTCTTCTCTGTTTCTGTCTCTTATAAAGAGACTTATCATTGCATTTAGGATCCACCCTATTCCAGGATGATCTTATCTTGAAATCTTTACCTTAATTACATCTACAAAGGCCCTTATTCCATGTAAAGTAATTTTCTGAGGTTTTAGGTAGACATAACTTTTGGGGAGCACCATTCAAATCATGACAGTCCACCCCCCCAAAATTTACATCCATCCCACATGAAATATACATTCACTCCATGCCAAAACCCCCCAAAATCTCAACCAATTATCATCTTAACTCTTAGTCCAAAATCTCATCTAAATATCATCAGGTCAAGGGTCCCAAATTTCATTGAAATCATTGAAATCAGATGTGGATAAGACTATGGGTATGAGTGATTCATCCTCAGGCAAAATTCCTCTCCATCTGTGGCATGTGTACCTAAGAAGATAGTTATCTATTTCCAAGATACAATGGTGGGACAGGTATAGGCTAGACATTCCCTTTCCAAAAGAGATAAATGAGAAGTAAAAAACGGGTTGCTGGTCCCAAACACACTCAAAATCTAGCAGGGCAAATTCCATTAGGTTCTAAGGCCTGGGAATAATTCTCGATGGCTTTCAGCTCTACGCTCCAGGCCCTTGAGAGCCGTGGTCTTGTCACCTTTGCTCTCATGTCTTCACTGGCCTCTGTCTGTGACCCATGGCTCACAATTTTAGGTATTTGTTACAGTAGCACCAGAGTCCCAGTACCCAAATCCGTATTCATTACTTAGGGCAAATTTTATGGATTAAAACAACAGAAGTTTAATCTTTCGCTGTTCTAGAGACCAATGGTCCAAAATCAAGGTGTTGCTAGACTACGCGTCTTCTAAAGGCTTTCGGAGAGAATCCTTCCCGCCACTTCCAGCTTCTGGGGGCTCTAGGAGTTTCTTAGCTGTGGCAGTGTAACTCCACTCTCCGCCTCCATCTTCACATGGCCCCCGTGTCTCTGTGTCATCTCCTTTTCTGTCTCTTCTAAGGACACTCATTATTGGTTTTAGGGTCCACCATAATCTAGGATGTTCTTATCTCAAATCTTTATCTTAATTATATCTGAAAATGTCCCTTATTCTAAATGAGGTCACATTCTGAGGTTTCAGGTGGACATATCTTTTGGGAGGGATACTTACCCTTCCAAACCATTACAACCCGTTAGTGTCATGGGTCTATGGATAAATCATAAAATTACAAAGATATAGAAGGTTTTTTAGTTAACAACTTAATTATGAAATCTTTCAAAATTCAAGAAAAATATTACTAGGCACCTATATCCTTACAATTTGGATGTTTAAAATATTACCATTTTGCCATATTTATTTAATATATTTTATTTTTTAAAAATATGATGTTATAGCTTTAGCAAATCTTCATCTCATTCCCTGTCTAACCTCCCCAAATAGAATCACTTTTCCCAGAGTATGTTTATATTCATTGCAACTTGCCTTTATTAATCATCATTTTTTAGTAATATATGCTTGATGATACAAGTAAATCTAAGTTACTTATTTTAACTGCTGTGTGAGAGACTTTAGAACTGGAATTGACTTATCCAAGCCTTAGAATCTTAGGTAATAGTTCTTGCTAGAACCACTTCACAACATTGTGATGACTAAAGGAGATAATTGTGTGAATGATCCATAAACACTACATAGTATATATGATTATAAGGTAGTGTATTTCTTATCTTTCTTCTAAAATATACAGCCCCTTATATTGCTGGGCTGCTGCTCTTGCTTCTAAATCTTTCAAGATTTTGTTTCTATATAATAACATCATACCTTCTTTGCCAGTAGACGATATATAAAAAATGGGCCATTATTAAAAGCCTTACATTAAAATTGACATGGTCTTATTTTAGCTTAATATGCTTTAGAAACTTAAGTAACTCATCCTGCCATCATTTCAACTGTCAAAATTAGATTTTTAATCTCTGAGTTGTTTTTAATGGGCCAGAGATGGTTGCGTGGGCAGAGAGCCTTTGTCACTCTATAGCCAACCATAGGTTATTTTTCAGCAAAGATGCTTCATCTGACTTCATAATACAAAAGAACCAAGGAAAGGTAGCCACTAAGCCCCTTTAAAATAGTTTCATTGTTCAATAGTTCAACTTTGCATAGCCCAGGAATTCTACATTCCATCTCACATTAAATGTATTGTTTAATAAAGCACTACTTAGTGTGTTTCGCCATGATCTTTAAGACTTCTAAAAGATCTTGACTGCCCTTGACTTCTGTTTGATAAAGCATAAAGGTACTATGCTGAAGCACCATTGTTTATTATATATAACCCTACTTGTGTTTAGGCCCCTAAATATAAATATATGAAACTAAATAAAACCTTAAGAACAAAGGTAAAATAACAAGAGCCAAAGAATAGAGGCTGGGAGGGCATTAAAGAAATCAATTAGAGAATTGTACCAGAGAGACTATGTTAAAGAAATTACTGTAATCAAACTCACAAATTTGTTCTAAGCTTTCTGGCAGCAAAAGTAAAATGGGACATTTAATGAGCTACATAGTTCAAGTTATCAAAGAAATGATAACCAACCAGTTCTAGAAAATGGAAATGTTTCTTTCTTTTTTTTTTTTTTGGCACCATAACTACTTGATAAATATCCCTTGAATAAATAAAAAGCAATTTATTGTGTGGGTTTAGAATAAACAGTGCCTTCAGCAACAACAAAATGTTCTTCATATGTTCATTTCTCATGTTGGTCTTCAGTAAAAAGCAAGTATATATTGTTGAATGATAATTCTGTAAAGATTTTTTTCTGTGGAAATTCAAAGTAATAAAATCCAGGTATGCAACTTTCTGGTGCTTAGATATGATATACAGAGATTTTGGAATCTAAACAAATAAATAATTATGTTTCATAGTTTTCTTTTTTGTATGTCCATTTTCTTAGATTTTTGGCAAAGGATGAAAAACTGAAAAATGATTGGAGTGCAAGTATTTTCTGCCATTGCTTAAAAGAAGAGCCAAAGTTTCAGATGCCAGGGGTGTAGATGACAAATTGATGTCTATCAAGGAACTTGGCTTGTATGCTGACCAGGTTTTATGGATTTGTGCAGCAAAAGTACCAACAGGTGGAGTCTGTATTTCCCCAGAAGAACAATTTTAGATCTGCTTCAATACACGAATGAGCCACCCCTTTGAAGCCCAAAGTTGTGTGTCAAGGTCACGGAGGCTTTGAGGATAGGAGTCACTAATTGTTCTTTTCTACTAGAAATGAAGTTTGGCTTTTGGAGAGTTCCGCCTTACAGACAAACCCACTGGGATGATTAAGCTGCACATTCCATCATCCCCACAGAACTGGATGAGTGAATTTGTTGAATATGCTGTATAGTATTACCCATTTGGATAAAGTTAAAAAGTCTCTGCCAATATCAACTATTTTGGTTTGGGCAGTAATTTGTTTTTAACTGTTCCTAACGACAGGAACTGATAAATAGGTTCAATTATTCTTTGCAATTAGGTCTGAAATGTGATCCTAAAATCAAATCATCAGCCAAAAGGGGGAGTACTATTTTTTCATTTTTATTAATTTTGAAGTATATTTATTCAACAAAGATTTAATTCCTCTAGGAATGTCAAGAACCTTGTTCAGCCCTAAGGATACAAAGATGGAAAAGATACAGTCCCTGCCCTCAGGAAGCTTTCAGACAATTGAAGTACAGTGTTAAAAATGCTATGAAAAAGATAATGCACAAGCCTAAAGGCACCTCTAATAGTCTGAGACTAGGACTGGTTGGTCAGAAAAAAGTATCCTTAAGAAGATGACTCTCTAGACTAGAAAAAGAGTCAGAGAGAAAACCGAATTTAAGCAAAAACAAGGACATAAGAGAGAGCATGGTATTTAGGAGAACTATAAGTAGTCTCCATTAGAATTCACAATCCAGAGGCAGCCCTGTCTTTGTTTTGGGATAGAATATGCACTATTTCTGTGGCCTCCCAAAAAGCCAAGAAGAATATTTAGTTTTAGATTGTCCCAAATTATTGATGCTCCCAGATAAGTGAAAGAAAAAAATACAAAAGCTCTAAGAAATTCAGGACTCAAGAAATTTTCACAGATTCTTTTCAAGAATCATATGTTGACAATTTAAAAATTACTTAATAAATTAGGGGAAAAAAACAGTATGAGTGAAGGTCAGAAGAAACAATATAAAGTTGAATCAGACTAACATAGACTGCCAAAATTGGAATTAAGAGGCATAAATACAAGGTGTGTTTAAGACTATACTAGAGGGATTAGAAATTGAAACAAATACAACTTGTAGAAAAGAATATAATATTACAATAGAAATCAGAAATTCAAATATTGATTAGACATGGTTAAAGAAAGAAACAGCAAACTAAAAGATAGTTTTAAAATATACAATATAATATTATTCAGCTGTATAAAGGAATGAAGTTCTGATACATGCTACAATGTGGATGAATGTTGAAGTCAGCATATTGAATGAAATAAGCCAGACACAAAAGGACAAATATTATTTGATTTCAGTCATATGAAATGGCAGAATAAGCATATTCATGAAGTCAGATACAAGAATACAGGTTATCAGGGGCCAAGTTGGGGAACGGAATGGGGAATTAAGGTTTAATTGGTATGGAGTTTCTGTTTGGCATGATGGAAAAGTTTTGGCAAAGTATTATGGGGATGGAAAATGTAATTAATACCACTGAATTGTATATTTGAAAAGGAAAAGGGGGGGAGTTTTCAGTTGTATATAAATTACCACACACACACAGAGACACACACACACACACACAAACCCATAGTAAACACAATGTAAACAGGATTCTAAAGCATATAATTAAAGCATAATTATAATTGTTTCATGCTAACAATAGGGAAAAAATCTCTGGGTAAGAGAAGGGAGTATATAGCAAATTTGTACTTCATGCATGATGTTTCTGCAACTTATCACTGCTCTAATAAAAAAATTTTAAGAGAAAGTTTTGAAGAAATTCCACAGAATGCAAAACAAAGTAGAAATTATAAAAGAGAAGTTTATAGACATGGATGACAAAGTGAAAAAATATATACCTAATCAAAGTCCCAGAAGAAATAATGAATGAAATCCAGAGGATGAGATAAATCTTAATATACTGAGAAAAAATAACCACCAACATTGAATTGTATGAATAGTAAGTATATTTTAAGAAAGAAGGCAAAATAAAATAGTTTGGGATGGTGGAAAAATTGGGAAAATGTGTAAGAATGTCTGCATGACACAAATAATCATGATGTAATGGAAAAATAGAATATTCACCCACCATCAGGAGAATACATATTTTCTTCGTAATCACGTTATATTTATAAAAATTGACCTCTAGTTGTTCTTACATTCAGACTGAACAAATACTAATACTATCATACAAACCACATCATCTTGTGACAAAGCCATGAATTAGAAACCATTAACAAAATAAATAGCTTAGATAATAAACAAGCTCACATTTGGAAAATTTTAAATTCATTTTAGATAGGCCATAGAAAAATGTACAAAGATAATGTTAAAACATGTAAAATTGAATGATAATAAAAACACCACATTTCAAAACCGGTTTCTTTTTTCCTTACGTATATTTTTTTTAGAGCAGTTGTAAGTTTACAAAAAAAAAAAAAAAAAGAATCATGCAGAAAGTACAGATGCCACATACCCCCATCTTACACAGAGTTTTCCCTATAATTATCATTTTTGCATCAGCGTGCTATCTTATTAAAATTGATGAAACAATGTTATTATAATTATACATTTAACTTTAGCCTGCTGCTTACATTGAGTTTCATTATTTGTGTTGTATGGTTCTGTGTTGCTGTGTTTTTATATAGTAGCATACAGATAACCTAAAAATTTCCTTTTTATCCCTTTTCAAATTTAGAACTCAGCATTAATTACATTCACAAAGCTGTGCCTCCATCACCGTCATCAATTGCCAAAACTTTTTTATTACAGCAAACAGAAATTCCATACAAATCAAACATGAATTCACTATATCCCTCCCCTACCAGGCCCCTGGTAACCTGTATTCTAGTTTCTGACTCTATGAATTTGCATATTCTGCTTATTTCATATATTAGAGATCATAGAGTATTTGTCCTTTTGTGTCTGGCTTATTTCACTCAACATGATATCTTCTAATTTCATCCATGTTGTAGCGTGCATCAGAACCTTATTTCTTTTAACAGCCAACTAATATTCTTTTGCGTATGCATACCATATTGGGTTTATCCATTCATCTGTTGATGAATAGCGGGTTGCTTCCAACTTTTCACTACTATGAATAATGCTGCTGTGAACATAAGTTTCAGTTCCAGCTTTCAGTTCTCTGGGTTATAAACCTAGAAGTGGGTTTGCAGAATCCTATGGTAATTCTATACCTAACTTTCTGAGGAGCTGCCAAATTGTTATCCACAGTGGCTGCCATTTTCTCCCATTCTATAGGTTGTCTTTTTACTTTCTTGATCAAGTTTTTTTATGAAGTCCCTTTTATGTATAGGTATATCTCATTTTCTAGTGCTTCACTTTATCATGCTTTGCAAATACTGCATTTTTTACAAACTGAAGGTTTGTTGCAACCAAGAGTGAAGCAACCTATTGGCACCATTTTTAAACAGCATGTGCTCACGTCGTGTTTCTGTGTCACACTTTGGTAATTCTTGCAATATTTCAAACTTTTTCACTATTAGTATATCTTTTATGGTGATCAGTGATCTTTGATGTTACTAATGTAACTGTTTTGGGGCATCACAAACCATGACCATATAAGAAGGCAAATGCAAGCAATAAATGTTGTGTGTATTCTGCCTGCTCCACTCACCAGCTGTTCCCCCATCTCTCTTCCTCTTGCCTCCCTATTGCCTGAAACCCAATACTGAAATTAGGCCAATTAGTAATTCTATAATGGCCTGTGAATATTCAAGTAAAAGGAAGAGTTGCACATCTCACACTTTAAATCAAAAGCTAGAAATGATTAAGCTTAGTGAGGAAGTCATGTCAAAACCAAGACAGGCCAAAAGCAAGACCTCTTGTACCAAACAGTTAGCCAAGTTGTTCATGCAAAGGAAAAGCTCTTGAAGGAATTAAAAGTGCTACTCCAGGGAACACAAGAATGATAAGAAAGTAAATCAGCTTTATTGCTGACATAGAGGAAATTTTAGTGGTCTGGATTAGATCAAACAAGCTACAACATTCCCTTAAGCCAAAGCCTAACCTAGAGCAATGCCCTAACTCTCTTCAATTCTTTGAAGGCTGAGAAAGGTGAGAGAGCTGCAGAAGAAAAGTTTGAAGGTAGCAGATGTTGGTCCATGAGGTTTAAGGAAAGAAGTCATCTCCATAACATAAAAGTGCAAGGTGAAGCAGCAAGTGCTGATGTAGGAGCTGCAGCAAGTTACCAGAAGATCGAGCTGAGATAACTGATAAAGGTGACTACCGTAAACAACAGATTTTCTATGTAGATGAAACAGCCTTATATTGGAAGGTGCCATCGAGGACTTTCATGGCTAGAGAGGAAAAGTCAATGCCTGGCTTTGAAGTTTCAAAGACAGACTTGACTCTCTTGTTAGCGGATAATGCAGCTGGTGACATTGAATTGAAGCCAATGCTCATTTACAATTCTGAAAATCCTAGGGCCCTTAAGAATTATGCTAAATCTACTCACCTGTGCTCTATAAACGGAACAACAAAACATGCATGACAGCACATCTGTTTACAACATGGATAACTGAATATTTTAAGCCCACTGTTGAGACCTACTGCTCAGAAAATAGAAGATTCCTTTCAAAATATAACTGCTCAGTGATGATGCACCTGGTCACTCAAGGGCTCTGGTTGAGATGTACAATGCTATTAGTGCTGTTTTCATGTCTGCTAATACAACATCCGTTCTGCAGCCCACGGAGCAAGGAGCCATTTCAACTTTCAAGTCTTATTATTTAAGAAATACATTTTGTAAGGCTACAGCTTCCATAGATAGTGATTCCTCTGATGGATCTGAGCAAAGCCACCTGAAAATCTTCTGGAAAGAATTCACCATTCTAGATGCCATTAAGAACATTCATGACTCATGGGAGGAGGTCAAAATATCATCATTAACAGGAGTTTGGAAAAAGTTGATTCCAACCTTCTTGGATGACTTTGAAGAGTTCAAAGACTTCAGTAAGTAAGTTACTTCAGGAAGTAACTGCAGATGTGGTGGAAATAGCAAGAGAACTAGAATTAGAAGTGAAGCCTTAAGATGTGACTGAATTGCAGCAATTTCATGATAAAGCTTTAATGGATAAGGAGTTGCTTCATATGAATGAGCAAGGAAAGTAGTTTCTTGGGTTGAAATCTACTCCTGGTAAAGATGCTGTGAACATTGTTGAAATGACAACATAGGATTTAGAATATTGCATAAAGTTCGTTGATAAAGCAGTGTCAGGGTTTGAGAGGGCTGACTCCAATTTTGAAAGTTCTACTGTGGTAAAATGCTACCTAACAGCATTGCATGCTACAGATAAATCTTTCACAAAAGAAAGAGCCAATCAATGAGGCAAAATTCATTGTTGTCATATTTAAGAAACTGCCACAGCCACCCCAACCTTCAGCAACCACCACCCTGATCAGTCGGCAGCCATCAGCACCGAGAAAAGACCCTCCACCAGCAAAGAGATTACGATTTGCTAAAGGCTCAGATGATGGTTTGCATTTTTTAGCCATCAAGTATTTTAAATCAAGGTATGCAAATTGTTTTTTAGGCATAATGCTATTGTACCCTTAACAGACTGCAGTATTGTGGAAGTTTAACTTTTATATGCACCGGGAAACAAACAAACAAAAAAATGCATGTGGCTTGCTTTAATTGCAATATTCACTCTATTGTGGTGGTCTGGAACCAAATCTGTAACATCTCTGAGGTATACCTGCACTTAAAATGTACTTCCTCCAAGTATCGCAATGGCTTACTCATTCACTTCATCAAGTCTCTACTCAAATATCACCTTATCTGAGACAACTTCTCTTATCACTTGACCTGAGATAGCACATGGAAAGACTTCCATTTCCAGTTATGTTAGAGCTTCTGATCCTGAAGTATCCCTCTCCCTGTAGACAACAATGAAACTGCAAAACATATATGGAACAACTTTTTCAGTATTTGACAAAAGACAGTGCAAGTTTGATGAGGTAAACAAACGAGGCAAACCTAAAATTCCCTTTGCTTGCTACCTAAAATCTCTCTCTGCACCAGGGTGTCAAAGCAGAGGATGGTAATCCCAGCGAGCTGGGAAGAAAGAGATGAGAGACTGGGATGGAGTTTGCAGAGTTTGCAGAAGAGAGTATTGGAGAACACAGCAGAAGGGGAAGCTTTGCTGAGAAAGAGATCCAGAAATCTGTTCAAGAGCTCCTTAAGTTTTAGTTTTCTACATACGTGTTGAGACTCAGTGAGGCTGAGCAAAGAACAAGCACCAGGTTGAAATCTACTCCTGGTAAAGATGCTGTGAACATTGTTGAAATGACAACATAGGATTTAGAATATTGCATAAATATTCTACTGGGGTGCTGTGAGTCCAACAACTACCAAAGTTCACACAGAGCAACTGACAAAGGTCACAAAACTCCATTTTTGGCCGGAGAGAATGCAGAGGCCTTGTTGATCACCTGGGTAATTCAGTACAGACTGTAGAATTCCCAGTCTTAGAAATCTAGCCCTGAAGTTATTGCCCCAATAGATTCAGCCTATCAAAATTTAAATACAAGCTTTGAAGAATCAAACTGATCCACAAGTAATTCACTGCCTGCCAGAACAAAATTTGAAGGAATGTATCAAACAACCCACTCAACAATGTAGCATTTGCAACATAGAGCATCCAAACAAAAATATGACACATACAAAAAGGCAGGAAAATGTGACCCATACCTAGGAAAAAATAAATCTACATAAATAGACCCAGAAATAACAAAGATGATGGAATTAGCTGACAAGGACTATAAAACATGGCTATAAATATGTTTAAGAATTTAAATGAAACAAGAACATAATGAGGGATCAACTAGAGAAGCTCATTAGAGAAATGGAAACTATAAAAAAGAACCAAATGGAGCTTCTAGAACTGAAAATACATTCAAAACAGGGAAAAAAATCACTAAATGGGATTAACAGTATTTGACTCTGCTGAGGAAAGGACAGTGAACTTGAAAACAGAGAACTAAAAACTACCCAAATTGAATTTCAGAGAGAAAAAAAGGCTAAAAATGTTTAAAATGAGCATACCTTCCAAAGAACTGTACCAAGAAATCTAACATATATGACATTGCAGCCCCAGAGGAGAAAAGAGAGAGATTG
This sequence comes from Tolypeutes matacus, assembly GCA_026826555.1. Classification (NCBI taxonomy): domain Eukaryota; kingdom Metazoa; phylum Chordata; class Mammalia; order Cingulata; family Chlamyphoridae; genus Tolypeutes; species Tolypeutes matacus. The sequence continues at coordinate 24,012,128 of JAKSZT010054335.1, forward strand.
GGACAGAAAAATGAAGAAATAATGCCAAAATTTTCCAAATGTGATATATATATATATAAACCAACAGATTAGAAATTCTCAACAAATCCCCAAAAAGGATAAAAACAAAGAAACTACTTCAAGGAACATCATATACTTTAAATATACAGTTAAATGGTGCAAAAGGGTGCACATTACTTTTTAAAACAAGAATTGACATATTAAAATAAGACAAATTAGAATTCAGAACTAGGAATATCACCCAAGACAAAATGGGGCATTCCATAATGAAAAAGAATCAGTTCGTTAATAAAAACATAACAAGATAGCCCACAAATACCACCCATCCCCCATTATTCTCCATCATCTCACCTTCTTTATTGTTCTTCACATCAGTTTATTAATACATGACATACACTATACTAATTCTCTGTTTATGGGTTGTCCCTATTAGAATGTAAGCTCTCCAAAAGCAAGGACTTGGAGTGTTTGCTTATCACTGTGTCCTCATCATCTGAAACACTGCCTGGGATGTAGAGGCTCAATAATTATTTATTGAATAATTGATTAAATATCCCATTTGCATGAATAAGGTTAGAGCCATTAAATATTTAGAATAAAATCATAATATATAACAGATTTTTCTAATATCCAAATAATTAATTTCAATACTCAGAAAATCTATAAATATACATTAGGCATGAGGCTGTAGTTATTTTTATTCGCTTTCGAATCAAGTTGTTTTATGTAAATGTTCATTAACATATCTGGGATTAAACCAAAGACCTAAACACTTGGCCTTTGAATTCTTGGAAACTTGGGATGGATTGGTAATAAATGATATCCAAGAGTGTAACTCAGCTCAGGGACCTAACTTTTAAGAGATATAGCAATTATTGAACTGCTGTATATCTGTGCTGTCCAGTAGAGTAGTCACTACCCATATGTGGTTCATGAGGACTTGAAAGGTGACTAGTGAAACTGAGGAACTGAATTTTCAATTTCTTTCCATTTTACTTAATTTAAATATCAATGTACATAATCATATGGCTAGCAGCTACCATTTTGAAGAGTGCAGTCTGGACATTAGCATGTCCTGAATTCTTCACCCCCTCATTTCTCTTTATCACTATATAGGTAAGGCCCTCATGCTTTCTTCCACGTAGATATGGTGCTTTCTCTTTTGTAGCATCTGTTATGATAGAAATAATTTATTTAATACCTATATTCTCCATCACAATATAAACACCATGAAACAAAGCTTGTGTCTCCCTCTTTCATAGCTTTTCCCCATACTCTGGCTCTATGATGTGTGCCTGCTTCACAGAAGTTGTTCAAAGAATATTTGTTGAACGAGCGAATCAACTAAAGTATATTTCACTGCCATTGCTATAGAGGGAAAGAGGCTCCCATTAATCATTTGTTCTTAACTCAATGGCATAGTTGGGTGAGTAAAAACTGAACAAGGCTCCAATTTTCCCCATCTGAGTAACAAAAATGTAAGTTTAGATAAAAGTTTCTAAATGGTAAGGGTCTGTGGCAGTTTGATGTAATTATGAATTCCAAAAATATAATTGAATCATGCTTGTAAACTGATCTGTTAATCTGGGCATGACTAGGTTAGGATTAGGGCGATGAGCCCCACCCCTTGGTGGGTGGGGAATTGAATATAAAAGGCAAGGCCAAGGACAGTTGAAGCAGTCTTTTGAGAAGCAGTTTTGATGTTGGAAAGAAGAGAAGAGAAGCAAGCTGTTCGCCTGATTATCTACAGCTGACCTTGTGGAGGAAACAGGAGCTAAGCCCGGAGAGAAACACAGCCCTGGGAAGAGAGGAACCCCAGAAGCCTGAACCCTGACAAACGCCGGCAGCTGTCTTGTTCCAACACGTGGCAATGAACATTGGTGAGAGAAGAAACTTAATGCTTTATGGCCTGGTATCTGTGGACTTCTACCCCAAATAAATACTCTTTATAAAGACCAACCCAGTTTTGGTATTTCACATTAGCACCCCTTTGGCTGACTAATACAGGGTCTTTTAGAGGACCCAAATAAATAACAACCCTCCTCCATGCTTAAGTTCTATATTCATATAAAAAAATGAAATGAATAAGCATTTGGAGGCTAAGTTAGAGCACACAGTTCAGTGCGACAGCCAAATTGGCATATTACACTGAACTCAAAAATTAGACAGAATTAGCCACCTATTCACTGGCAATTATATCTCTGCTGCTCTTATTCTATCTCATTTTTATCAATTTTCTCTTTTTTTCCAGAATGTCCCCTCACTGTAGGGAATTCACTAAGCTACCTACGTAAGGCTTAGGATATAGATGTATAGTGGATTGTGCTCTCTGAAGGTTTGCACCCTTCCAAGTGGTACAAGGAAGGGCTGGGCAGAGAATACCCAGTTCATTCTTCCCGCCCAACGTTGCTAGGATTGTTATACTACTGAGCTTCCTTCATAAAGAAGGAACGTCACCTCCATCTCTACTGTTCCCTAATGCTGTGCATTTACTATACCTCCACACCAATTGCTAAAATGATTACAAATGAGATTTCCATATAACTAGATCTCTTTGAGTGAGTGAGCCATATTCTCCAGGGGTTTAAAATTTCTCCATTACTAACCCTCTATTACATAATATAAAAAACCTTATTAATCTCACAATAGGGTTGGCAAGGGCTGAATAAGATATTTCAGATTTAAGGTTATTTTAACAACAAGAAAAAAAATTAGAATCAAAATGATAGCAGTTGGGGGGGTGGAAGGGTGTCACATACTATCACATACTACTATCTGAAAGTGGGAGTTGAATGAGGTGAGATGAAGTTCGTATTTGGAGAATGGGAAATCAGAGGTTAGTCTGAGAGGGAAAAATGAAAGAGACTCTCTTTAAGGCAGAGAGTCTCCACAGAACTCAGCAGTTCTCCAGGAAATTAAATGGCATCTAAATTCCCCAACTACTGTCAAATGTTCTCAAGAGAAGCACTGCCACTGTAAACACTGATAATGAAGACAGGGGGGTGGGGTGGTGTGCTAGAAGATTCTTCTTAACTGCTTCTGGAGTCAGAGTTAACCTGGCCAAAGAAGATAGAAGAAAGCAAGAGCAGGGGAAGAAATGTAAAAAGGACACCATGAACTCAAAGACATGCTAATGAATCATTCATTAGACCAGGGAAAATAAAAATGCTTTCTCTAGAGAAAGAGTAGCTCTGAGATAGAAGTGGGCCCCAAGAGACAAGGAGAAAGAGTGAAAAGAATGTAATCAAACAGAAGCCTTCACCATAAAGTAGCAGCCGGAAACCATGGAGTGAGCAGCAGGGGAAACGATAAACCTCGTAGCCAATATCTGCTTGAAAAAGTCAGTGCCTCACTCTAACATGTGGTAGCAAGCTATTTGCGCTACTTAAAAATAATAATAAATCAAATTAAAATCTCAGCTTCCCTGTCAAAATGTGTTTAATAAAAATCTAGTGCACATTTCAAAATATATGTGAAAAATAATTGCTTTCTGTTTCTAAATATGCATACTTCAAAAAAAAAATGGTCTAATGAACAACAGAATAAAGTTCCTTTAAGCTGATAGAAGGAAAGAAATTTAGCCTAAGATCAATTATATCTCTGCTGCTCTTATTCGATCTCATTTTATCAATTTTCTCTTTTTTTTTTTCAGAACATCCCTTATTCAATCTCTACCAATGGATGTGTGCTGTTCAACAGCCTGTAGTCAGGCACAAAAGCTTAAAAAAATTAGAGGATTATGGCACTTATCAATTTTTTAGATAAGCAATTCTACAGTGAAACGACATATTCTCCTCTCTACCTTGATGGTGTTAATAAGAAAAAATTGGGGGTAAAAGGGATATGTTGAAGGGGATTTCAAAATGTTGAGGGATAGGCATTTTATCTTGGATCACATGACTCAAAGAAACACAAAGGCAATAAAAGTAAAAATAGCACCAGATTTGAATGTCTGAAGGAAGCATGGACATTCCTACTCTTTTACCTTCATTAGCATTCTACTTGAATGAACTCAGATAATAGGAATTTAACTCCCATCCTAGCATGGTCTTGGAAGAGAGAATTTCTACTCTTCCTAGAATAATCAGACTTCTTCAGGCTCTCTTAAGATATGGTGTTTCCCATTGTCAGAGGTGCTTATGCTGAATGAACCCTTTCCCTAAACAGAAAGAGAGGACTCAAACACTGAATTTTCAGGGCCTCCTAATAAAATCACCATCACTGTAGGTATATTATTGTAACTTTTTAAGCATGGTCACATAATCTGAATGTTAGTCCACAAACTCCTCAAGGGGAGTGGAGGTTTCTTTTTCATTTCTGTATCTTTTATGCCTGGCAGGAATAATAGTTTATCAATAAATATTTGTTGAACTGAATGATCAGTTGCCCTCATCTTTGGGCATCTGCTTAACTCTTTGAAAGGATTCCTTAATTCTGAATCTCTGAGGTCAATAAAATTACCTGTTTTGGGGAGCAGATGTAGCTCAAGCAGTTGAGCGCCTGCTTCCCACATGGGAGGTCCCCAGTTCAGTTCCCGGTGCCTCCTAAAAACAAAGACAGGGAAGTGGATGTGGCTCAAGTGATTGGGCTCCTGTCTACCATATAGGAGGTCCAGGGGTCAATTCCCAGGGCCTCCTGGGAAGCTGGCCCGTGCAGAGTGCTGGCCTGTGAGGAGTGCTGGCCCACACGGAGTGCTGGCTCACACGGAGTGCTAGCCCACAAAGAAAGCTGGCGCAGCATGATGACGCAACAACAATGACAAAAAAGAGACACAGAAGAGAGACAATGAGAGACACAGCAGACCAGGATGCTGAGGTGGCACAAGAGAT